>JAJJWW010003322.1:0-61058 GCA_023531295.1 Papaver armeniacum | reverse complement strand
AGATGTATTAACCGTAGAACCGCCATTACTACTTTTCTTTTAGGCAAGACTCCTCTGATTACTATGAAACCGAAAAGATAAAGATTCAGAATTCCCCCCAGTAAGATGTATTACACCAGCAAATAGATATTCCACAAAATGCAGTGTGAACTGAACAAAATCTCATCCTTCTTAAGACTTTGAGCCAATGCTTTGAGTTTGTAGAACGCCACAAGAGACCGCACCACATGATCATGAGACAGGGAATGTTATGACTTCTAATCTAGTTTTGTACCTTCTGATTGGAATTCTGGCAAGTTGGGAATCACATCGTCGTACCGCCAGCATTTACTTCACACACCCACTTCGTAATCAACACACACATTAACAATAAAAGAAAAACAGCAAAAAAATAAATTCCAGAACAAACATCTGGCTACCTGCTGGCAGAAAATATAAGATGCTCTTTTTCCTAAGATCCTAATGGTCAACCCATGGAACCGTTTTGAATGTGGCGTGGAGGTAGTTAATCGAGATATTATTTACATGAGCAGCAGCTCGTTAAGGGATGAGCGGACTCACAATGTTGAAGATCAACCATGTGTAAGCAACAGATGGAGTTTGAACATCTGGCTGACACATTCCTGAATTAACGAATTATTCAACAGAACGACGGGACGAAAATAACATGTTATTCCGTGCGCCTATATTGGGAACTCAGCAGGATTCAGTAGCTACAACAAAAGAGACAAAACTTCGTCGCTTGCTTCAGGCCAAATTTGACTGATCACGACATAGTAATTACTTCACTTCTCCACAATTTTCAATTAAACAATTCATCTAGAATAAATTTGAAAGCGGTAACAACTAATCAATCCAACTTGTCATCGTTACCTCTTGAAGTTCCTGACCAAGCCTCCACCAGTTATGATGACTCACCAAGGTTTGATTTTCCATATATTTCAGGCCAAAGAAGGCTGTAACTGAAATCCTGCACAAAAACATAAAACCTCTCTGTTACAGTAAACACAAAAGCAGATAACCAATTTAACAGACAATTAGGCTTACTCAAGACAAACAATGCAGAAATTTCAGAATCATCACATGCAAAATCTGAAATTGTGCAACCGAAACACAGAGCATTTGTAAAACCAACCCAACAATGCCAGCGTTCCCATCTAGTTCGCGATTGCCGATAAGATTCTTGAATTAGAGAGATTAGTAGAAAATGAAATATTTGTGTTTCAATCCTCATGCATAGTTGTTGCTGTGTTACGTGCTGTTTTTTTCTTTCACACATAGTTGGTGGAAACATGTAGTTGAAGAAACATTATGCATAAAAATGTGTTATGAGAGGGACAGCAAATGAGACTGCACAAGTTACAGGTGAATTACAGTAGCTGAACGGGTGCTGTATTTCACAATATCATCGTAGCTTATCCACGTCAGACGCAGATATTCAAACTTCTCAGAAATGCAAGCAACACAACGACAATAACCAAAACATAACTTCATTGCTTGCAAACTGATTAAATAATAAAAATAAGCTTCATTGATCTGTTTCAGCATCTGAATTTAACATACCCCATTTATACCTCCTACACTTACTCCTTAACCCTACTCCTCCACTACACAAAACCACCAACTAAGCAAGTGCCGCCTTGCAGTTAAAAGATTATGCTGGCAAATAACCCATGAGCAAAAGAGGATTCCCAAACTTCCATCTTCAATTTTTTCTTCTTCCGTCCACTATAAGATTTCCAAGGAATCTTTATCAACAATCACGAACGAATCGAACACTTAACGTTATTAGGTTTGGTTTTTCATCTCTAATAGATTTCGGTTGCACAATTTCGGATTTTGCATGTGATGATTCTGAAATTTCTACATTGTTGTCTTGAGGTAAGCCTAATTGTTTGTTAAATTGGTTATCTGCTTTTGTGTTTACTGTAACAAGAAGGTTTTATGTTTTTGTGCAGGATTTCAATTACAGCCTTCTTTGGCCTGAAATATATGGAAAATCAAACCTTGAGGTAGTCACATAACTGGTAGAGCTTGGTCGAACTTCAAGGGTAACGATGACAAATTGGATTATTAGTTGTTACCGCTTTCAATTTGTTCGATGAATTGTTTAATTGAAAATTGTGGAGAAATTAGTAATTACTATGTCGTGATTAGTCAAATTTAGCCTAAGCAAAACAAGTTTGTCTCTTTTGTTTAGTACTGAATCCTGCTGAGTTCCTAATATAGGTACTGGAATAACATGTTATTTTGTTGTCGTTATATTGAATAATTCATTAATTCAGGAATGTGTGTAGATGTTAAACTCTATCTGTTGCTTACACATGATTGATCTTCCAACATTGTGGAGTCTAAACATCCACTTAACTGACTGCTGCTCATGTAAATAATATCTCGATAACTACCTCCACTTACATTCAAACAATTATGGAGTGACCATTGGGGATCTTAGGAAAAAGAGCATCTTATATTTTCTACCAGCAGGTGAATATTTGTTCTGGAATTTATTTTTTTGTGTTTTTTCTTTTAATTGTTAATGTATGATTACGAAATGGGTGTGTGAAATAAATGTAGCAGGTTTGATGATGTGATTCCCAACTTACCAAATTCCAATCAGAGGTTACAAAACTAGATTAGAAGTCATAACATTTTTTTGTCTCATGATCATGTGGTGCAATTCTTTAGCGTTCTACAAACTCAAAGCATTGGCTCAAAGTCTTAAGAAGGTAAGTTTTGTTTAGTTCACACTGAATTTTGTTGAATATCTATTTACTGGTTAATACATCTTACTGGGGGGGAATTTTGAATCTTTATCTTTTCAGTTTCATAGTAATCAGAAGTCTTGCCAAAAGAAAAGTAGTAATAGAATTTTTACGGTTAATACATCTTACTATCGGAGAATAGTAAATGTTGAAGAGAATCATGTGGAAAATCTAGAGGGGAATAAGCCTGGAGTAAAGGTAAGTCCGAAAACAATTTCATGATGCAATAGTTTGTTATATGTGTAACACACTGATTTTCATCCAATCATATGAAGTGAGCTGCTGGATCTAATGATTATAATAACTGAAATCCTCAAGAAGAAGAGTTCTGCTGACATTACCTTTATGTTTTGTCCTGTCAAACATTTGCATCAGTAGATCATTTGAACACAGCAAGCTTTGGACACACCATCTTCGTTGAGGAAGCAACAGACACCTCTGTATTTCCCCATATTATGGTAAGCCTTCCTGCTATTCATGGTTGTGTATATTCCAAATGATTATATATAAGTTTGATTGTTTTCTCTAATGTATTCATGCGATAGTTGCTTATCATGTTCTTTTAAAGTAATTAATGTTAGTTACTTAATTTGAGTTTATTTGTTACCCTTTTTCCTAAATTTGTATTTGGTTGCTCCAACAAATATAGATTACGGCATCTTAAAACAAGGAAGACACCCGAGGAAGTTGGGGTTGGAGTATCAAGGGATTCACACCATTTCAAACGAATTGTTCCTTCAGTGCATTTTATTCGGGTTGCTTTCAGGAAGGATCCTAATAACGCGAGGCAATACCCTCCACAACCAATGGGCTTTCAGATTCTGAAGAAGCTAGGAAGGATGTTAAAGATGCTTTTGATGATTCAGAATGTTATGTTGCAAAGGATCCTGATGTTAATGACGTAGATATGACATTCAATTGGAAGGAATGTCAGCACCCAGCAACAAAATTAACCGATAAATCATTCAAGAAGGTTGACGACCAAAGATCTATATCCTTAAACCTTACATGGAAAGAGCGTGCAGCACATTTCCATGGACTTCAGAGGTCTTTAAAGAGATGGTTTAATGATTTGAGAGATCAGAAAAAGGAGTTCATACATTCCAAAAATAGCGTAAATTTAATGTTTGAGATTCCTACTGTATGCGCAATTATGAGCTTTGGTTTGTCAGAGGACTTGAAATTTTTTTTTTTTTTTGTAATAATAACTTCTTTAAAGGTGAATTGATAAGAGTTGAGTTTTAATAAGCAAGTTGGTAAGAATATTTTGGGTGCGTTTTAAGGTCAAATTTTGTACTGTTGTCATCAGATAAGAGTGACCAACACATTTGTACCATGTTGAGATAGTTTAGTAACTTCTACTAACATGACTTTATGGTAATATGGTGGCTAATGAAAGACATTGATGATTTTTTTTCCTGGAAAAACTACATCGCCTTCAAAGTATTTACTCACCATTTTATTTATTGTCAGGATTAATGTGGATGATAAGCAATTCACTCACTGCAACTCAGTGCATTATTGGTCGGGACATACTGTCAAGCATAAAAAAAAATTATAGGGAAGATGATGTAATATTTAACAGTTGTAAAACTGAATAATTTGTAGTAGTCGGTTATGTGTGTGCCAATATACAATTGACTCGGTAGCTCAAACAATGAACTAATTTTAGGCATAAATGGAATCAGACTAAACTCCGTGCCTGGTGCGAAGCACGGGTTACTATCTAGTTATATGTTATAATTAACTTCTCTACTTGATAGTTCACATTTAGGAAAGTATAATTATTATTTTTATTATGACTATTCTAGCATTTATTTATAATTCAAATGAAAATCTCCTCGGGATCAAGCCAAGAATTAATAACATTTAATGTGCTTATAATAAAAATCCAATACCTGTGCACTATAAATTTTCCTACATCAAGAAGAGAAAAAAACATCAAAATGGAAGTCAAATTCAATATTTTGTGTGGGTCGCTTTTCATTTTGTTCTTCTTCATTGAACAAGGTATGGGAGAATGTACAACATCTGATATATGGATCAGACAACAAAGGGTTAATATATATCAATGCGTAAACGAATATGAAGTCGAAATCCTAAACAAATGTTGATTTTGTGGTCTATCCAACTTGACCCTCGGATGTAATGGGTTCCAGAGTGTTGAATCTGTACCAACCGTAATTCTTCAACTGCTAGGCAATGGTGAGTGCTTGATAATCGGTGGTGATGTTATTTTTCCAGGAGTACCGGTTCGTTTTCGATATACATGGTTAGGAACTTATATGTTCATCACAAAGAAATTTCATACCTATTGCTAATCCATTGGCCTCGTGCTAGTTCTTGGTTCGTTTGTGAAGGCTCGTGCTCGAATAATGGGATCAATCTTAAATTTGGATTTTGGATTATGATTTAAGGTTAATTTTTTATGTATTACATGTACGAAAACAATATCATCCTTGAATAATAAACATTTTTTAATTTTTTATTGAAAATATCTTACATTTACTTTGATTTTGATTGACTGATTAATACTTGCAGTGGTTGATATGGATCAATGGTTGAGATTGGTTGAAAAATGATGATCAATTGAATCCGTTAAATTACCCAAATAATCACATTTTGGATAAAAACAATGGGGGAACTACAAATAGATTAGACCTAGCTAGAAATATTCTTAATAAATTTTTCACTTTTGTTTTGTTTTTACCTATTATTAATAACATGTTTAGATGTCATTTTAGAAATTGCTTTTTGTTTTCTGGAAGCAGAAAAAGCAGAAATTAGTTGGGTTCACGTTTAACGATTTTTAAAAATAAAAAATTTACTTTTGTGATGTAAATACATTATGTTTGTGACTTATGCTTATTGGATCCAAACAAGCTATAACTCAAATCAATTTTGGCTTCTTTGGGTGACCCCAGCTCAAATCAATTTTGGCTTCTTTGGGTGACTGGGACACAACATCGGCAGCTTGCTATTTCGGCTTCTAATAGAAAAGACTGTCCAATTTTTTCACACTCTCTCTAACGAGTGTATATTTCACATAGTCTTTTGATTGGTTGATTATTTAACTGGTGTGGCCTCATTACCTTCCATGTTTAGAATCACGACCTCGTTCATAACTCCTAAATTTAATCAAGGGTTAAGATTGAAATGTGAAATATACAGTCGTTAAGGAGTGTGTACGAATTTGGACTCGTTTTATGGTACAAAGAAAACTATTATATTTATATATAAATACTGATTTTTTTTCTTTTACAGATTAAATAATTGAATATCCAAATTGCAAAAGCTTTTTTGGTTGTTTATTATAGTTTAGGTGTAATGTTTGTGTGGCTGGTTATTTTTGTTTTTTCTTTTTATAATTCTCATGATTACGTACAATTGCTTAGAGTTATTGTGAAGTATACCAAAATTTTCAATATGTTAGTTTGTGAATATTTGGGTGATGGTAGCTTGAAAGAAAATTTTGGTGGTTGCTAATAGGGTACTAGGGAGTGTAGTGTTTTGTGTAATAGGGGTAATAATTTGCTAGGAAGTACAGTGTTTTGGTACTTCCTAGCAATCCGATACCTCTTTGTTTTACTTATGTAAGTATGCGCCCGCATTGAGTAATGATATCCTCCGTGCATCTCTCCTGCACTGTGTCTGTGGTGCAAGTTATTAGCATTTAATTATGTTTTCTTCCTTTGTTTGCTTTAGCTCTTATAAGCCAGTAAATAGGGCCTGTACTTTCTATGTATGCGAGACAAATAGTACAATTTTCAAACCATGAATGCACCAACAAAAACAATTGAATTTCACATATATTTCTTTCCTGTTAAAAAAAATCTTTATGTATAATTATTATTTTTTGTTATGATTTTTTGATTCATAACAAATATTCTAGCATTTATTTACTAGATCACCGCTGCCACGGTGGGGAGGGCCGACCGAAGAAAGTCGAAACACCGTTATGCGTAACGGTGTTATAAGGCTAAAATTGATATGCATTTAATTTATAGTAGTTTACGTAAATTTTCACCATTTTTTATGCATTTTTTGTGGTGGTTTGCATCAATTTACCCCATGTGCTATGTATCCTTTGTGGTGGTTTGCACAAATTTCCCCATGTATTATGCATCCTATGTGGTGCTTTGCACAATGACTATGCATTAAATTTTAAAAGTCATCATCGATTTTTTCGTAAAAACACTAAATTTTATATCGTTGTTTGTACTTTCGTTGTGTAGAGTTTTAAAAATCCTTTGCAATGATATAAAATTTGTAAAATTCTAAAGCACGGATTTTTAGATATGTTATATTAAAGTTTGATTGCCAATTATACCCTGAAAAAATAGGATGTATAAGGAGTATAATAATTGGACTAAAAGGAGGACATTTTAGACTTTTCATGTCCCAAAGACTACCACCAAAATCAATCTTTTTATCAAATTGTGTTAGGTTTCATTTGACAAAAAAGTGGCGTTTAAAGGGACTCCCTCCCTACGGGCCCTTCGGGCCCTCCGGTCGGTCGGCCCAATAATTCAAAACGAAAATCTTTTTGAGATCAAGCAAAAAATTAATAGCATTTAAGGTGCATATAATAAAATCCGGCCCCTCTCCTTTATAAATGCTCATCACGATTCCCATATCAAAAAGAAAGAGAAACAACATCAAAAATGGCAATGAAGTTCAATATTTTGTTTGTGTCGCTTTTCATTTTGTTCTTCTTCATTGAACAAGGCATGGGAGAATGTACAACATCTGATATAGGCATCAGACAACAAAAGGTTAATGTATGGCAAGGCGTAGATGAATATGAAGTCGAAATTCAAAACAACTGTTTATCTTGCGGTCTATCTAACTTGATCCTCGGATGTGATGGGTTCCAGAGCGTTGAATCTGTACCAACCGTGATTCTTCAACCACTAGGCAATGGTGAATGCCTGATAAATGGTGGTGATGTTATTTTTCGAGGAATACCGGTTCGTTTTCGATATACATGGCCAACATCTTATACTTTCATCGCAAAGAGTATTCATAGCAACTGCTAATCCATTGGCCTCGTGCTAGTTCTTGGTTCGTTGGTGACGGCTCGTGCTCGAACAAGGGAATCAATTTTGAATTCGGATTTGGATTATAATTCAAGGGTTAATTTTTTTATGTATTGCATGTACGGAAACAATGCTATCCTTGAATAATAAACATTTTTTAATTAATTAATTATTTATTAAAAATATCTTATATTTAATTTAATTTTGAAGGACTGATTTATATTTGTTGTGGTCGACGTGGATCAATAGTCGGGATTGGTTGAAAAATAGGAAATGTTCTATTCGGACCCGTTAAATTAGAAGAACAATGTCGGAAACTGGAGTGAGCTACACCTAACTAAAAATATATCCTATTGAATTCTTAATACTCCATCCGTTCCAATTTAGATGATGTTGTAGAGTTTTTCACGGAGATTAAGAAACATCAAAGAGAGTAATTTTTTTCCAAATCTGCCCATATTAATACCTTCCTAAAAATTTGAACATCCTAGTTTTTTGTTTCTAGATTCTACTATAAATTATGAATCCCCATATAATTCCACTTGGATAACCAAATATCCTAAGTTAATAGAGAATAGATTTAAAATCTTAAATTAGATTAATTATCTCTCACTGATAACAAGGGCAATGAATGTTATGTTGTGATTCCAAAACAGGGGTAAATCAGTGAGAATTTAGAGAAAATAGTTAAACTCTCATCTATTTTGGAACATACAAAAAACCCTAAAATATCACCTAAAGTGGAACGGAGGGAGTATTTTTATAACCTATTTAGATGTCACTTCACTTGTGTTGTTTTTTGACTTCGAATCGGAAAACCCTGCCGCTTTGGGTACACAGTTTCAGTATAACTTCTAAAAGCAGAAAAGTTAAATTTTTGTGAAACAAAAGAATTTTAGTTCTACTAGTATCCAAACCCTAGTTAGTAAGTTCGCGAATGATTCACGAATTTTTCCGGATCACGAATTTTACCGTCTTATTCGCGTACGTTTGCAACTCCGAACCCAAGGCGCGTATTATATGGCATTCCCGGATTATTCGCGAATCATTCACGAACTTTACGTATCCCGAATAATACGTCCGCTTAATTCGCCGGAAATTCTTTAGCTTTTACGTTTTTAAAGGCCCCACCTTTTGGGCTTTACTGCTCTCCCCGAGCATACACATCCTAATATTAGACATTGTTGTAACTTTTATGAAACAAAAATGATCAAGAGATTTGAAGGTGCATCTAAACCACCATACCACGTCCTCTTGGATGACTAATATTGTACTCCCTCCGTCCCTAATTAGATGAGCTACTTGGTTTTTAGTTTTGTCCACAAAAGATGAGCTATTCCACTAACCAAGGGGATATTTCTAAAACTACCCTTTTAATTGATTATTTTTTCTATAAGAATTATGTATAATTTGATAGTCATGTTTATATTCGTTGCGTAGGTGTTTTAAAATGTTTTTCAATGGTATAAAGTTTATAAAAAACCGTGGTATAGTTTAAGAGATAAATCGTTTCTAAATTTTACTAATTATTGCCCATAAGGGTATAATTGTAAAAAATACTTAAATATACTCCACTTTCCTCCTCGCTTTAAAATTTGTGCAAACTACAAGTAATTCATCTAATTAGGGACGGAGGGAGTATATATTATTAATATCATCATATTAAGTTTATTTTTCTTTAAATAACTCTCAAATATGCATAAAAATTAGTCTATGTCCTTATAAATAATAATTATTTATTATAATAGATACCGAAGTTTCAGAGCCGAACTCACATTTATAAATCGAATTATACACGTATGTATACCGTTCCGAATTACTGATGAATCACGTCCCATTGACCGAATTTGGGTTTCCCATAACCGTATAATACTCGTACGTTTGCCGAATCCCGAATTGCTAACTAGGATCCAAACAGGTTATAAGTCCTTGTTCGGGTGACTGGGACACCCACATCCACAGCTGGCTCTTTCGGCTGGCCCCAATAGCTGTTTAAATAGCAAGGTCTTTAAAATTTTCTCCTCTATTTCCCCTCTCCGCATATGATAGGCGTTGGTGTCAAAATTCAGCAAACTTATTTTTAGGGTTCGGAATCGTCACCTTGAAACCAGATCCAAGGTACCATATCAGAATTTTATGAAATCATATCTGGTTCTGAATTTAGTTTTGAATCTTGATCTTATTTCCATCCATCTTGATCTTATTTCCATCCAGTATGAGATTGTATCCTAGGGTTTTACTGGTGCCATAAACTTTTTGCTCCCCTCTAATTGTGATGAGTAGACGAACAATTTGACGATTTTTTACGATATTTTCTTTAGTTTATATGCAATTTTTGCCATTTGTTTGAAATTTCCTATAAATTTTAGTAGGATCGTCCAAAATTTTGTAGAAAGGTCGGAGCAAATATCATCTTTTGATAGAATAATTATCATTCTCCTTGCAGGATTTGTTGATCATTGCTTCTTTTTTTACTTCATTGTTTACTTTAGTTAGAAAATTACTTGTGCAGCAGAAACGCTGATAGAAGTGCCAATTTCAATGGATATGCTGGGTTCAGGAAGGTCTGTGAAATTAATTTCTTTTGAATATTGGTTATTATATTCATATGCAAGGTTCTTCTGTTTGAATTGGGTTGTTTCTTTATCCTTGGTTACATATCTGTGGGTCACAAAAGAAACCTAGAGGAAATTTGTTCTGCTTCTGGAAGCTTATGTTATGGAGAGACACCTGATGGTGAGGGTTAAAAAGTTTTATTGGGTTTTTTTCTTCTCATTTAGCTGAAGTGAACTTCAGAGACAGTTTCTAACCATTTCGCTATACAGGGTGTGCAAGTTTCAACAGTACACCTGTGGGTTTTGATACTCCATGCTTTAAAAACTTGGATTCGGAGGATTTACTTCAATCATTTGAGAAGATTTGCACAGATGTAACAGAATGTAGAATCCTCTGGAACAATAAATTCAAGAGTCCTGAAAAGATGATGTTACTTCCTCATGACATTGTAAAGCGGTTAGACTCGATGGAGAACATGATAAGCTCAGTACTAGCAGAATGTAAAAAAGACTACGCACAATTCATCAATAAACCTTTAACTTTGGATTTTCCATGCAATTTTAACTTGGGGGTATCAGAAGATTTGCGTCAATCACTTAAGAAGAGTAGCAGAGCAGTATCAGATGGTAAAGAGTGTGCAAAGTTCAGCAGTAAGCCTGTGACTTCAGATACTCCATGCTTTAAAAACTTGGATGTGGAGGATTTACTTCAATCATTTGAGAAGATTTGCACAGCTGCAGCAGAATGTAGAAACCTCTGGAACAATAAATTCAAGAGTCCTGGAAAGATGATGCTACTTTCTCATGACATTCAAAAGCGGTTAGACTCCATTGAAAACATGACAAGCTCAGTAATAGAAGAATGTAAAAAAGAGTACACACAATTCATCAATAAACCTTTAACTTTGGATTTTCCATGCGTTTTTAACTTGGGGGTATCAGAAGATTTACATCAATCACTCAAAAAGACTAGAAGAGCACTTAAAAAGACTAGAAGAGCAGTAGCAGATGGTAAAAAGTGTGCAAAATTCAGCAGTAAGCCTTTGAGTTTGGATTTTCCATGCTCTAAAAACTTGGAGGTACAGGTACATTTTCAAAAAAAAGAAAACTTGGAGGTACTGGAGAATATACGTCAATCACTTGAAAAGGTTCGCACAGCTGCAGCAGAATGTAGAAACCTCTGGAAGAGTTCTGGAGAGATAGTGCCACTTTCTGGCTTTGGAAACCTGTTAGAATCGGTTGAGAACATTAGCACAGCAAAAGAAAAATTTGAAGGTGCAATATTATTCATCAGTAAGCATTTCGCTGTGGATTTTCCATGCATTTTCAACTCGGGGGTATCAGGCGATTTAGTAGAACGTACAGATAGTGCAAAATTCATCAGCAAGCCTATCAGTTTGGATTTTCCATGCTTTGAAAACTTGGAGGTATCAGAGGATTTACGTCAATCACTTGAGAAGATTAGCTCAGCTGTAGTAGAATGTACAAACCTCTGGAACAATAAAATCACGAGTTCTGAAAATTTGGTGCCACTATCTGAGTTTCAAAAGCTGTTAGAAAGTCATGGGCTGTTATGGCACAAGTATATTGTGCTTAAGGTATACGTCTGATTTAAGTTTTGTTCAAATCTAGAGCTTTGCCCGTCTTTAGTTCCATCTTAAGTCGTGTAGTTTTGTTACCTTCTGATGGGTATATACTGAACTTCTTACCAGAACGGTTGGAAGGTCACTGCTAACCAAGTCACTGCTAACCAATTACAAAGCCGGATCAATCTGGGGACATATTATCTGTCGAACTTGCTTCCAGATTTAACTTCCGAGTCACTCTGGGAAAAGGCAAGTGAAGACTTCTTCAAGGTGTGTCATATTTGTTTTGAACTTGAAAGAAATTTCAACGGACATCAGGTAATTTCCACCACCAGAAATTGCGTGTTTTTTTTTTTTTTTTTTTGTAGCGAATTTGATAGATTTTCATGGTATGTTCTGTCTCTTCATAGGTTGGACAGTTAGCCTCTTTCCTTGATTACCTCATCATGATACAAGAGGAGCAGCGTTCTGTTGCATATCGTTTTGTTGAGCATCTGTTGCAATTAAAAAAATCTATTGTTCGCTTAAATGATTTATTCACAAAAAAATCCAATGTTGGTTCTGATGGAGATGAAGACGAGTGTCCTTTAGTGAGGAGCAAGAATCTCACTGTTAAGTGCATGTGGAAACAAATGGTAAGTCTTTAAAACAAATTAGTATATCCTTAGTATGTTTGTTTGTCTTCATTCTAGTGGGCTATATCTAACAGTATCAAAAAATGTCAGCACGTGTTTGATAGTCTGTATATCATGTCACGGGAATCATCTTCATTGCTGAAGGAAGCTGAGGACAAATCAGATATTTGCTCTACAACTGTCAACGATGAACTCCACAAGATTCTTGGAATCATCAAGGGCAAGAAATTTATGAATGCAAGGGTAATTTGTTTTCTGTTCGTTTGGTGGATTTCTTAAAAGCCAAAACTATAGAATAGTGAATCGAACAGATAAGAGCAATGTAACACAGATTTGAAACAAGTAGAACTCAGATAAATTGAGCCTAGGTTAGAAGTACATATGCTTCTATAATCAACTGATGATTTTATAATAAAAAGTATGCCCGGGACAGATTCTAAGAATTATTAAATACCAGAATTGTTAAACCCTTTTGAAAGAAAATAAAATGAAGTATGAATGAGGAACTTTAATGCCCTTCTATAGAATGGAAACTAAAATATTTTTAATGTATAAAAAGGAGTAAACTGCCACTGCATCATCTTCTTTGCTGGTGTCATTGGGTCTAGTATCCTTGCTTATAAATGAGTTTGTGTTGCAGCAATCGATGGGTAGTTTTTGTGGTTGCACCTGGAATTTGGAAGAATTTCCAGCAGCTGAATGTTCCCGGGTTTATCTTGCCCCGAAATCAATGAAGCAGCTGCTTCGCTCAAGCTTTAAAATATTAGATCAGTTGCGTAGTGTTCTCCAGGGGCAAATTGTTGGTAAAAGTTCTGTTGCAGAAAAGCTGATTGGTAAAAGTTCTGTTACAGAAAAGCTGATTGGTTGTTTTTACGATGTACTCAGTAAGGTATACATGATTTTATCTCTTGTGTGTCTTCTGTTAGGCACCTGGGCTGTCTTTCTTTATCTTTTTCATCCTTCTGTACTTAGTAACATGTTTAATAGAAATTTGAAGATCACAGATTGTTTTTTTTTGCAGGGAAACTTGATCGAGAAGGAATATTTTGATGGTATAGAGCATAGGAAGCAGTTGCTGAAAGACACTGGCAGTCTTTTTGATACTGAGGTTGTATCTGAAATTGAATTTGCCAAATCTGTCACGAAAACGTCAGAGCAGATTGATGAAACAGTTCAGAAACTATTTTCATTAAGGGGTTCTATTCTTTCCGAAGACTCACCTCACAAAAATATCACTTTATGGAGAGTTCTATACGAATCATCGTTGGTGAATATTCAATTGGATCTTATACGTGAAAACCTTGACGGAACAATCAAACTCGGGGTACACATTTTACTTTATTAGTTTTCTTTTATCATGTATCATTTTTGTACGATCATTGTCACATGGTAATACTGAAATTTATTGCGGATGTATTTATTTTTTTACAGGTCGATCTATTAAAACATGCTCGGCTCGAAGACTCGGCAGACTTGTGTCAGCTTCATGCGTCAATTGTTAAACTAATTGCATCTTGTAACGGAGTCTTACTTGACTTCTTAGCCGTGCAGAAAGCAGTAAGTACTTTCTTAACCTTGTTGATTAGCATCCAACTTTTTACTGTACCTACTTAAAGTCTTAAACACATCAAATGTTATTTATGGCAGGTGTCAGAAGTGATTCACATGGTAGCAGAAGTTTTTGTTCCGCGATGTACTCGCAAGGCAGCAGTAGAAATGCGATGTAGTTCCACTGGTATTAAGACTTCAGACGAGGTAATGTAGTTGTTAATTATAGTTAGTTTGTATTTATTCGCTCAGCATTTTCAGTCAGGAATTTGTTGTTTTATATGGTTCCTGTCCTATCTTCCTCTACAGCAAGATCTGGATTTCTCACTAAAGAAAGATGCCGATATTTGTGATGATGTTCCCACTGGAGAGGATGATGATGTCGATATTTGTGATGATGTTCCCACTGGAGAGGATGATGAATATGACTGGGATGATCCTGATGTCATTTATGTCATGTCAAGGAGGGTGCCCATCAAGTTTGATGATGAAGAGTTTGATTAATAGAGTAACAATCAAGTAAAACAGCTAATAGAGGACCGTGTTTTGTGGTGTAAAAAATTATGACGATAGAACTATCGTGTTTTGTGGAAGACTTTCTCTTTCGATATTGAAAGAATATCATGTCATCTGTTAGTGCCTGCATAACTGGTTTTTGTCTGCTTGCAAAGTAGTCTAAACCTATTGTCTGTGGCTTCGTTATTCCAGGTCATACCAGATCTTCAGTTGTCTCGTTGTACACCCTTTTATATCTTCCATGTTTTTCGTTTTCGTTTTGTCCATTAACTAAATAAGATTTTGAGAGCCTCTATATTATAATTAGCTTTTTCTAAAGTAGCCTTGCAATATTCCCTCCGTCTCAAATTAATTGAGCTATTTGTAGATTGCACATAGCTCAATTAATTTGGGACGGAGTGTAGAATACTAGAAGATATAATACTCCGCCTCTGCAATAAACACTATTGGCCTCTGCCTTCATGGCACGAGTAATCCGGAACATAATACTAGAAGCATGACATTTACTGATTTACACTACCTAACCTTTTATTTGCAATGTAAGCAAATGCAAGCCTAGACCAGGTAAACTCAAACCCAACTAAACCAGAAGCAAAACGGAAAGAATGAAGATATTATCGTTCACATCGATATATCGATTTTCTGTTCGCAATTTGTTTGTACTTTTGGTGTTCCCGAGGAAATTACACCTGAAATGTTTGATTATGGCTTATTAGGAACAAGGAAAGAGATTTTGGTTTTTATTTCTGATTCTGGGAAGCTTTTTTTTCCAAATTTGTTTTGCAACGAAATGCACTGTATTTGAATCCAAGTTCTGATTGCAATTTGGGTGCCTTTAAGCTTTAAGGGTTTAAGGGTTTGGATGGAAGTTCTTAGAGAGATTAGAGGTAACATTTTCGCACAAGAGTTGAAAATATGAAACATATCGGAGCCTTTAAATCCATGCCTCATGCCGTCTATAAGCTGCTTGAGAATATGCCAATGCCTTGGGAGCAGGTGCTTTAACTTCTGCTGTCTTTGTTATTTGAACAATTGTCTATGGATTTTTTTAATTGTATCTTCACCTTAGGTTCCAATGTTTGTGGTTGTAGGTGCGAGATATGAAGATCCTGGTATCACACTTTTGGAGCAATCACATCCTTGAACAAGATACGTGGGTTGTTCAACCTATATCTTTGGCACAGCTATCCTGTTCGTCTCTCTCACTTGCATTATACATGTAAGACACATGCTTACACTTTTCTCAGTTTTATCTATTATTTAGACTTAGGTATTCTATTGACATGAATGTTTTTTTACAAAGAATAGTTATTAACAGTTCTTGAGGCTCAGACCATTCAAACAATTGATTTGCATTTGGAGAGATCAAAATTTGGTATAACCCAAGATATTCAAAACTTAATTTTTAACAATTTTAGTAAAAGATATTTATACTCGAGAAAGAATATACATTTATATTCTATTAGACTCCCAAACATTGCTATTTGTGTGGTTAGCTTCATTGCCTGCATTCACCACATACGGTTAAATAGCAACAAATAGTTGCATGTACACGGTAATATCACATACTAATCTTTATACGGGTTAACAATAATTAAGAATTAATTATAATTAAAGGAAGTTCATATGTTATTTTGTCAAGTTATGTGCGTACTTCATTAGCGATTACTATGATCATTCTCTTCGGTCTACGTTCAGAGTAATGATCATTCTGGGGCATATGATGTAAGGAGATGAAAGAAGAAACAACTTAAAGACACAAGTCAAGAGCCATTCATATTAATGTTAGAGGTATAAACTAATATAATGATTATGACAGATTAACCAGTAGGGAATGAAATTTTAGTTCCCAGTCAACCTTGACAAGTTTCTGTTGTCTACATTATTTATTGGATGATTTACTCCCAAGTTCCTTCTGATTTCAATGTGTAGGGAAGGATGTCGACAGCTATTACTGGTAATGAAGAAACCAAGCAACGACCCAAGAGCTAAATCCAAAAGTAGTCTTTCTCACAGGTTCTCTATTCTCCAATAAATACCAAGTATAGTGGGTATTTAATGTGCACACTACATGCTTAATCCATTAGGGGTACTATATGCTTCCTCTCTTCTGTACATTAGTTGTAGTTTGGTTCAAAGTACCATTGCATTTACAAATACCTTTGAACATGACTCCTTTTCTTGAACTCACGTTTGTCTTGCTCTTTTGTTTAGAATGAGCACACCGAAACTAATGCTGCCCTTGAGTTTTCGTTGAACTCTCTGAAAGTAAGTCTTCTAGCACATTCTCTGGAGTATTGCATATGGTTTGTAATGTCGGTTCGTTGTAGAATGAGGATTAATGTAAAACATTCTCTACGCAGGTTGGAAAATTTATTCGCCGTAGTTGTTGTGGAGCAATTCAGGCACTTATGAGTATGCAAGATGGTGTACACTCAACATAATTGCGTTATAAAGGTTCTGTTGTGGTTTAGTTATCATTTCTTTCTCTAAATTTCTTGTATCTGATATATTCGTCTATGTTTCAGTATCTTTGTTAAGGATTGGGTTCTTAACTCATTGGACTTGGTGAAACTGTATATGTAGCTAATGCATTAATCTGCTCTAAAGCCCACATACTGTATCGTGCTATTCTTTTTTTTTTATAGATGTTATATGAACGCTTTTAAGACGAGCTTTGCATGATAAACATCTAATTTTCTCTAGGAATCTCCTCCGTGCTCAATAAACTGGGGACTGGCTGTTGTATATGCTCATTCTGAAAAGTCACTAAAAACAGCAGGTACACGGTAGCTCCAGAGATTCTCGGATATAGCTTTAGTGGGCACGGCAGTATGTTGCTTTGACGGTAGCTAGACCATCTACCTAATGAACTTAAAATATGACTAGGCTTACCAGACAATGAGAGCATATTCCACCATGTGTGCAGATTAGGATGAACATCAGGATGAGACAATATAAAATTATCTATCCGAAGCTTTAAAATTCGGGCTATTTAGTTTTTGTTATTTACATTTTGTCTAACATTAATGTTTAGTCTAACATTTGTGCAACTTAGGATCTGGTGTTTGAAAATAACGTTGACCTACACTTAAAAATTGACTTTCGTTAAGAAATTACTAAACAAGTTTACTATCATACCCATAGTTATACTTATACAGGGCAAGTGCAAACCCATCTTTTCTACCTTCTCCAAACCAACACCGCAACCACCGCCCCCTCCACAATCACAAACTATCAACCACCTTCATCATTTTTTTTTGTCTCCATCACCACCCTAATAAATGTCAAAATCGATTGGGGTATCCGATAATTTCTCGGTTTTTTTTCTTACTCACATTTCTAGGGTTCCAAAATTGGGAAAATACATCTTAAGATCCAAAAATTAAATCAAGAACAAAGATTCCATTGAGACCCAATTTCATCAATTCATACTCTAATGAAGCTACGGAAGAGTAATGAGATCGAACCACAAATTTCAGAAACCCAATTTCATTAATTCGTGCTCAAATGAAATTATAGAAGAGTAATGAGATCAAACCAAAAATTTAAGAGCTGCCAAAGCATCTCTCAATCGCAAACGTTCCTTCAATCACTCATCTCCATCAACGTCGTTAGTTTACAAGGCAAATCATCAAACACAGTAAGTACTAATTCCCTTTCCCCACTTGGACTTATTGATTAGTTGATGAGCGCCCCTGATTTCAAATTCTCTTGGGTGTTGTTGTATCCGTACAACAATCAACATACATAAGGGAAGAAATGGTGAAGAATCACCTCCTGAATCAATGATTCAAGCCAAAACATATGCACAGAGGCGCAGCCAAAGAAGTTCATTAAAACAAATCTCAGATAATGAAGAGATAAACTATTCTTACAACTTAATAGCAAATCATTGGACCCTAATCTCACTCAACCAACGACTGACGCGTGGAGCTCAGTCAACGGTCACACACTAAACCAATTAACAACCTAACTAAAGTACAGGAGCACACAGCTAATAAAGATAAAAGCAGACTACATGGGTAGACCTTTACAGAAGGGATACAACATTGCCTACCCCTGGAAATTGTCTTTGTGCTCAAGGACAAATATAGGATAATGGGACTTAATATTTGAGATGTCCTCCCAAGTAGCATCGTCTGGTGAGGAGTTGGTCCATTGGATGAGCACTTGGCGCACTAGCCGGTTACCTCTGAGCACAGTTCTTGTCTTCAACACCTTCCCTGGAAGCATTATAACCTCACCATGAAGGTCAACAACAGGTAGAGTAGGGGAAGGAATGTGCTTCATACCAATGTGTTTCTTTAGTTGAGAAACATGGAAAACTGGGTGGATCCTGGAGTGAGATGACAGTTGAAGTTTATAGGCCACATCACCAACTTTTTGCAAGACTTTGAAAGGTCCATAGTATTTAGCTGACAGCTTGAAGTTCCTTCTCAAGGACACTGATGCTTGCATGTAAGGTTGGAGCTTGAGATAGACAAAGTCCCCTTCTGCAATGATCTTTCAACTCTTGTGGAATCAACATAAAGTTTCATTCTATCCTGAGACTGATGTAAAGATTCTTATATGATGTCAAGCATGGAGTCCCTTGTTTTCAAGTAAGTTTTGAAAAAGCGGGGGTACAACAACCACACCCAATATTTCGTTTGGAAATCTGAATGGACTAACTCCAATATACTTTCAAGAGAATCAACTAGACAGTCAGACTCAATCAAAGAAAAGTATATCCAAGAGTTATATATATATATATCTCTCTTAACATAATCAGAGTTAAACATAAACAAGTCCGTAAACCTGATTATAGTGTGTGAGTTCTTGGACGGTATCAAACCAATATCTTCTTTTTTTATCACAACCTATTTAAGACCCACCGTGTATAAACCTCTTTAAGCAACAATCACTAAAGGAATATTTCAACACGATGTTCACTTAAAACAGGGTTAGTCCAGACTGGTCTAACAATGTGAAAAAGACAAAGTCAAGTGTCCAAGATCAATCAAGTCTTTAAAAGAGATCACCTCTTTTCCATACCGGTGTTCATTATCAAAGATCTTTAACTTTCCAACAAGAGTATTCCTGGAGAGTGTAGAAAGATCGTTTGATTCTTAAATGGCATGTTTCTTAGACACGTATCTTGATGGTAGAGACCTGAGAATTTTGCACACAATAACTTTCTCCGGAATAGTTTTTCCTAACGAATATGAGGAGTTAACTATTTGAGAAAGTCTTTGGTTAAACTCATCAAAGGTTTCATCATCATACATGCGAAGGTTTTCCCAGTTCGAAGTTAGGTTTTGAAGCCTTGCTTCTTTCTCTGCGGCATTCCCTTCGAATACGGTTTCTAAGATATCCCAAGCATCTTTAGTCTTATTACACGTAGTCACGTGGTGCTGAAGATCTGGGGTAATGGCATGGATGATAACATTTAATCCTTCAGAATTTTTCTTTGCAACAAGAATCTCAAGATCATTATAATCACCAATATCCTTTGCAACAGTTACACCGTCTACTGTAACTAATGGAGGATTATAGCCATTAACAATACGAACCCATGATTGAAAATCACGCGCTTGTATAAAAGCACGCATAATAATTTTCCACCATAAATAGTTCGTGCCATCGAAGACTGGCGGTACGTTTATAGAGATAACACTTCTTTCCATAAAAATCAGATTGCTTCAAACAAAGACTTATAAGGTCTTAGCGTGTTTGCCTGCTCTGATACCAATTGAAAAAGCGGGGGTACAACAACCACACCCAATATTTCGTTTGGAAATCTAAATGGACTAACTCCAATATACTTTCAAGAGAATCAACTAGACAGTCAGATTCAATCAAATAAAAGTATATTTAAGAGTTATATATATATATATATATATATATATATATATATATATATATATATATATCTCAACACAATCAGAGTTAAACGGAAACAAGTCCGTAAACCTGATTATAGTGTGTGAGTTCTTGGACGGTATCAAACCAATCTTTTGTTTTTATCACAACCTATTTAAGACCCACCGTGTATAAACCTCTTTAAGCAACAATCACTAAAGGAATATTTCAACACGATGTTCACTTAAAAAGAGGATAGTCTAGACTGGTCTAACAATGTGAAAAAGACAAAGTCAAGTCTCCAAGATCAATCAAGTCTTATCCAACAAACAAGGTTGGATTTAACAACTATAATTGATTAACGTACAACCTGTGATATTTCTATTATAAAGATAAACAATATAATGCGGAAAAGAAATAACAAAGACACCAGAAATTTTGTTAACGAGGAAATCGCAAATGCAGAAAAACCTCGGGACCTAGTCCAGAATAAACACACACTGATTATAAGATGTTACACCAATTTCCTACTACCTATTCGGACTAGATGTAATACCTCATTCAGCTGTATTCAAGCACTTATAGAACTCCTAGCAGAACACCGATTCTCTTTAGGAATTCTTCTCGTATAACTTCTTGCAGAACACAATTTCTCTTTAGAAGTTATTCCCGAAAATCTTCTGGCAGAACAAAGTTCTATTCAAAAGATACAACAACACGGTTGATATTTTTCGATCTTTTGTTTTCACAAAACACCGAATCGATTTCCCTTTAGAAGTAAATCAAGGTTTTGGAAATCTTGTGTTTGTTTCGAACAACTACCAGATAAAAGTTGAGATACCGAAATAAACTTGTAGATTAGGGTTTTAACTTACAATTAGTATGCGTACACACAAGGAGTCCGTGAACCTGATTTTCGTAAGTGAACTTGGGCGATTCCAAAGATCAATTTCCAAGTTAAGAAAACCCTAATAATTCTACAACAAGAACAACTAGAATAAATCTAAGGATATCTTGTTTAAAACTTCTTAAGGATTTTACGAGATACCTAAATCGAAGTTTTCTTTCTATCTTCCGATTTCGACTAACAAGTGTTGGTATACGATCGGAAACTGAAATCTATCAAAACCTAGGGTTTATGATCAATGACGAGGTGTCAAATCGCAAATAATATTTTTTACTTTTCTTTACACTAGCAAGTAGTACAATAATCAGGATCGTCCCAAGGGAGGTATGAAGCAAAAGTTGTTATGGAAATATTCTTAGCAAAGAAGATTTTTGTTATAGAAATTCTGAAAATTGTAAAGTTGTATTCAAATATGAGATGGAATTGATTATGGAATCATTCTCGACCACGGAATATAAACCAAATCGATATATAGCACGTTCTTCGCATTATGTTGTTACTAACAACCCTAAGATAATTAGTACGCTCAACTATCCCATTATTATGCTCGACTACCGGATTCTACTTGCCAAGTTTCCTAGAAGTACGCTCTCTAGGTGTCACTTAAACAATTTCTCTAAGTTTTGTGAGATAAGGTTGCTCCTGGTGATGAACTCAAAAGCATGAATCACCTACTAGTGTCAATTTCTACATATGGGTACTTAACAAAGTCCCATCATCAATACCCACATATTGCTACTTGTGTTTAATTCTCTAGACAATTACGAGTCGAAGGCAATCTAAACGAGCAATAAGATTGTGACATAACTATTTAATTTCGAACTTAAACAATTAATGAACAATCTATAAGCATTATTAGCATGGTAGAAATCAAACAATAACTAAACTTGCGAGAAAACGAGCTATTGCATATCAATCATGAGTTCATATTTCGGGCTTTGAAATCTCCCTTAATCAAAAATAGTTTTAGTTACTCATAGTAATGGAGTTCATAATGATATTATAAAAGTAAAATAAAGAAGATGAAACAAAACCAAAGCAAACCCTAAGATATCCGGCTCTCTCCAAAACTCCAAGTAGAATACGTCCACCAATTTGTAGAAAGACTTCTCTTTTATATCTCCTCTTGTTCCAAAATTAGGTCTAGTCTTCAAAAGTCCAACTCCAATATATCCAACAAGCCCATATAATTCATGTGTGAAAGTAGCCTAATAGAAAACTCTGACCCCAAAAATATTCGCCGGATACTAGCCGGAAATCAGCCGGCAAGAACTCAGGTGACCGGCTAAGTCAAACCGTCACCGGTCAAGCGAGTTAACTCGGGTCAATTGGATAGTTAGACCGAGTCACAGTGCTAACTAGGTTGACTGGTCTAGTTGGCAAAAGCTTGAGCCATTTCCAGGCCATAATCCAGTGTTGCACCACAATAGTGCATTACTCATCCAAGCCCACACAATCCATCCCATTGAGTCAGTACCAGATCCAGGTGCAGCTCAAACACGCCCTTAAATCCTTCCTTGGCTCCTGCAACAGCTGCAAGAGTCTTCAGCTCCATCTGAACATCACCAGCATATACTAGTCTGCACCTGTAATTTTATCAACTTCTCATGACTCCAACCAGCAGCTGCATTCATTCTGGCTTCTCTATGAACAGAAAGGCATCAGTTGAGTCTTACAATAATTCCTGCAAGCTCGAATCCATTACAGACTCACGACAATAGCTTAGTCATCGAATTCTTCGAAACACACTTGCTCAAGCCACTGCATCAATTCATAGTACCAACACCTGACCTGCTCATTTCAACTCCAGTCACTCCCTTCTTATAGTATACACACTCCCATTAGCTCATTCATACCTGCCCTGCAAAGCGACTTCATTATTCCATTGCTTGAGCTTCACCACTGAACTCGCACTCCGCAGCATCACGGCTACATTTCCTCTTCATTCTGCAGCTTCAGATTCATTTCAAGTTCTATAAACTCCTATTTCACCACAGCTCAAATACACACCCCACAGTTCCATTGCAATCACCATTTTCTAATCCTGTACCTGAACTGCCTTCTGCATCATCTGTAGCTTCATAATCCATCCCTGCGACAGTACAAACTTCTATTTACTTTGCAACTCCATTTCTTCTGTCATACAAAACACCAACAGTACATCTTTCTTGAGCACCAGTTCTCAGCTCGAGCCTGCAATTCATTCCAGTAGCTTCAAATTGAGCTACATCCACCAACTTCAGTTTCTACACTGCCTGTATCTTCTAGCTCAACCTTCAATACCAGAAACAGCTTGAACCAACCTGCAAATACTCTGCATCCATTATATAGCAGTTCCACCAACACATAATCACAGATCCAACACCCATTAGCTCAAACCTCCCTTCCTGTGACTTGTACTAATCACCAACAGCAGCAGAAACCCATTCTTGGTTCTTCTTCGTTCTAAAATGAACAGAACAACTTCAATCTCTTCTTGTAATCTCGGCTAGCAAAACCCCCAAATTTCTATTTCACCAACCCTAAATTCAAAGCCCTCAACTCTCAAATTCTTCCACAAACAACACATAATCATCTCAATATCTAACATATACCGGGTTCAAACTCAAATCCATTAAAACCCATCTTTGATTCCATGAATTTCTTCTTGCTCAAACCCTAACTCTTCCATCTGAATTCCACCGCAAATTATAACAAACCCACCTAATGATTCTTCTTTATCTTTCGATTTACAGTTCAGGAAACCTAATCTTTTTCTCCATGATGAAATCATTTCTTACTTCCCAAATTCACTGATTTCTTCCACCACCAGCCACCTTTTCTAACACAGATGCAGAAATAAACGAGAAGAAATAAATTCCTCTCATCTTTAGGTTCTGGTAATGATGAAAATTTACAATGGCACCCACAAATATGATAAGGGCTGCCAAGCTTGTATTGGTGATGTGGACTGTCTTTTCTCCTTGACTGGCTCCCCATGTCACTTGCCTGTGCCCTTATGCTCCAATTGAACGCTTTCTCCTTCTTTCGAGTTCCTCCGCCAACAACAATCGTATCTTATTTCTCAAAATTCACTTCTTCTCTTCAATGTCTCTTCATCACTAAAGCTGTCATGCTTTTCAAACAGAATTCGCATCACTAAAGCAGACATGCTTTTTAGACAGAGATGAAGAAATAAAAGTAAATAATGAGAAATAATTTCGCCTCCAACAACATTTGCACCTTTTTGCCTTTTAAGCAACGTTTTTTCTTCTTTTGTTTCAAATGACTCCAAAGTACCTAAACACTCAAAAGCAAACATAAGATACATAATTTACAAGAAAACTTAGCAAAGAAAGCATAAACAATAGATAAATATTAAGGTGTTTTAGACACCTATCAATCAACAACTCTTGAATGGTTTTATATCAGAAAAGATACCGTAAAATAGACAAGAGGTGAAAAACCTAGATTACAAGTTGTATAATCAATCACGAAGATTAAATCCAAGTCGGCTTTGTGATCCCCAATACAAAGACTTTTATCTCACTCTTGTTCACGAAGAACAGAAGACATGAAAAACAACCTTATGAAGCTTACACCAATTTTTAAAAGGGGATAAAAATACGTGTAGCATTCATGAAATCTTTATTTATAGTGAATTAGTTAGCTTGAAAGCTAAGCTAGGGTCTAGGCTATTTTCCTTTTTCAAGACTCTCCTAATTATGGGAGTCTTTCCTAAGTTAAAAATATTTTGCACAAATAATTAAATAAATAATTATTAGCATATATTGTATTTATGTGAATAAATCACATTTTAACTTAGGCAGGAATTACAAGTTATCACAAACACTTTAATATGGTAATAAAATATGTTTGGATTAATAGCCATCATGCCTAGATAAGGAAACATCAAAAAATTGACCAAAAATAGCCTCTAGTCACGTAATTGGGCTCAAGTCCGTGAACCGTTACAAACAATTCATGGATTGTTTCCTACTAACAAACTGTAACAATTATAGCAACACTTATAATTTTTACTTTAATAAATCACTCATAACTTCATCGTTATAACTCGGAATTGAGTGATTCTTGGCTCGATGAATTCGTAAGCTCATTCGCTATAAACTGAGAACCTTTCCAGTGGCTCAAATAACCTCGAATATATATACATAAATGTACATTTACCGTCATAGGAATTGTTCCATAAAGTGAGTATTTGTTTCGATAGATTAGAAAGGTAGAATTGAACAAGAATCCAAATGAAATCAATTACCACATACCTTTGTTGATGAAGTCCTTGTTGATGTCTTCTTGTAGTCTTCAAACTTCATTCATCAAGGATAGCTTCGATTCTACTTATTAGACTTAATCTAGTCCGAAACTTTCTTTAGTATACTAAATCAAGAATGCATTTTGGAAACTAAAATTGGCAACTAACTTGACATACCAACGCAAGTGGGTTTAACCGAGCAATTCTCTAACAAGTTTCAACAACATCCTCAGAAGTAGTAGCAGTAGATGGAAAAGCTAGATGTGGAGGTAAATAGCCATACAATGCCAGGAATGGAGACATATTTAATCCTCTGTGAAGGCTTGTGTTGTACCACCATTATGCCAGTAATAACCAATTGCTCCAACTGCTGGGTTTGTGACCTGTGATACACCTCAAATAGTTTTCCAAGCAGGCATTAACCCTCTCAGTTTGTCCATCTGTTTGAGGGTGATATGCAGTGGTTAGATTCAAGCTAGTACAAAGCTTTGAATAAATCATGCCAAAAAGTATTGGTAAATACCTTGTTTCTTTTAGACACTATAGATGAAGGTAGACCATGTAGTTTGAATACTTGGTTGAGGAAGACCTGTGTCACGGAAGAACACGGAAGAAGCTGTATATCGGTGTTGGAGAGCAATGAAATGAGCATACTTAGTGAGTCTGTCTACAATGACCAAGATGACACTCTTCTTGTTGCTGATAGGCAGACCATCAATGAAATTCATTGTGATGTGTTGCCATGCATGATCAGGTACATGGAGAGGTTGGAGGAGGCCTTGTGTGGTCACTTTTGTTTCTTTGACAAGTGTCACATTAAGACACAAACAACAAGACATCATTTTTCAGTCCTTGCAAATAAAAGTGGCCTTTAGCTCTTGCATAAGTAGCCTGAATGCCAGAATGGCCTCCCACAACAGAAGTATGTAGAGAGTGTAAGAGAGTATGTCTTATACCACCTCTAGTCCCAATATAGAGTTTGGTCTTGTATCTTAAGATCCCCTCCTTGTAAGTGAAATGATCAACACTTGAAGGACTCAGCAGAAGTTTCGAAATAATTGTGTGTGCTTTCTCATCATTATCATAACTATAAAGTACCTCCTGAGCCCAAGATGGTGTGGAAGCAGCTAACAAGTTGCAATTAGCTGAAGTATGGGTTCTTCTAGAAAGTGCATCTGCTATAATATTCTCAGCTCATTTCTTGTATTTGATATCATAATCAAATCCTAGAAGCTTGATCAACCACCTCTGCTGTAATGCAGTAGTAATTCTTTGCTCAAAAAAATATCTAATGCTTGGTTGGTCATTTTGAATTGTGAATATAGCCCCCTGTAAGTAATGTCTTCACCTTTGGACTGCCATGACAATGGACAGAAACTCCTTCTCATAAGTGGATAATGCTCTAGCTCTTGGCCCCAGTGGTTTGCTAAAGTAAGCAATGGGCTTACCCTCCTGAAGTAATACAGCTCCAATATACAAGTCACTAGCATCACTCTCAACCACAAATGGTTTAGTGAAATATGGTA
This sequence comes from Papaver armeniacum, assembly GCA_023531295.1. NCBI lineage: Eukaryota > Viridiplantae > Streptophyta > Magnoliopsida > Ranunculales > Papaveraceae > Papaver > Papaver armeniacum. The sequence goes on along the minus strand of JAJJWW010003322.1, from coordinate 33,888 downwards.
ATGCTAAGATGAGTGTGGTTGACATGGCAAGCTTAAGATGTTCAAAAGTTGTTGTGGAAGTGTTGATGGTGGTTTTTAAACAAGGGGTAAAATCGTAAAACCCCATGACCTAGTGTTACCCGCAACACATTAACTAAGAGCATTTAACTCAGGTGTAAATAATTAATAGGGGTATTTTTTCAAAATACCAGATTAGGGTTTTCGACACAGAACCCTAATTCCAAAACCAAGCCGCACACTGCGCACCATGGCAACAATGCCAAACTAAGCCGCACACTGCGCACCATGGAAACAACGCCAAACCAAGCCGCACACTGCGCACCATGGAAACAATGCCAAACCAAGCCGCACACCGCGCACCATGGCAACAATGCCAAACCAAGCCGCACACTGCGCACCATGGCAACAACGCCAAAGCCAAGCCGCACACTGCGCACCATGGCAGCAACGCCAAAACCAAACTACATATCGCACTCATTGGCAACCATGCCAAACTAAGCCGCTATGCCATTGGCACATGCCAAAGATAGCGCCCTAGGCTTGCAAAACGTGCAACTAGGTCAACATGGACGTACGTGCCATTGGCACATGCCAACGCGTACCAAAAGCCATATTTCAAAGCCGCTATGCCATTGGCGCATGCCAAATATAGCGCCCTAGGCTTGCAAAACGTGCAACTAGGTCAACATGGCCGTACGTGCCATTGGCACATGCCAACGCGTACCACAAGCCATATTTCCAAGCCGCTATGCCATTGGCGCATGCCAAATATAGCGCCCTAGGCTTGCAAAACGTGCAACTAGGTCAACATGGCCGTACGTGCCATTGGCACATGCCAACGCGTACCACAAGCCATATTTCCAAGCCGCTATGCCATTGGCGCATGCCAAATATAGCGCCTAGGCTTGCAAAACGTGCAACTAGGTCAACATGGCCGTACGTGCCATTGGCACATGCCAACGCGTACCACAAGCCATATCTCCAAGCCGCTATGCCATTGGCGCATGCAAAATATAGTGCCCTAGGCTTGCAAAACGTGCAACTAGGTCAACATGGCCGTACGTGCCATTGGCACATGCCAACGCGTACCACAAGCCATATTTCCAAGCCGCTATGCCATTGGCGCATGCCAAATATAGCGCCCTAGGCTTGCAAAACGTGCAACTAGGTCAACATGGCCGTACGTGCCATTGGCACATGCCAACACGCACCACAAGCCATATGCCATTGGCGCATGCCAAATATAGCGCCCTAGGCTTACAAACCATGCAACCTAAGCCAAGTCGGCCACGCATGCCATTGGCACATGCCAACATGCTCGCTGGTAGCTTTTCTTACCAGGCCACGGCCCTAACGGCCACGCATGCCATTGGCACATGCCAACATGCTCTCTTGGTAGCTTTTCTTACCAAGGCCACGGCCCTAACGGCCACGCATGCCATTGGCACATGCCAACATGCTCGCTGGTAGCTTTTCTTACCAAGGCCACGGCCCTAACGGCCACGCATGCCATTGGCACATGCCAACATGCTCGCCGGTAGCTTTTCTTACCAAGGCCACGGCCCTAATGGCCACGCATGCCATTGGCACATGCCAAACATGCACGCCGGTAGCCTTTCCTTGCCAACCTACCACCAAGGCATTCCGCGCATGCCATTGGCACATGCCAAACACACACGCCGGGTAGCCTAACTTGCAAACCGTGCAACCTACCACCAAGGCATTCCGCACATGCCATTGGCACATGCCAAACACACACGCTGGTAGCCTAACTTGCAAACCGTGCAACCTACCACCAAGGCATTCCGCACATGCCATTGGCACATGCCAAACACACACGCTGGTAGCCTAACTTGCAAACCGTGCAACCTACCACCAAGGCATTCCGCACATGCCATTGGCACATGCCACACACGCCACTAGCAGCTCTGGCATTGCCACTCACACTCAACATACAACCTACCACCAAGGCATTCCGCACATGCCATTGGCACATGCCACGCACGCCACTAGCAGCTCTGGCATTGCCACTTGCGCTCAAGTACAACCCGCAACAAGGGCATTCCGCACATGCCACACGCGCCACTAGTAGCACCACTTGCACTCAAGGTGCAACCAACGAGATATCAACACAAACCGGGGATGCTTTCCGGGGTTTTGGTTTGGCGGTCACAAACTTGCAGCGTACACTACGCTCACATTAAGAAAGCGTGAAAAGGAATAAAGCGGTCAAATAAATGAGGAAATAATGGTGAAAACGTTTTCACCCATTAACACCATGCGGTTACCACCTCCTCCCATTATTTGACCCTTTACTCTCTTCCTTCATGAGACCAGGGTACGTTTCAATCTCGACTTGTATAAATAGGTCTTACCTATTTCCACCAGACAACAAGTCTCGGTCAGGAGAAAAATACTACACTCTCATAAAGACAACTTTGCAAGCTCTCCCAAAAAGCTTTCATCTCTTGCAAGCTTCCCAAGCTTTTACTTTCTCGATACAAGTCGAGATACTACTCTCCCGTAACTATTCTGGTCTCAACACCTTTCTTTGCTTCCTCCCCCCAAATCAACCCTTCTCCTCCACTTTGTGACCGAAAGCAAGTCTGGAATGGCCATTTCTTGGTTTAGGCCGGACTTGTACAGATTGATCTCTCGAATCTATAAAGTGCTCACGTGCAAGCACATTTGTTTAGGGTTTGAACCAGTTTCTCACTCACCTACCGAATTTACCGAAATCGGCGAAACGATTTTTACCCATAAACAATTGGCGACCACAAATGAGGATTGATCTTTCGGTTACAATATCAAATTCTAGCTTCCATCCTCAAATTTTCGCGCAAGCATGGTCGTCGCTATCGGGCGATCTCCACAAACATTGATCCCGCTCAAGGTCATGATAACTCCTCAATTTCTGGAAGCAATACCACCAATGAAGAGGTCCCAAGACTGGTTGACTGATGCGTGCTCGGAGATCCACGCCAAAAACATGGACCTAATGAAGGATGCGATTAACAAAGATACTCGACTTCCTCATCAATCTAACATCGGGGCTAAGTGATTCATGTTCCCCGGAGATCAAAAGCATGGGACTAACATCCCGAATGAGCATTCTCAAATCAACGGTTTCGTCACTGATTGGAAGCCAGCGGACCAGGAGGCGACCATGTTGGTAGAAAACTTATGTGAATTGCTGCACCTCTCCAAGGACCAGCGGATAAAAACATTCTCTGCTATCAACCGAATAGCACTCAACGCATCACTAGTTCCTGCACCCATGGGGACTCCAAGGATCCCCGGAAGATCCTCCAACAATATTGTTTTCACCGATGACGACATGATGGTAGAAGACGGTCACAACCGGGCCTTGCATGTTACGGCTCTCGTCAAGAACATAGAGTTTCAAGAGCACTCATTGACACGGGTGCATCTTCCAATGTCATCACTCTCAAGACACTCAAAGCTGCCAGGGTGCGACCTAATGAGATCGTACGACAACCCACTACGATGACGGATTTCGAAGGCAACCAAACTAGTACATACGGCTACATCAACTTGGAGATGGCAGTAGGGCCAATCCAATCAAGCGTGAAGTTTGAAGTAATTGAAAAAGAACCAGACTACCACATGATACTGGGAAGGTCGTGGCTGCACAATCTCAAAATCGTCCCTTCAACATACCACCAATGCCTGAAAATAGTATTGAACGGAGAAGTTGTTCGCATTCCCGCGTCACTGTCCCCTATGCACCAGTCTACTGCGTAGAAGCACATGGGCCGAAGGAGGGTTCAAAAGGCGTGGCGACCAAGATTCACAGTTTTCTGCTACCAAAATGGACATCGCTCAGAGATAGCGACAAACTGGAGATACCCCGCAGAGGAGACCGTCCTTCCACCATCTCCTCAGAAGGAAGACCCGCAAGTCTCTCGCCACCGGGCGTAACCCGTGCCCGCACCAAGCGAGAGTGCACCCTACCGCAAGACGAAGCAAAAGGGGAAAGCTCACACATTATCACCGATGTTAGCAATTAGCGAGGGGAGACCATGACCCGGTCTCTCCGCCCGAAAGAATATCTTCACAATAACCGGGAGGAAGTTCCGGACGCCCTCGAAGCTACAAGATGGGACAGACTTAACCACCGACGAACTCGAAACTGTCAATATAGGGAATGAGGAATTTCCGCGACCCATTCTGATCAGTTCGACTCTACATCTGCGGACGCTCAAAGCTAGTCGACTTACTCAAAGAATACCAGGACGTCTTCGCATGGACTTACGAAGAAATGCCCGGCTTGGATGGGAAATCGGTCACCCACCATCCGCATGTGATACCGGATCCAAACCGGTCAAGCGACCTCCAAGACAATTCGAGACACGACGTAGAAGAACAAATCAAGGCGGAGGTCCGAAATTACTAGCCGCCGACTTTGTCAAACCTATTCACCATCCTACTTGGTTGGCCAATATCGTTCCGTTAAAAGAAGAATGGTCGAGATCGGATCTTTGTGTCGATTTCGGAGATCCAACAAGTGCGCCCCTAAAGACGATTTCCGCTACCTAACATCGACATCTTTGGTAGACGCTACCGTGGACATGGTATGTTCTCTTTCATGGATGGATATAGCGGTTACAACCGGATAAAGATGTATGAGCACGACGCGAGTAAGACTGCTTTCCGAACCCCTCTTGGAAACTTCTATTACACCGTAATGCCTTTCGGTCTGAAGAACGCTGGCGCTACTTACCAACGCGCCATGACTACCATCTTCCACGATATGATGCACGAGCAAGTCGAAGATTACGTAGATGATGTGGTGGTTAAATCGAAGACTCGAGCGGATCATCCGTAAACGTCATGACAAGTATTCGAAAGATGCCGCGAATACAAGTTGAAGATGAATCCTTTGAAATGCGCCTTTGGTGTCTCTTCGGGGAAATTCTTAGGATTCCAAGTAACGGCCGCAGTAATAAAAGTTGATCCAGTCAAAATGCAAGCTATCCTCACGATGCCGCCACCAAGAACCGTGAAGGAGCTCCAGAGTTTCATGGGCAAGGTAAACTACATTAGTCGCTTCATACCGGGGCTGGCACAGCTCACCACTACGTTTACTCCTCTGCTAAAAAAGGGAGCGAATTTCACATGGACTACGTCTCAGCAAAAAGCGTACCAGAAGATCCAGCAAATATTGTCCTCCCCAACCGTCATGAAGCCTCCTATGCGAGGGAGACCACTATGTCTCTACACAGCCTTTAGCGATACTGCCATCGGAGCTCTCCTCGTGCAAGAGGACGACAAAGGAATGGAATACCCCATATACTATTTCAGTCGAACGTTGAGAGACGCTGAACTCGATACCCCAAGGAGGAAAAGGCGTGTTTAGCACTGATTCATTCCATCCAGAAGTTCGGGCACTACCTCCTCTCCAATAAGGTGGTGCTAGTGTCCAAATCAGACCACGTAAAGTTTCTCCTCTCGAAACCTGCCTACGATAGGGAGGGAGGCGGCTAAGTGGCTCTGCAGCTGTCGAGTTCGACATAACGTGCGTCTCCCCAAGGGCCATAAAAGGACAGGATGTTGCGGACCAAGTAGCGGCATTCCCGGAGAAAACACCGCGAGAATTACGAGAAGATCTCCCAGGAGACCTTCCAGATATCTTTTTAGTCAAAGAAGAAACATGGATGTTGTTCTTCGATGGCTCTTCCACCCCCAAAGACTAATACTGGGAGGAGCGGGTGTTGTACTAGTATCTCTGTTTGGAGAAGTCTTCTCGTACTCTTTCAAGCTAGACTTTCCGTGAACCAATAACTCAGCTGAATACGAAGCCTTCCTCATTGGACTATCACTAGCTAAACAAGCCGGGGCCACACGTTTGGAGATAAGAGGAGATTCCAAATTACTCATCAACCAGGTAAACGGGATCTATGCATTGAAAGAACTAACGCCGGCACCATACAGGGCTGAAGCACAAAAACTACTAAATTATTTCGCCGAAGCAACCATCACATGTGTCGACCGTAGCAGCAACAAGCATGCCGACTGCTTAGCTACACTAGCCTCAAAGCTACAGTTCGAAGGAACCGAGGAAACCCTGACAGAAACGGCGAACCATAGCTTCAACATGGCTTTCACAACCTCGAGAAAGCCAAGACGATAACTGGAGAACTCCTATCATCCAAGAACTCAACAACTCACTTTTCCAAGGGAAGGTCGACCTCAAGACTTTGCGGAATTTCTTTATGCTTCAAGGTGTTAGATCATCGAAATCCAGACGACTCTGTGTCAAGGTGTCTCGGGAAAGAGGAAGCACAACAACGACTTGAACATGTTCATACCGAAGTCTATGGAATAACATCGCAGTAACCCTCTACCGTCGTTTACAACGATCGGGATACTATTGGCCGGAGATGGAAACCCAATCACGATTACTCCGAAAGCGTGTCCAAATTGCCGCGCCCCCATGTCGGATAGAAGTCCTCAACATCGGTCACACTGGGATCAAGCGAGCCGTACATCGTTTTCCTTCGCGATGGCATTCTTCCTACTAACAAAGAGGATGCGTCCAAGCTAAGGCGAAGTCCAAAAGATTCGTGTTCCATGATGGGGTTTTATATCGCAAGAGTTTCGGGGAAGTCTACTAAGGTGTTTGAGCGGTGCAAATCCCGAGTTATGTTAAGAGAAATGCACGAAGGCGAACACCAAGGGAAACAAAACTATTCCTGCAGATACACGAGAGGTACTGCTGGCCGACCATGGAAGACGACGCGGCTACCTTCGTTCGTAAATGCCGAGAATGCCGATTCACGGAAACCTCATCCACGTGCCTCCAACACCCTTGCACGCGATAAGTAGCCGATGGCCCTTTTATAGTGGGGACTCGACATCATTGGGAAGATCAACCCACCGTCCTCAAAACAGCATGAGTACATAATAACCGCGACCGAGTACTTTACCAAGTGGGTCGAAGCTATCCCGCTGAAAGGGACCACTAGAGCCATAATCGCGGCATTCATCAAGGAACACATCATCTGCCATTTTGGCGTACCTAAACACATCATCACTGACAATGGCACGCCTTTTGCTAACAAGCAAGTACGATGAACTGCTTGAGAGGTACGGAATCAAACAAGTCTTCTCTACCGTCTATTATCCCCAAGGAAATGGGCAAGCCGAAAGTACCAACAAGACTCGATCCGAATCCTCACCAGGACAAAGACACGACAATCCCCGAATCTGCACGAGTAATTGCCAATGGCACTCGGGCGTACATAACATCTCCTAGAAGCTCCACCGGCATGTCTTCTTATTCCCTCGTCTACGGTGACAGACGCGATCCTCCCCGCAGAAATCAAGATCCCGTCAGCCAGAATTGCCGCAGCAAGCGGTCCCCAGTGGAATGAAGCCGAATCACTCAATGCCAGAATTGCGGAACTAGACACTCTGGACTCCAGAAGATCCCGGGCAGAGGAACATGCACAAGCATACGAAAACAGGATTTCCGGGGCGTACAATGACCATGTAAAACCCGGGGTTTTCAAGGAAGGAGATCTGGTGCTAAAAACCGCCAAACACATCCGGCAAGATGCATCGGCACCGAAGTTTTCTCCCAAATGGGAAGGGCCGTACATAATCACTAAAGCATATAACGAAGGTTACTACAAGATTATCAAAGAAGATGGGGAAAGCTAGAGGCGGTCATCAACGGAAAGTGGCTTAAGGCGTACTACGCCTAATCATTTCCCTGCAACATGCTACATCAAAAGTGTGAACGTCCGGGCACTCTCTCTGCTTTTACTTTCTTACCAGTTATTGAATTTCAATACAATCCAACAGATTAACAGAATCTCTTTATTTCTTCAAAAAAAAAAAAGAAAAAAAAAAGAGGAACCTTTAAATCTCATAATACAAATCAGAAAAGCCCATCTAGCAAATTATAATCCCTACAAAATATCATCTTCAAACGACCATGATATCTTTCAGTCATACTCTTCAAATCTTGAGTTAACTCTTCAATCCTCCGAGACTCCGTGGCCAAAATTTCCTCCTCTTCCAAAGATGGCTTTTGTGGCGGGAATCACACCAAAGAAGAATACCAGCCCTGTCGACCTTCACAATATTGAGGCGATGCCGCAACCAAATAACGTTAAACTCCAAGGATTCGCAGTGGACACCATATTCTCCCACTTTTGAATGGGCGACTCACAGCAGCATGAATGGACACATTCTCCATCTCAAAGAATCATTAGCAAAAGACAAACATCACTACGGAAACCAAAGCGGACGAACAAAGTACTTCACCACGCTCCCGGTAGCAATATGGCCGTATGTTTTCCATATCCTCGTATAAAGGGCCACGAATTCTTTCCGCACCAGAAACCACCAACATTCCGATAATTGGAGGAGAGACACCTCATACGAGTCCCAAACGACAAACCTGCGGAAGGGTATTCATGACAAGAGAGCCCCTAAATCGGCCATCCTCCAAGTCTCATGAGCGTCCAACAAGGTCGGGCTTGAAGGAAGGGGAACGCCTAGGTCATCCTCGTCGATAACAGTAACGCATGCTCCAACGAGATATCTCTGCACAAAAGGGAAATTTTCCATTTATACAACAAGCGTTAAAGTGTACGTCGGTCTGCAAAGAAGAAGAAAACATACCTGGTATGATTTTCTTAACCCGAATAACCTTTGTTGGGATGCTCATACGAGAGTCGGACCTCGCACCTTCATCCGGAGAACCTGATTGGTTAGAAGATGATTCGAATCTGTAGCGACATGACAAAGAGAGAAATCCAACAAGAAGAACCCTTTTCTCAAACGAGGAGACGATGCAATTATTTTTGGATATGAATACGGAATCTTAAAAAGGGAAAGGAAGCAATGAGAGACATAACGCTTCTAGATTTTAGCATGAATAATGCCCTAATTGAAGCCGCACGTGAAGGAAAGCAAGATAAGGAAACTTTGCTATCTGAAGAAACTCCCTCCTTGTTTACATCGGTCACGCCAGCAAACACGCACATCTTCCACATTGCGCCGGCCCCACCAGCCCCGGACACGCAATTTCCCAAGTCACGTCAGCAAGCACGCACAGCTTCCAAACCTTGCGCCGGCCCCACCAGCCAGCACACGCAATTTCCCAAGTCACGCCTGCAAGCACGCACAACTTCCACATTGCGCCGGTCTCACCAGCTAGCACACTCAGTTCCCAACTCACGCCAACTTCCCAACGTCGCCCAAGCTGCACCGGCCCCACCAATTATGCCAGCCTCCCCGATTTGTGCAAAACTCCCGAGGCAAGGATTCCAAATCCTATTTATAAAAGGTCGAGACAAACCCCTCAATTCTCTTTACGGTTTCTTTGTTGATAGTCTGTCACCATCTTATGCTTACTCTCAACAAAGCCCATGTTCCGAGCTAGCGGGGGACTTAATGTTGATGGTGGTTTTTAAACAAGGGGTAAAATCGTAAAACCCCATGACCTAGTGTTACCCGCAACACATTAACTAAGAGCATTTAACTCGTGTAAATAATTAATAGGGGTATTTTTTCAAAATACCCAGTTAGGGTTTCGACACGTAACCCTAATTCCAAAACCAAGCCGCACACCTGCGCACCATGGCAACAATGCCAAACTAAGCCGCACACTGCGCACCATGGCAACAATGCCAAACTAAGCCGCACACTGCCCACCATGGCAACAATGCCAAACCAAGCCGCACACTACGCACCATGGCAACAACGCCAAACCAAGCCGCACACTGCGCACCATGGCAACAATGCCAAACCAAGCCGCACACTGCGCACCATGGCAACAATGCCAAACCAAGCCGCACACTGCGCACCATGGAAACAACGCCAAAGCCAAGCCGCACACTGCGCACCATGGCACCAACGCCAAAACCAAACTACATATCGCACTCATTTGCAACCATGCCAAACTAAGCCGCTATGCCATTGGCACATGCCAAAGATAGCGCCCTAGGCTTGCAAAACGTGCAACTAGGTCAACATGGCCGTACGTGCCATTGGCACATGCCAACGCGTACCACAAGCCATATTTCCAAGCCGCTATGCCATTGGCGCATGCCAAATATAGCGCCCTAGGCTTGCAAAACGTGCAACTAGGTCAACATGGTCGTACGTGCCATTGGCACATGCCAACGCGTACCACAAGCCATATTTCCAAGCCGCTATGCCATTGGCGCATGCCAAATATAGCGCCCTAGGCTTGCAAAACGTGCAACTAGGTCAACATGGCCGTACGTGCCATTGGCACATGCCAACGCGTACCACAAGCCATATTTCCAAGCCGCTATGCCATTGGCGCATGCCAAATATAGCGCCCTAGGCTTGCAAAACGTGCAACTAGGTCAACATGGCCGTACGTGCCATTGGCACATGCCAACGCGTACCACAAGCCATATCTCCAAGCCGCTATGCCATTGGCGCATGCCAAATATAGCGCCCTAGGCTTGCAAAACGTGCAACTAGGTCAACATGACCGTACGTGCCATTGGCACATGCCAACGCGTACCACAAGCCATATTTCCAAGCCGCTATGCCATTGGCGCATGCCAAATATAGCGCCCTAGGCTTGCAAAACGTGCAACTAGGTCAACATGGCCGTACGTGCCATTGGCACATGCCAACACGTACCACAAGCCATATTTCCAAGCCGCTATGCCATTGGCGCATGCCAAATATAGCGCCCTAGGCTTACAAACCATGCAACCTAGGCCAAGTCGGCCACGCATGCCATTGGCACATGCCAACATGCTCGCTGGTAGCTTTTCTTACCAAGGCCACGGCCCTAAAGGCCACGCATGCCATTGGCACATGCCAACATGCTCGCTGGTAGCTTTTCTTACCAAGGCCACGGCCCTAACGGCCACGCATGCCATTGGCACATGCCAACATGCTCGCTGGTAGCTTTTTCTTACCAAGGCCACGGCCCTAACGGCCACGCATGCCATTGGCACATGCCAACATGCTCGCTGGTAGCTTTTCCTACCAAGGCCACGGCCCTAATGGCCACGCATGCCATTGGCACATGCCAAACACACACGCTGGTAGCCTAACTTGCAAACCGTGCAACCTACCACCAAGGCATTCCGCACATGCCATTGGCACATGCCAAACACACACGCTGGTAGCCTAACTTGCAAACCGTGCAACCTACCACCAAGGCATTCCGCACATGCCATTGGCACATGCCAAACACACACGCCGGTATCCTAACTTGCAAACCGTGCAACCTACCACCAAGGCATTCCGCACATGCCATTGGCACATGCCAAACACACACGCTGGTAGCCTAACTTGCAAACCGTGCAACCTACCACCAAGGCATTCCGACATGCCATTGGCACATGCCACACACGCCACTAGCAGCTCTGGCATTGCCACTCACACTCAACATACAACCTACCACCAAGGCATTCCGCACATGCCATTGGCACATGCCACGCACGCCACTAGCAGCTCAGGCATTGCCACTTGCGCTCAAGTACAACCCGCAACAAGGGCATTCCGCACATGCCAATGGCACATGCCACACGCGCCACTAGCAGCACCACTTGCACTCAAGGTGCAACCAACGAGATATCAACACAAACTGGGGGATGCTTTCCAGGGTTTTGGTTTGGCGGTCACAGCTTGAAGCGTACACTACGCTCACATTAAGAAAGCGTGAAAAGGAATAAAGCGGTCAAATAAATGAGGAAATAATGGTGAAAACGTTTTCACCCATTAACACCATGCGGTTACCACCTCCTCCCATTATTTCACCCTTTACTCTCTTCCTTCATGAGACCAGGGTACGTTTCAATCTCGACTTGTATAAATAGGTCTTACCTATTTCCACCAGACAACAAGTCTCGGTCAGGAGAAAAATACTACACTCTCAGAAAGGCAACTTTGCAAGCTCTCCCAAAAAAGCTTTCATCTTTGCAAGCTTCCCAAGCTTTTACTTTCTGATACAAGTCGAGATACTACTCTCCCCTAACTATTCTGGTCTCAACACCTTTCTTTGCTTCCCTCCCCAAATCAACCCTTCTCCTCCACTTTGTGACCGAAGCAAGTCTGGAACGACCATTTCTTGGTTTAGGCCGGACTTGTACAGATTGATCTCTCGAATATATAAAGTGCTCACGTGCAGCACATTTGTTTAGGGTTTGAACCAGTTTCTCATTCACCTACCGAATTTACCGAAATCGGCAGGATCGATTTTTACCCATAAACAGGAAGCTAAAGTCCAAAGAAAGGAGTTCTTCTTGAGAAGATCAGTTAGTGGTTTACTAATGGCTCCATAATTCTTGACAAATTTCCTATAGTAGCCAGTAAGGCCAAGAAGTCCTCTCAATTCCTTGAGAGTGGTAGGTTGTGGCCAAGATTGCATGCAAGCAATCTTATTTGGATCAGCACACACTCCTGCAGCTGTGATTATGTGTCCCAAATACTCCAAAGATGATTACCCAAAACAGCATTTAGATAGCTTAGCATAGAGTTTGTGTTTTCTGAGTAAATAAAAAGTAAACTTGAGATGCTCCAAGTGGTCAGACATGTTTTTGTTGTAGATCAAAATATTATCAAAGAAGACCAGAATAAATTTCCTCAATGCTGGCTGAAAGACCTCATTCATTAAAGCTTGGATTGTAGCTGGAGCATTAGTGAGGCCAAATGGCATCACTTTAAACTTATAATGGCCTTGATGGGTTCTGAAAGATGTCTTAAAAATATCCGAAATATGTACTATGATTTGATGGTATCCAGCTCTCAGATCAATTCTGGTGAAGATAGTAGCTCCATTTAATTCATCCAATAATTCATCAATGATGGGTATTAAAAATTTGTCCTTGATTGTAATGTTGTTCAAATTTCTATAGTCAACACAGAATCTCCATGTGTTGTCTTTCTTTTTGACTAAGAGTATGGGTGAAGCAAAAGGATTATGGCTAGGTTGGATTATTCCAGTGTCCAGCATCTCCTTGACAAGCTGTTCCACTACACCTTTCTAGATATAGGGACATTTATAGGCTCTTTGATTCATAGGAGTGGAGTTGGGTTGCAATTGAATGATGTGATCTAAACTCTTTGTGGAGGTAGCTGAGTAGGCTCTGAAAAGATGTCCTTGAATTCTTGAAGTAAAGGAAGTATTTCTGCAGGAACTGTGGGTGGTTTATGAGGTGTATAAATGAAAAATAGATGGCCCACAATGCCATGAGAAGTGGTGGCAAAAAATATCTTGATTGTTTCACCACTCATTATCAATAAGGAAGACTTTGGAGGTGTACCTTGTAGAGTGATTTTCTTATTTTTATACTTGAATGAAATACTTAACTTGGAAAAGTTAAAAAGTACATCACCTAAAGTCCTGAGCCAATCTGCACCAAGCACAATGTCACATCCTCCCAACGAAAAGACTCAGAGGTTTTCTACAAATTGGTATCCCTGCATGCACCATGTAAGTTGTGGACAAATGCCGGTACTAACTGTTCTCTCCCCATTAGCAACTGTGACTAGCATTGGATCAGTGGGATCAATATGGCATTGAAGTGAACTTGCTAAAGCACTATCAATGAAGCTTGTAAAAATGCATGTATCAATTAGAATGGAGACTTTTTGGTTATGGAGAATACCAGGAATTCTAATTGTGTCACCAGTAGCAGCTCCAGTAAGAGCATGTAGTGATATTTGAACATCAGATTGTACTAGAGATTCAGTGGTCTCCTCAATAAATTCTTCCTCATCTTCAGTATCTTGTGACTCAGTATTGTCCACCTGGAGCATGAAGATCTTCTGTTTGCCTTTACAAAAGTGTCCTGGTCTATATACTTCATCATAGTTGTAACATAATCCTTGAGCTCTTCTTTTATTTATTTCCTCGGGTGTGAGTCTTTTAATTGTAGGAGGTGTGGGATTAGATTTTTGTGGTGAGAGTGAAAGAGGATTTAGGAGTGAGGGGAGTTAAAATGGGTTTGTGAGGAAAATTGCTATAAGAGTATTGTCTGTTAGCGTTGAAGGAGGTGTTGAAGGACTTTGTAAATGGTTTAGTGGCAACAGCTGCTAGAGTAATTTTCTATTCTTGTAATCTATCCATGGAGAAGGAATTTGCTAAAGTTTTTGGATGAAACATAGAGACAGATTTGCCTATCTCATCCTTCAATCCACTAAGGAAACTCATAACAAAGTATTCTTCACTAAGAGATGGATTCATTTTCAACGTCAATGTTTTGATCAACTCAAACTCTTCATAATAGTCATCCACAAATGAAGTCTGCATTAATTTGTTAAAACTACCAACAAAGTTTTCCTCAATAGGATTTTCAAAGCGAGCACAAAGATGGGTAGCTAAATCCTCCCAAGTGATTCTATGTCTATTAACTTGAGAATTTACAAACCATGTTTCAGCCTTACTGAAAAGGCGAGGGTACCCAAATATACCTCAAGCTAAAACTTTTCCTACCTATAAGACATTTCTCCGAAAGCGATTGTCTATGGACTGAGTCGAAACAATACAACTAATCGGTTCACACTTCGTGTGATCGTCTATGGATACGAGATCGAGACAATACAACAACGAAGTATGTTTACTTGATACAAAGGTTCGAAGTTAACCAAACACAATAGGATTGCTTATCAAGTAAATAGGAATTAACGTTTGTGTAATTTACTTTAATTAAAATAAAACAATCATAATGTGGAAATATAAAGTAAATGACACAATAAGATTTTGTTAACGAGGAAACCACAAATGCAGAAAAACCCCGGGACCTTGTCCAAAATTGAATACTCTCAGGATCAAGCCGTTATAAAAAATTAAACCTAACTTCGTATAGTTGAGACCAAGCAACTAAACCTATAGTTCACCTAGTTCCGTCTGTATTCCCACGCCTCCAACTTATAAATAAGTCACGTACTTGGACAATTCTGTTGGTTCGTATTCCAAATAGTAAAGGAACAACAAATCTGTTTGGTATCAACTCTCTTCAACCAAGTGATGTGAGTTAGACAAAGGCTCTTCTGTTTATCTTAACATAAACTCCTTCGTCAGGTTCTTAGATCTATCTTATGTTCAATTACCAAAGTAATCGTTAAGATTTTTCAATCAATACTTTTAATCACAAAGAATTGTATTGATGCCGATCTACACAACTAATCAATCCAATCTACCACTAGGATAAACTGATTATAGTTGGATCCTATTATACCAAAACAAGTATTGTGCACACCAAATATTATCAACCCCAAATCCGAAATATTTAATATCTTCTTTGTCTTCAAATCTTCTTAGATCTTCAATAAACACTTGCACACAACAACTTGAATCTCTTGTGATCAATCACGCACATAACGGAGTCTGTTAACAATGGATTATCACAAGATCGTCTTTGGCACTAACAACAGTCTAAAGATCCCTGTCGAAACTTCGATCTAGTTTGAGTGAATCTTATATCAGAAGAGAAGATTCTCAAGCATAAACAAACTAGGTGCAATCAAAGTTCAACCACCGTTAGTCAATTAAATCAATCGAAAACAAAAGATAAACCGCAATTATCTAGTTTCCCACCAATGATACTCGTAGAGCTTCTCAATCCCAAAGAAGACTTTAAACTGAGCGGTCGTAAGAGATTTTGCCTAATTAGGTTACTCTCCTCTCCGAATAGGCGTCTACACCAGTAACAACACAACCGATGAAGTTTGCTGTCACGAAGGATTAGTTTTGTAGAAATGCAAACTTCAAGTATTTATAGACAAGGAAGTTTGGACACTAAGGAATTTCCAAAACCGAAAATATTCTCAAAGATATTCAATACATTCCAAATTCAATTTTCATAATTCCTGGAAATGCTCTGTCCAAAATAATGATCGAAAATCTCTCTAGAAAATCTCAACTAGTAAATACACATTACTAATTCTCATTTTTCTAAAATAAAATTAACAACCTTAAATAAAATATTGTTAACTTATTTATTTCGATCCTGGGATTTTCTTCCTGTAGCTATTAAGGAATAACTTTGAACAATAAAATATAAACATTACTGCACGTGTTCAAAGTATTCCGACATCCTTACTTTGTAAGTCCTCTGTCATACTTACAACCTTGAAACCGATTTGCCACACTTCCAAACAAGTTTAGAATTGGTTCATCTAACTTTCAAGAACTATGCGATTGATTAAGAAACACTCAATCACAAATCATGGGTTTAACGGTTCTACCAAAACAAGTTTCGGTTCCACCTCCATGTGAGTATTATGCATAGTCACACTATCTTTCCAAAATTCGGTTGACTAGTACTAGGATCGGTTCCCCACATATATATGGTATCTAACTTATATGTGTTGCACATGTCCATAGGATCGGTTCCCCTTTGCCTAAAAACGTGTTTCACATGTTCATAGGATCGGTTCCCCTTTCTGCTATAAACCTTGATGCACCTCATACAAGGATCGATTCCTCTTTGTGATGTGTTGCACCTATTCATAGGATCGGTTCCTCTTTTCCAAGATTTAGTTCAACAAAACACAAACTCGATCATACCATCTCGGGTGATTACTGAAGATCGATTTCACTAATAAAAGTCATACCAATACATAAGTCAGGCCTTTGTGAATAGTTTTACCAAGAACACAAACAAGTCGTGAGCGGTTATACTAAATCACACATATTGGATGTTCACAAGATATGCGATGAATAACAATCCTAATAACGCATGTCGATTTCCTTTTCGATTCATAAACAAGTTTATGAACTTACTTCCTTAAAACACATGTAAAACATTGTTTCCTAGGATGAAATCCTCACCTCATACCCATACATAATCACAATAACATTCAAACGATTATGTAGATGTCTTATCTACAAAGTTTAATGGAATCAAGCAATAAACTTCATATTGTATTCCTTAATACTATGTCTATCTAGAGTGTTCATGCTTCGCAGTTTCATTTTCAATATGCATGACTTGAAAGATACGTTAGGGAATGAAACAGTTCAAGTCAAATATCACTAAACTCAAGTGGAAGGATGATGTTGTCGTTTTAGCTTCTTACTTCTTCAAGTCTTCGCAATACTTGTAATGTCTCATATCCTAATATTTTCAAGCTAACCTATACGAAGTTGACTCTAGTACATAATCAAGCGACTCTTAAAATGAGTTTTGATTCACTAAAATATGACAACCAAACTTGACATACCAACACTTGGTGGGTTCGACCGAGCTATGCTCTAACAATCTCCCCCTTTGTCAATTTTAGTGACAAAACTCTTATAATCATATGGATAAACAAATTACAAGAATTCATTACACATACGCTTGATTCCCGAATTCAACAACGCAATAACCTGCATTCATTCAATCCTTAAATCCAGCTGTTGACATTATAATAACAAAGAATATTACTCCCTCTAAAGGTAAGATAGGTAGATTTCATCATTACCGTCTTTGTTATACCAATCAATATGATATGCTACTCCCCCTTAGTCTATTCTTTCACTCTTTCGTTAGATAAACGTTTCAAGCACCATGTTCTTTTCCTTAGTGATACCAATCAATATAAAATCAATACCAGTATCACTTGTTTACTTCATATATTTCTCCCCATTTTTGTCACAAAATGACAAAGAAACGAAAAAAATAAAGGACAACACGAAAAGAATCTTACAAATCTCATAAAACTTGCAACCTATAAGAGTTAAGCACGGGGGTTCCACACACCATTTTTGATAACCAATATCAAAACTGAAACTACAAAGTAATTTTTTTTTATATGTTATTAAGGAAACAATTTCCCGAAGAAATTTTCCCAATTTAGTTTGGCAAACCAAAAATCAACTAAGCACCTTAGTTCCTTTGCTAAACCGATTGTACAAATACAATCGCTTCATTCGATAAGACCAAAATAAAGATAACTCTATTTTTCTCATCAGGTTCTAATTATCCATATAACTTAGACCTTTCAATTTTAAACAAGACAAGTACTAGGTTAGTTAACTAGCATTTCTTGTTAAGGCATTCGATTAGACTTGAATAACCAAAACCTCCACTTTGATAAGTCTAACTAAGAAAACCTTAGTTTCTCTTATCCGGAATCGAATTGGACTAAACAACTCATCCCGTAAACCTTTTCTTTCGTTAAGCCATAAATAATTCATACAAACCAACATAAATCAACTTGCATAATTATTCACCTCAACCAGAAGCAATTGAAACAACATAGACATTAAAGCACCGCAATTGCACCGAAATTTTGTAAGCCTAAACAATTGATACCACACAATAAAGCAAGATAACAATAGTTTTACTTAACCAGAACCAATTTAATCACACACACATCCATACACACATCATGGAATAAAACATCAATTGAACCGAAATTTTTTTAAGCAAAAGCAAAATATATATGAAATAAAATCAGGCTTTTCTTAAACAGGAAAACAATTAACTAACAACATTGTTACCTCAAATTTCGCATCCACTCTCCAATATGTTTGCATCTTCTTCCAGGGAGAATTGGTATCGAAATATCATATGTTGTCATCCTTATGCAAAACAAAAGAATAACAACAACCAACCTTTACCAGAGAAAGGTTGAAAATCGGTTTTAACAATTGCAAGCAAAAGTTCAAAACCGTCGAAACACATATGCTTTTATGCTAAACCAAACTGATTCAACATATTGTGACTTTTTCACATATTGTTTCTACAAGAACCCCTCATGATCCTTTGATAAAGCCTACCAACATGGGCTAGAACTTAACCCTACTAAATCAAAAAGTCACCCAAACCATAAGGGTTCACAACATTATGAGATCGAATATCAAGGTAATAAAACCGAAATCAAATATCCCATAAACATCCATATCAATAATAAAGCATTCAAGCACAAGCTATGTAAATCAAAAACCATCACAAAAAAATTATAAATCAAATAATTTTATTCATAATAGTTTTTATTCATAATAGACTTAATACAATCATTGAAAGAAATCAAAAATTGATGTTTATCTTACTTTTGCAACTCAGTCCTTCATATCAGTGTTAAATGAAGGTGGATTATTACTTTCAGACTTCAGCTTATGAATTTCTTCAAAGTAGAAAACCTTGTTGCTTCACTAGAATCTCTTGCAGGAGAGAAATTTCCGTGAAGGATTCTGCAAGAGCATGTAATTCCGTCTTTGATTGAACACAAAAGTGTGTCAATGTTTCAATACACTGATCTTTCTTCAGAGTATTCTCTGTTTCCTTCTTGCTAAGACAATCTCCTTTTTTAATTTTACTATTAATATCAAGAGAAGATCCAGACTTAATCTTAAGTTGATCTTTCTGATCTAGCATCTTGCCAAAAGAAGATGTTGGATCCAGACTCATGGTTCGGACAAGGAATGACTAAAGAAGGAGAAGTGTCTTTTTATAATTTTCATACTTCCGAAAATATAATATTCCTAAAAATACGAATATATCAAATATTTTCAAATACTAGATTTATTTCCATAATCTACACATAAGTGCCTTGATTTCTCTTCTTCCTCACTCAAAATTCGACACACATGGTGAGGAAAGAATTCTAATACCTATCAAGTGGTATTAGTATGAGATTTTCTCTCATTATGGAAATTAGAACAAAAATATTGTCCTTGATCTAGTATCGTATGAGAAATTCTCTTCTTGTTACCTCGAACAAATGAAGTAACTTGAGATTGACTTGGGTTGCCTATGCAACTTTTAGCAATTCTGTTTTTGAGATAGTTTTTGCACCTTATCTTATTTTTTCCTTTACCATTAGATGATTTAATAACATCGGAAGACACCATTTTTAAAATGGGTAAATCACTAATGGAGGAGGAAGAAATAAGATTGACAACTAATGCAATATTAGTTGTTTCCTCTTCTTCAGAATCGTATGAATCAGAGGTCTCATCTAGAGTTACAGCCAACACCTTGCTTCCAGTGTATTTCTTAAGATTGGGACAGTCTTTAGCAATATGACCAAACCCTTTACACTTAAAGCATTGCGGCTGATATTCATCATCTTCTTCATGATCCTTTTTAACAGGAACTCGATCATGTGGACGAGAAGATCGATGAGTATCCTTAATGAATCTTTTATTACGCCTTTTTAAGAGATCTCGAAACTGTCTAGTAATCAATGATAATGATTGTTCAATTTCATCATCAGAATTTCTGCAATCTGTTTATCTGAATCATCCATCTGTCTAATCCTCTTCATTGGAGCTTTCGGAATTTTTGCAGCTTTAAAAGCAATTCCTTTATTTTGAATAGACTTTGATTCATGATCAAAGATCTTTAACTTTCCAACGAGTGTGCTTCGCGAGAGAGTTGAGAGGTCATTTGCTTCTATGATTGCATGCTTCTTAGAATCTTATCTTGGTGGCAACGATCTGAGAATTTTGCACACTATATCTTTTTCAGAGATAGTCTTTTTAAGAGAGAAAGAGGCATTAATTATCTCGGAGAGTTTAAGATGAAACTCTTCAAAAGGGTCGTTGTCATCCATTCGAAGGTTTTCCCAATCGGATGTAAGAGTTTGAAGTCTAGCTTCTTTCTCTGAAGTGTTTCCTTCGAATACTATCTAAAGATTATCCCAAGCTTCTTTCGAAGTTTGAAACGTTGATACATGATGTTGTAAATCACGGCTTACATCATGTATTATAGCATTCAAACCATCTGAATTCTGCTTTGCAAGCACCTTTTCTTCGTCTGAAAAATCTACTAAGCGTTTAAACTCAGTTTCTGAATTTTCTATCTTTGGACGAATATAACCGTCGACGACTAATAGCCAAGTATTAAAGTCTCGTGATTGAAGAAAAGATCTCATAGCGGATTTCCACCATAGATAGTTTGTTCCGTCAAATCTTGGCGGTACGATAATTGAAGTCGATTCATGAGAACTCGAGTTCATTCTTATAAGTTGGATCGCACCAAACACAGATTGTTAGATCTTTTCGTGTTTGTCTGCTCTAATACCAATTGAAAATGCGGGGGTACCCAAATATACCTCAAGATAAAACTTTTCCCACCTATAAGTACTTTCTCCGAAAGTGATTGTCTATGGACTGAGTCGAGACAATACAACTAATCGGTTCACACTTCGTGTGATAGTCTATGGATACGAGATCGAGACAATACAACAACAAAGTATGTTTACTTGATACAAAGGTTCGGACTTAACCAAACACAATAGGATTGCTTATCAAGTAAATGGGAATTAACGTTTGTGTAATTTACTTTAATTATAATAAAACAATTATAATGCGAAAATATAAAGTAAATGACACAACAAGATTTTGTTAACGAGGAAACCGCAAATGCAGAAAAACCCTGGGACCTTGTCCAGAATTGAATACTCACAGGATTAAGCCGCCACACAAAATTAAACCTAACTTCGTATAGTTGAGACCAAACAACTAAACCTATAGTTCACCTAGTTCCATTTGTATTCCCACGCCTCCAACTTATGAATAAGTCACGTACTTGGAACAATTCTATTGGTTCGTATTCCAAACAGTAAAGGAACAACAAATCTGTTTGGTATCAACTCTCTTCAACCAAGTGATGTGATTTAGACAAAGGCTCTTCTGTTTATCTTAACATAAACTCCTTCGTCAGGTTCTTAGATCTATCTTATGTTCAATTACCAAAGTACTCGTTAAGATTTTGCAGTCAATATTTTTAATCACAAAGAATTGTATTGATGCCGATCTACACAACTAATCAATCCAATCTACCACAAGGATAAACTAATTATAGTTGGATCCTATTATACCGAAACAAGTATTGTGCACACCAAAGATTATGAACCCCAAATCAGAAATCTTCAATATCTTCTTTGTCTTCGAATCTTTTTAGATCTTCAATAAACACCTGCACACAACAACTTGAATCTCTTGTGATCAATCACGCACAGAACGGAGTCTGTTAACAATGGATTATCACAAGATCGTCTTTAGCACTAACAACAGTCTAAAGATCCCTGTCGAAACTTCGATCTAGTTTGATTGAATCTTATATCAGAAGAGAAGATTCTCAATCATAAACAAACTAGGTGCAATCAAAGTTCAACCACCGTTAGTCAATCCAATCAATCGAAAACAAAAGATAAACCACAATTATCTAGTTTCCCACCAACGGTACTCGTAGAGCTTCTCAATCCCTAAGAAAACTTTAAACTGAGCGGCCGTAAGAGATTTTGCCTAATTAGGTTACTCTCCTCTCCGAATAGGCGGCTACACCAGTAACAATACAACCGAGGAAGTTTGCTGTCACGAAGGATTAGTTTGCTAGAAATACAAACTTTAAGTATTTATAGATAAGGAAGTTTGGATACCAAGGAATTTACAAAATCGAAAATATTCTCAAAGATATTCAATACATTCCAAATTCGGTTTTCATAATTCTGGTGAAAAGCTGATGGTACAACGACCACACCCAATATTTCGCTTAGCAATCTGTATGGACAAACTCCAATATACTTTCTAGAAAATCAACTAGACAGTCAGACTCAATCTAGACAAAAAATTGACAAAAAGTATATCAAAGTTTTTATATCTCAATCTCTCGATTTGATATATACTTAAGCAAATAGAAATCTGCGAGTCTTTATCAAATACTAGAGAGATAACTTGGATGGTACCAAAGACCAATATCCAAGTCTCAATCAATTTAAATCAACAACCAAAAGGTCGGATATTCTAATTGATTGAACAACGCACAACCTGTGATATTTTAATTATATAAACAAATATAATGTGGAAATAGAAATAACACAGCCTAGCATGATTGATCACCTCACAATAATCTTAATCGACGCAGCGAAAAAGGTATTGTGGAATCACAAACGATGAGACGAAGATGTTTGTGACTTCTTTTTATCTTGCCTATCGGAGATAGAAATCTCAAGCCAATTATTATAATTGTACTCGTACGATAGAAACAACAAGATCATATCACACAACTACGAGAAAGTAGTATCGGTGTGGCTTCACAATCCCAATGAAGTCTTTAAGTCGTTAACCTGGTTTAGAGAAGAAAACCCAAGGTTAAAGGAGAATCGACTCTAGCTTATACAACTAGTATCACACGTAAGGTGTGGGGATTAGGTTTCCCATTTGATAGAGTTCTCCCTTATATAGTCTTTCAAATCAGGGTTTGCAATCAATGTTAGCTTGGTAACAAAGCATTCAATATTCACCGTTAGATGAAAACCTGATTAGATTCAAGCTAATATTTCTCAACCATTAGATCGAAAACTTAGCTTGTTATACACACATGAAATGCACATTTCTAGGCTTGTGTAACCGTACCCAAACATGTACATTTGTTGGTTCAACAATAGTTAACCAAAGGTTAGCCATATGAGCAATTTCATATCAACCATATTCTTCTTCACCATAACTAGTCCAAATGACTCAAATGAACTAGTTAGAGAGTTGTTCAATTGCTTAGATCTTTATGTAATTACACAAGACACAATCGAAGCAAAAATGATTTGATTCACTCGAATCGGTTCATGAACTTTATAGCCACGATTTGAAAAAACATTCCTTAGTTTATTTAAACATGAGTTCAAGAACAATCGTTTTTAGATATAACCAACTCAAGTTCGCGGACTGGGTTCGCGGATTTAAGTTCACGGAAGGAGTTCACAAACTCCGGCATAAATTCTTGGGTCGAGAACTTCCGCCAGTTTGCGGACTGAGTTCGCGGACTTGGTTCACGCCACTATTCCGGTTCTCTTGATCAACAAAGTTCGCAAACTTTGGTTCAAGGAATAAAGACTTATACATATATGTGTTTCCACAACAATGCTTATATCCTACCATGGTTATGTAACCTAAACTCTCATTTCAATCATTGAAACATTCTCAGAGGACGTTATATAGTTGTTATTCACAAACCATTTTTCGTCAGAGCAATTTTCAAAGTGATTGAAACACAACATGACTTTCGTCACTAGGTAAATATGAATTCGGCTAAAGCGAAAGCTTACCAACACATGTTTCGAGAAATAAATAGGCGAGATAAACTCGGCTCAAAATACCAAATGTGTATAATATTAGTCTATATAACAAAACGACTTTTGTCTCAATATAGGAGATAAATAGACTTTTGAGTGATAGATAAGTTCAAGTCTCCACATACCTTTTAGTCGATGAAGTTCCACCGGTTCCTTGAGTAGTCCTTCGTCTTGTATGATGATTGCCATGGAGTTCTTGAGCGCAACTACACATTCTATCCTAGTCCGAGACCTTAGCTATAGTAGACTAGAAATCAAGACTTATAGTTTTGATCACTAACATTGACAAACATGCTTGAGATAGCAACGCATGCGAGTTCGACCGAGCAATGCTCTAACAATCTCCCCCTTTGTCAATTTTAGTGACAAAACTATCAATACATATGGAATACAAAAAATAAATAAATTAACTTTTTGTAGCTCCTATTCCACATGTCTAATCTTCAACATTACTCGAAATCTTCGTCACTTCCAAGTACTCCAATGATCCCAAAGGTTGTAAGTTTAGCATCATCGTTGTTGAAAATCCGTAGCTATAACAACAAGAAAACAAGAGTTCTCAATCATTGTTATACAATGTCATAGTATCATTACACATCGTCAAAGTTCAATTGTATCACAACTTCAAAAACAATACTATGGTGATATGTATCACTCCCCCTTAGTCAATACTCCATCTCACATGGAAACCACTCCCCCTTACATTATTATCCGAAAACCATATGTATTTGTAGTGTGAACTACATATTAATTCTCCCCCTTTTTGTCAATAAAATTGGCAAAGGCAAAAGAACGGGATCCTAATGAAATTTCCAAAAAGAGACATTTCATGACCAAAAGAAAGTACATATCATCTTATTTAGATACAATCATAAAGCCGAAGCTAAATGCATTCATCAAGGAGTTTAAAGATACAAGATAACCCCTCAAATATTGTCATTCCCGAAAGAACAACAAGAGCGACCTTAATTTCAAAAGAAAAGAAGGATTTCTTTGGACATAAAAAATCACATACAAGTATGAATTTGAATCCAAAAATACACTGACTGAGAAAGGATTTCATAGAAATCTGCGAGTCTTTATCAAATACTAGAGAGATAACTTGGTGTAGATGGTGGATTTTCGACAAAGGGTAAAATTGTAAAACTATACTCCGGATCCGGCAATCAGATGAGTATTGAGGCCCATGTCTCTCATTAAAGCATGAAAGCTCATGCCATAAATCTCTGACTGAGAAGGTTGTCTCTTAGAGTATATATAGATGTGTAGTCTCCCAACTGAGGCCACGACACATCTCATGAATAATTCAGTAATTACTCCGGATCCGGCAATCGGATGAGTATTGAGACTCATGTCTGTAAGCGTGAAAGCTCATGCCATAAAACCTTTGATCAATAAAGTCTCTCAGAGAAGATGTAGATATGTAGTCTCCCAGCTGACACCACGACACATCTCATATTGTATAGAATCGCAAGATTGGACGGCTCCTAGACAGCATGTCTGCTAGTATAGAGCAATAACATCTTCAGGATGCAACCAGGTTTTCCCTGACTGTACAAGAGGAATATGACACTCCATCAAGTTCATATTTCTCAACCTTCAGATAATTAATGCTCCTAGATAGGAAGCCCTGCTAGTATAGAGCCACAAGTTAATTATCTCTAATCGCTTGAATATCTCTAATTTAAGAGAGAAAGTTCCTCAATCATGCAGGGGCTTGTGATGTAGAGAAATCCCGTTGATGAAGTTTCATGGAATCACCTCAAGTTGCCCAGTGTATGTTGAAGGAGTTAGTGCCATCCATGTATGAATGATGTTTCATATGCTTCAGAAGTCTTATCATGGGATAATGAAGACTTATCGATTGTAGTTTAGTTACACTTTGATCGTTCTGGTGTTGAATCAATGTGTCATCGTCGAGATATTTGTGTTGTACTCTTTGATTGGGAGTACAATTTGATGGCTTCTTAGATGCTTGAGCGTTGAAGAGTATATTCCTTAAGCATCGAATGTCTTAGGGGTTTGATCATCTCGGCCCTGGAGTATCTTCTGTTGATTCAGCATCCCTTTCGTTGTGGTAGTGGGATTCGACACTTGTGCAGACATCAGAGCTTTATGATTTTGTGGAACACATGGACTTGCAGGAGAAACGCCCAAAGTGTTCTTTGTCATGTTTGGACATCAGTAATGAATGTTTCATTACTTGATTCGGAGAAACGTCAGATTCAACCACTTGGTAAAATACTAATTCGGTGAAGCTAGCATTCATAACGTCTTGTAGAGTTGCTAGCATAATTAAGTCCCTATGCTAGGATAGGATGTGGGGAAATAAATGACATAGACATGGAATGAGACTTGCACAGTGCGGAACCTCTTGATGAATGTCTATGCATCTTTTGTAGGTTCTTGCTTCAACCTTGTTAAAGTTTGAAATTCCCCGAAAGTACTACGATGATTGAATGTCCGTCAAATCTTCGGATTAGAACTTTTTCATTGGAGAGATGTGTAACAAAAGGCGCTTTGTAAGTACCCATCTTTTTAGCGTGGATCCACGCTCATCTGAATGACATGTCATATCTTGGATCTTCCTGATTATGTGAAACTTGGTATTTGTCCAGGTTGAACTTATGTTCACTTTGAGAGTGATGTAGCCATAAGTATTTCCGAGCGCTCCTTCAAGGTCTCTGATTGAGATGGGAGCATGAGTAGCTTCTTTTCGAGTGATGCATGTGGATCCAATGGTTTTCAGTGGAATGTTATTGATGGCGGTGCCAGCATCGATCAACTTTCTTCCAAATTCGTTTCTTCCGATCTGTGGTAGCAGTCCCCAGTCGTACACCTATAGGTCTCATGGTCGGGAGGCTCAGGAATTATTTCCGAATGGACTTCTTGACACAATGTGGTTCAGTTTTGTGAACATGTCTCTCCTTTATGCCTTCGACAGATAGAGCAATTCACGTTCGACCAAGGATTGACCGCCTTTTTGATAGGTTGTTCAGAGAGTGTAAAGGTTCTGACTGGGAGAGGATTCTTGTGTACTCCTTCAGTCCCCAGCTGAAGCTATTGTGGATCAACCTTCTTTTTGAAAATGTGCTTCAAAACTACGCAGTTGCTTGTGGGATGATTTTCGAACCTGTGGAAGCGGCAGTAACGAGGACTTTCCATGTCTTCTTCAGTTGGTTCTTCTTGACATATGGAAACGTGATTGCACCATCTTGGACCCAGACATCTAGGAGTTCGATCACCTCTTCAATGGAAAAAGGAAAGTCAGGTGCTTCTTGATCAAGAACTCTTGTGTGTTGGTCAGAGGCTTGTGTATCTTGCTTATCCTTGCTTTGTGCTTTTGAAGGAGATGAGGTATGCTTGCGCGGTAGTTTGGCTTTCCGTTTGCTCCCTTATGCAATAGTGTTTGTGGAAGGCTGGAGGT
This sequence comes from Papaver armeniacum, assembly GCA_023531295.1. NCBI lineage: Eukaryota > Viridiplantae > Streptophyta > Magnoliopsida > Ranunculales > Papaveraceae > Papaver > Papaver armeniacum. The sequence goes on along the minus strand of JAJJWW010003322.1, from coordinate 6,425 downwards.
TTTACTGCTTCTTGATCAGACGTCTGCTACTTCGAGTGTCTCGCGGTTCTTCATAGCTTTTGTTCTTTCTAGTAAAGCGGGCGCAGTAGTTGCCGATCTCTTCCCCGCTTCATGAAGCTCTGAGAAGGTCTGGAAACGAAGATTTTCCAATAAAGCTCTATAGACCAGGATCATGCCGTTGATACACAAGTCTACCAGTCGCTGCTCCGTGAAGTTTGGATCATGACAGTCCAGGGCCTGGACTCTGAATATTTTCACGTAGTCATTGGGATGTTCATTGTTCCTCTGAAACATTCTTCCAAGATCAAAGAGAGTAATTTTCTCTGACACAAAGAAGTACTTTCTGTAGAAGGCGTTAATCATTTCTCCCCAATTATTGATAGTTCCTGGTGCGATGTTGTTGTACCAGGTGTATGCCCTTTTGGAAGAGGAATCCTTTGCGCAGCAGCAGGGTACATAGGCTGGTGACGATGGACATGTGATGTCTTGTCGTTTCCGCGGTTCTCCAAGATGCGTTCCAAATCTTCCAGAGAAATGAAATTTGATGATTCCTTTGTTGATGGATCATCTGCAGCTTTGCGGACTTTGTTGCCATCCACTGTATGAATTGAAACTACTTCAGGATCAACATCTGGAGATGTCTTTTTTTTTTTCCTTTCCTTGAGTCTTCTCTGACATCTTGTCGATAAGATTTTTGAGATAATTACACACTCCTTCGTGTAGCATCCATGTCGATCGATTCTTGGCAAGAGTCTCTTGCACTTTGATGAGATCGGAATGGTAGGTGGTGGGTTTCCTATGACTTCTTCAGGGTGTCGGACGGATAAAGGATGACCTTCCGTGTTAGTGTGAGGAGGAGTAATATCACCACCGCCAGTGTTAGAGGCTGGAATTGTTTCCGGAATATCCTCATTGTTGTTGTTGTTGTTGCTAGTGCTAGCGTCGTTTGCATTGGAACCTGTAACTAAACCAGGACCTAAGACCAAATCATTTTGTGAAACCGTGAGTTGCAACCGAGAGATTAATCTCCCACCGTGTCGCCAATCCGTAGATGGGGAAAAACGATTTGCTTTGGTTTTTACGGAATTGAAGAGTCGACCAGTGGAGACTCCTTGAACCGAGCGAAATGTTGAACCTCATACAGATGCACTGCAAGAAGGGAGTGCTTTAAGTTCGAGAGATCCATCTGTAAGACTCCGGCCTAAACCAAGAACAATGGACGTTCAGTCAATTCGGTCACAAGAGAGGATGGGTTGATCCGTAGGAGGAAGCCGAGAAATGCGTGAGATCAATGGTGATCCGAGATTATAGGTGTGTTGTGAATTCGAGCGTAAGAATGCTCGAATGATTGAATTTTGCACAATTGAGAGCGAATGCTCGACGATGAGTTCGTGTAGACGAAAGATTGTCTCGTATGAACTTGCGAGAATTCTTTTAGACGAATGTTCAGTGTTCGAATCTTGTTCTTTCAATCAGGATTCGGAGACATTTTATAATGCCGGAGTTGAAAACACCATGATCCCATGAAGTGTGACAAGTTCTTGGAATCGAGAGAGTGGGGAAGTGGGAAATCGTGTTAAAACCAGTTGATCATCGTGCGGAGACTTGGTTAATTTTCCACCCACTACTTTGCTGACTCTTCCAACTGATTGCATGACTTGCTCACATTCTCATCGTGGGTGAACAACGTGTCGTAGACCACCAGATCAAAACCCCAGTTAATATCCCCCCATGTGACACGATTGATATCTTGTGATTGTGGAGTTAGTTGCTGACTTTGTGGGACGATGAGTCCATGTATTGTTGAATTGAACATGTTTTGAAAATGTTCTGGAATTCATGAATCAAATATGTCTGCTGAGACGGGTATTATTATGTTGATTACCTAAGACGAGCAAACCGTGTTCTTGAATTGTCGAATAATATTGATAAGTTTGAACGAATATTCTTGAATCGAGCAAATATTGCTGGTTCGAGCAAATATTGCTAGTCTCGAGGAATATTGCTATTTTGAGCAAATATTGCTCGTTTGATGAATTGTTGGTAGCATGACCAAAATAAATATTAATTTAAGATACCTGATCATTGGGTTGAGTAAAATAAATAAAAGCGTTGATCATGAAATCAACATAAAATTATTAAGTATTTGAATCTGCTTTCAATCATGTTTCTACATAGCTCCGGATTCAAAACCCTAATTTTATCGAAATGATGATTTATTGCAAATCAATCTGCAGAGTGAAGCGAGGGACCGACTACATGGGATGACGAGTTCACCATGTACGCCCGTATGCTCGAATGAGCAAAATACCAAAGTCTCTTAGAGGACCAAATGGTGAAAGAATGATTAAATGCTGGTTTAATCATTTATTGAAATAATGCTTGTGTGAGCGACAAATAATAAAAACCTGGTCATGAACTGAGGAGGAACCCCACCAATAGGTCACCATACCGGCTCTTGGTGGCCGTGGGACCAATGGATGGTCGTTCAAGCAAACCCTTAATTGTTTGAAGAAGTTTGAACCTAATATGAGCAATTGAGCAAATTAGGTTATAATCATTAAAACATGCGGGACCGGCCGTTTGCAGGCCTTAGAGCCACCCTTGGTCGGTCAAGGGGATGTGCTCGTGTCACCATAGTGTCTGTGCCTCAGTCCTGAGAGTTTCAGTATTTTCCGATGCGCATTTGAGCAACATTTTGAGAAAATATGCAGAATCCAGGGTTTTTGCTGAAACTAGGAAAAATACATGAGATGATGAAAAATAATAAATGAAACAGGGAATTGCAAGGTGTGGGACCGGACACGGCTAGGGAATGGCCGGTCGGCTAACAAGCACGGTCCCACACTTTCCCAGTTTATGTGATTTTATGTATTTTCTCTGATTTGAGGGAAATTCCATGAAACTGGAGAGTTTGCTGAAATTAGGGAATTTCCATGAGATGAGAGAGATAAAATAATAATAAAATAGGGAATAGTGGAGTGTGGGACCGGCAATGGCCAAGGCATGGCCGGCTGGCCAATGGGCACACGGTCCGAGAAAGCACTCTTCCCAATTTTATGTAATTTTCATGATTTTAGGAAATTTTCATAAAATCAGACAGATTTGTTAAAACCAAGGTATTTTGTTGAATCAGGGAGTTTTCATGGAATCAGGAAACTAAAACAACAAAAAATAATAAAATAATAGGCGTGTGGGAACGGCTAGGGCATCGTCGGCCGGCTAAAGCCCGGTCCCACGAGTTTTCCTAATTTTATAATATTTTTCATGATTTTAGAGAAAATTCATAAAATTAGGGAATTTTCTTGGTTTTAGGGAAAATTCATGAAATCGGGAATTTTCATAATTTGAGAGAAATAATAAAACAATGGGACGTGAGGTGTGGACCGGCCCACGGCTAGGGTGGGCGGCCCACTGTGCTCGATCCCGCGACACCTTTCCTAATTTTATTATTTCTTTGATAAAATCATGAGATTAGAGAATTTCCTTGAAACGAAGAAGATTTGCTTGAACGAATGAATTTTCACGAGATCAGGGAAAAATAATAAAATATGACAAAATATAAAATTCGGCGCGGGACTGGTCACGACATGACCGGCCAGCTGATGAGCCCAGTTGATAGGTGTAGAATACACCGTATTTATTATCTAGTATTTATGCTTTCTTTGCTATTTTTCGTGTAAATTATGTATCTTATGTGTGAATTTGAGTTATTAGGTGCTTTGGAGTCGTACGGAGGAAAAGAAGGAGAAATTACTCATTTAGAGCGAAAAGGGCAGAATTGTCTTTTCAGGGGCAAATACTATCGGGAGCCAAGTCAGCGTTAAGGGGCGACTCTATTTGGGGGAGTACTTAACAAAGACCAAATTTGTGGTTAAGGGGTAGCTATCTGGGTAACCCTTATCATTTATCAAAGGGTGTAATATCCTGGGGTGTAACAATCCGCCCCAATTTGCTAACTAAACAAAAAATCGAGAAGGTAATCTTCTCAGTTCTCACAATCATTCATTCCAAGCACTTACCTGAAATTGAGAAAAGGGAAATAGAGGCGCAGCCATAGGAAATCAAGAGGGAGTTGAGAGAAGAATTGATGATATTTGGTGGCCGTCGCTGTTGAAGCTCGAAGAAATGAGGCTAGGGTTTGCCGTGAAGTTGAAATCAAAATAAAGAAGATGTTGTTTCGTGAAATCAAGAAGAACTAGATTGGGTTTGAGATCGATCTCGAAATTAGAAAAAGAAATTGGTGTTACCTTGCCACTAAAAGAGGAAGATGAAACATGGGTTGTTCTCGAAATTAGATGAAGCAACTTTGAATTGAAGAGATAATGATGTTGTTGACATTCATGGGTTCGATTGAAGAAAGAAGAAGAAGGCGATTTGATTCTCGTTGTTGTCGTTGGAAATGAATCGAAGATGGGGTTCAAGGTTCGATTCAAAGGATGGTTGAACTAGGGTTTGTTGGTGAAGATGATTTACTGTTCAAGAGATTAATTGAAGAAATGTAGGCACCGTGGTGGATGATTAATGGCAAGGTTTTGTTAAAGTGGAAACCACTTTGGGTTTCTGTTGGATTCAATGTAGAGATGAAGAAGATGAAGCCCTGATGTTAAGTTGTAGGTTACAAGAAGATGGAAGTGAGACAGAGAATGAGTTGAGTTCATCTGACATTTTGTTGGTTTGAATCAACAAGTTACATGGGTTCTGCACTAGGGAATCGGATATGCGGGAGCAAAAAATTTGGTTTGCAAGTCTGTTGTGGTTTTTGAGAGCTATCACTGATGTTGAGTTGATGATGGTTTAGGATTGACAATAGCATGGAAGATGAGTATAGCCTGGTGGAGTTTGCAAGTGCAGAATGGGTGCAACTGGTATAGATGGAAGTTGAGGAATGAACACAGAGATTGCAGCCGTTGATATCAAGGAGGTACAGGCTATGAAGAATGACTCAGAGTTATGTGTGAGATGTAGGCAAGAAAATTTGGGTTGTTTGATTGAGCTGCAGGTGGATGTTGTGAGGGCTACAATGTAATGGCAGGTGGAGTGATGATTTGGAAATGGGTTTCTGTGGTTTCTGTTGGGAAGAGCAAATGGGTTTGTCTATGATTCAAGTTGCAGCTGAAATGCAGTATGGTGATTAATTGGTGCTGAGATAGAGAAGTGAAGGCTTATGATGGTTATAGTGCTGGCAAGGAGGGATGTTGTTAGGAGTGGCCTCTGGATTGTGGATGCAGTCTGAAAAGGCTTGAAATATAGGGTTAAGTGCTAATGTTTGTGATGGAGATTTCGAGAAGATTTGGTCATGAATTGAGAGAGATGCAAATGGACATAGAACTGATGATTGAATGGGTTTTTGAATTGGTGGATTGCGGTAATGAAGAATGGCAAGCTTGATGGTCCTAGTGGTCTTTGTTAATCTGTGGAAGTCGAAGAGCTTGGACGAGTGACTTCAAGGATGTGGTGATAATGATCTGACTAAGCCATGTTGCGGAAGCAGTGGAGTGTTGGTGGCGTTGAATCTGTAATTAAGATGGATGAAAGCCTTGCTACATTATTGGTTCAAATGACAGTGAGTTCAGTCTTGACCCTGAGGTGGAGTTGCAGTGACAATTGGAGCTGAGTTACGTGGCATGCAAATGTGCGGTGTATTGCGGAGTTGAGTCTTTGGGACCTGGAGAATATTGAGCTGGTGCTGCAGTGATGGAGTCTGATGGCTGATGAGGTTCAGGGTAGAATGCAGGAAAGGAGCTGGAAAGGCTGCAGACTGGTGCTTGGTATTGTTGTTAATGTGCAAGCACAATGGATTACAGGCTTGAGGTTGTGTTGGCTAATGCTGGGCTGAATTGGGACTCGCGGTGCTTTGGGATGGAGCCGAGGTGCGAGAATGCTTTGTCATTATTACAGAGTTGAAGGGAAGGCTACTGAGATGGAGGAGTGGCGGTGGAGATGGTTATGAAACTTAGTCCTGAGAATGCGTTGTGTATGTGAAGTTTGAATTGTAGAATGGATGAGCATGTGTACTGATGCTGTTTGGTGCTGGGTGTCTATGGAGATGCACAGCCAAGATGGCTGTGAAGAAGTCTTGCAGGGTGATAGCCATCATGGCTGGGAGAGATGCAGGGAAGGCATGGCCATCTTGGCCGTGACTATTTTGGCTCCAGGCAAAGTGGCCTGGCTAGGACCAGTCAGCCGAGTTAGCTAGCTGACTCGGTTCTGACTCAGTGACTTAGACCTTGACCCAGTCAACAGTTAACGACCGTTAGTCAACAGTTAAGTATAACGGAATCTTGACGGAATATTCCATCAACCGAGGTGTATTTTCAAAGTGGTCGCGTGACATTTTCCGGCAAATTCCTCGGCCAAGTCTCGCCACAATCCCGCTTTTCCGGCAGCGATTTTGGAACCAATTTCTACACGGGTTTCTCTCA
>JAJJWW010003321.1:0-21862 GCA_023531295.1 Papaver armeniacum | reverse complement strand
GCGCATGTAAAAAATCACGATACTGTAAATTTCAACACCTTATATTATTCATTAATGTAAGACCCTACCGTACTTTTCACGTTTATGTTCCCGTGAGAACCCTTAATATTAGTATGGCATGCGGATTTATGTTCCTCGCGATGATAACACAAATCTCCAAGTATCAAGACTAAGGTCCTTACAAATACCTTCAAAGTGATGCTTCTACTCTCTTGTAAATAAATTACGTGCCAACACGTATAATTCATCATCTTGTGATAATTCACAAAACTTATGAATCTAACTAATTTGCAAAAATTAGGTTTTTGCGTAACATGTGAAGTATATTAGACCCATTTGGTCGAAATTATGCTTAAAGCAACTAAACAATTGATCGTGTGGAATAGTAGGTACAAGTCCTACTCAAAATCATAAAACTAAGAATAGCAGACGTGAATGGAGCTGGAATGAGAGAGTGTGTCACGCCATAGGCTAGCCGAGCGCCATAGCCGTGCCCCATGCTAATAGGATGTAGCCATAATCAATGGTTACCCTTCCTCATGAGATACTAATCTCATTCGTCCAAGTTCGCCACCGAAATGAGCGGGCTTGCGGCAAGTTTTAGGCGACCGGCCGAGATAAGCTTAATAACACCACATGCTTATCTTCCTGCGGCAAGTCTCTTGACTTTGACTTGCCATACGTAGCAAACTGTTACATGTTTCCCACTAAAACACTCGAGACATCAAACATGTCACAAACTTGGGGATACTCATCAGGGAATTGGTCTGGCGGTTTACAGCGTGCGGCGTGCAATATGCCCGTTATAAGAAAGTTTCAGGAAGGCTGGACCGAGTTAGTGGCGGCAAAGTAATGGGTGTAAGACAGATCCACTTCCTTCATCGTGGAAGCACGATTTCAGCGGTTACACGTTACTCCACTCTTTCATCACTCAATCGTTCCCACTTCCTACGAGACCATGATATGTTTAATTATGACTTGTATAAATATGTTTCACTATTTCATGAAATAAGTTTTGGTGAGAGAACAACATAGTATCGAAATCACCAAAGAAGCGTGGCTTTTCATTACGCGGCGGTTCCACTTTCACGATACAAGTCATCAAGAACCACCTTGAAATTAACCATTACGGTCTCAACACCTTCTTAAGCTTCCCTCCCTAAGACCCGACCCTTCTCCTTCGCTGTGGCCAAAGCTGACACGGAATGGCCATTTCTTAGTTTAGACGAGTTAGCAAAGATTGATCTCTCGAATCAAAAGTACTCCCATGCGAGTGCATTGTTTTACGGTTTAGACTTGTTTCTCATCCACACACCCAAAATTACCAAAACCAGCGAAGCACAGGTTTTCACCATAAACACACACTGCAAACTAACCATCTGGGTTGTGGTTGAACCCCAATCAATCTCACAACTGATTCAAGGTATAGTTGCACTCCTTACGTATCTGATCCCATCGGATACTACATGATTCCCTTAGCTTCATCTCACCCACAACTAAGAGTTGCTACGACCCAAAGTCGAAGACTTCAATAAACAAATATGTATCACACGAGAAAAAGTCTATGGAATAGATAAATCCATCTCCCAGGAAGAAATACCTACAAGTTTTGTTCCTCATTTCTTTTTGATAAATCAAGGTGAACAGAACCAATTGATAACCGGACTTATATTCCTAAGAATGGACCTAGTAAAATCAATCACTCTGATAATCTTAATGTGGCTTAGCGGCGAAAAGAAGAGGTTGTGTTATCACAAATGATGAGACGAAGATGTTTGTGAATACTTTTTCTATCTTGCCTATCGGAGATATTAATATCAATCCAATCATTATGATTGTACTCAATACGATAGAATCAGCAAGATCAGGATCACATAACTACGAAAAAGTAGTCGATCTAGCTTCATAATCCCGATGAAGTCTTTAAGTCATTACCTGGTTTTCAAGAAGAAACCTAAGGTTAAAGTAGAATCGACTCTAGCTAATACAACTAGTATCACACGGAAGGTGTGGGATTAGGTTTCGAGTTGTTAGAGTTGTCCCTTATATAGTCTTTCAAATTAGGGTTTGCAATCAATGTTATCTTGGTAACAAAGCATTCAATATTCACCGTTAGATGAAAACTGATTAGATTAAAGCTAATATCTTTCAACCACCTGATCGAAACTTAGCTTGTTACACACAAGCGAAATGCACGATTTTAGGTTTGTGTAATCGTACCCAAACATGTACATTTGATGGTTCAACAATAGTTAACCAAATGGTTAGCCATATGAGCACTTTCATACCAATCATATTCTTCTTCACCATAACTAATCCAGTACTCACATTGAGGTAGAACCGGAACTTGTTTTGGTAGAACCGTGAAACCCATGATTGGTGATTGGTGATTGGTGATTGAGTGTTCTTGATCAATCACATAGTTCTTGAGAAAGTCGATGAACCAATTCTAAACTTTTTTTGGAAGTGTGGCAAATCGGTTTTCAAGATTGTAAGTATGAAAGAGAACTTACAAAGTAATGATGTCCACATTCTTTGAACATGTGAAGTAACGCTTATCTATTATTGTTCAAAGATATTCCTTAATAGCTAAAGGAAAAATCCAAAATCGAAAAATAAGTTGAGAATCTTTTAATTAAGGTTTTTAATTTTATTTTTGGAAAAAAAACAGTAATGTGCATTTACTAATTGGAGATATTCTAAGAGATTTTCGGTCAATGTTTGGACAAAGCATTTCCATGAATTATGGAAACTAGAATCTGAATATATTGCATATCTTGAGAATATTTTCGGTTTTGGAAATTCCTTGGTGTCCAAACTTTCTTGTCTATAAATATCAAAGTTTTCATTTCTAGCAAACTAATCCCTCGTGAGCCAAAAAACTACCTAGTTGTGTTGTTCTTACGGTGGAGCCGCCTATTTGGAGAGGAAAGTAACCTAATTAGGCGAAATCTTTTACGTCCAGCTAGGTTTAAATACTTCTTTGGGATTGAGAAGCTCTATTAGTACCGTTGGGTGGGAAACTAGATAATTGCGGTTTATTATTAGTTTTCGATTGATTTGATTGACTAATGTTTGTTGAACTTTGATTGCACGTAGTTTGTTTATGCTTGAGAATCTTCTCTTATATATAAGATTCACTCAAACTAGATCAAGTTTTGATGGGGATCTTTAGACTTTTTTTAGATCTAAAGGCGTCTTGTGATAATCCATTATTAACAAACTCAAATTCTCCGTGCGTGATTGATCACAAGAGATTCAAGTTGATTGTGTACGTGTTTATTGGAGATCTAAGAAGATTTGAAGACAAAGAAGACTTTGAAGATTTCTAAATAAAACAAGAAAATAAAATTCTCATCGTAAGATTTACTAGACAAACAAAAATCAAAGTTCATTGAGAACCTCATACATGACAATGAATCCAGTCAAACAAGGTATCACCGATTTCCTTTACTCTCTTAACCGTAGACACATCATGTTCGTGAGTTAGAACACTAACTTTACGATCAACAACCCGAGCAAGCTCGTCCTAGCCTTGACACACCATGATGAGTTTCTTTGATTCCATTATCGAATATTCCGATTAGCAAGGATCGTCTGACCATCTAAGAGTTAGTTTATTTGGCAGTTGGATTTGCAAACTCGACCTTTGAATCGTTCTTAAACGAGTTAAATCCTTGACATAATCATCAATCGGACTTTTGATCCTTTCTTTCAAGCATCTTCGTTAGAACTTCGGCTCTTGAATTGACTCACGTCTCCGAGTGTCTTCCTCCATATTAAGATGCATCTCTTGAGGTTTTGAAGAGTTCTCCATATAATTTTTTGTTAGGGATGGAAAAACACAATATAGAGTAAGGATATATATGCGTTTGCAAAATGAGAGACGGGAAACTCTTGTTGTGAAAACTCTATGAACTCACAAAAGGAGGACGTGAACATTTGTGGACCAGCGGCAATAAAACACAAACAAAACACAAAATATTATACAACACACTTGACCATTTCTCAATCATCATCCTTGCACCTCTCAAGTTAGAAACAAGGATAAGGATACCTGGAATCAGTGGTAGAGTGACAATTGATCCCACTACGATCATTGAGGAAAGAGTTGTACACATCATCTGAATGTTTGACTTTTGTGTTCTTTGCCTTCCTTCGGTTGACTTTCATCCCAGATGAGTAGGACACATACTTTTTAACATATCCGTCAGAAGGATTTCTCTGAGGACAAAATCTTGGACCTCTTGAGATTGGTTCATGAGGATCAGGATACAGAGAGATCCATTTCCTAGACTTAGATTTACCAGACTCATTCTTATAAACACGGGGAATGTGTTCATTAGTGGCACAAGAGTTTATACCCTTGAGATGAACTTGTAACTGTGACGATTTATAGAAGAGAGATCATTTTTATAAGGTTTCTAGTTTTACGTGGGGCACGAGATTCACCTGCAGTCGCGACTATTTACTCCATTGATAGTAGAAAGAAGCAAATTATGGAGATTTGAGATTTGTTTCCTCCCCGGCAAAACAATAATAGATAAGGATTCTTCCCCCACAGAATGTACAGCTTCGTGGAGGAGAAGCAATAACTGGCACCTTCTTTAAATTCATAGCCATATTAGAAGATTGTAAGTCATGTAGACATTTCTTGACAAAACCTTCTTCTGGAGAACATCTCTTCAGGTGTTGTAATTCAAAGCGAGAATTAGTTGGTACAAAAGAATTTCTCCTTAAAATTAATTTTCCTTTCCCAAGGATTTGCATTGTTCATGAGCTAGAATAAAGGATGCACCTAGTTTCTCTTTTTCAACACGAAGTCCTTTTAGATCCGATAAAGGTGTCTCGATAAAACGTTTTTTCTCTAATTGAGTCTTCCTTAACAATATCCTCAAGAACACTAATCTTTTCACGCTCGTAGAGTAGTTTCTTGAGAAGTTTTTTCAATATTGTTTCGAGAAGGACTCAATGATATTATAAAGTTCACGTTCTCGACCAAGAGACTTTTCAAATTCATCAATGAGTCGAGCATGATTCCAAAATCAATAGCCACATTAGAATTTTTTGAGATTCTCCGTGAGCTCCATTTCAACCACGCGATAGTGTCAAATATCTCATTAGAGGGACTGATGTCATCATTTGATATAACAACCTTTATACCTCGGGATTCGGAAGAATCGGCTAAGAAGTAATCCTTTGAGGTAGTCCCGAGACATTTTGGCATAGTTAAAGGCTTTGGAAGTCATTTTGGTATGCGTATATGTCGAGATAAGATCATGTCCACAGACTCGTTCACCACAAACACGAGACTTGTAAGGTCTTTAAACGTGTTTGCTTTCGCTCCTCCGATACCAATTGAAAAGCGAGGGTACAACAACCACACCCAATATTTCGATTAGCAATCTGTATGACTAACTCCAATATACTTTTAAGAGAATCAACTAGACAAATCGGACTCAATCTTAATAAAAGTATATCAAAGAGCTATATCTCACTTTCGATTCAATACTTTCTCAAGAAAATAGAAATCTGCGAGTCTAATTGAATACAAGAGAAAACACTTGAACGGTACCAAAGACCAATGTTCAAGGATCAATCAATTTCAATCAACAACCAAAGGTTGGATTTCCCAATTGATCGATTCAACGCACAACCTTGTGATATTTCAATTATATAACAAAATATAATGCGGAAAAAAATAGCACACGAGACACCGAAGTTTTGTTAACGAGGAAACCGCAAATGCGAAAACCCCGAGACCCAGTCCGTTGAACACATACCGTATTAAGCCGCCATGGACACTAGCCTACTACAAAATAACTTCGGTCTGGGATCGTAGTTGAACCCCAATCAATCTCACACCGATCCAAGGTACGGTTGCGCTCCTTACGTCTTTGATCCCAGGAAGGATACTACACACTGATTCCTTAGCCGATCTCGATAGATGCATTTATGTGTCTATTTTAGTCTTAATTCTCTTTGTAATGTTAGTACTCGATTTTGCGCTTATTTTGGTATTTTATGTCTTTGTAGGTGTTTTGGAGAAATAAGCTTTTGCGGGAAAATTGGCTCGAAAAGTGGTATTTGCGCTCGTGGGAGAAAATTACTATTCGGACCCCTCACTTGGATAAGGGGCACTTAAATTGCTAAGGGGTGACCACCTGCTATTCGCACCCCTGGTCTGGTTAGGGGGACACCCTTCTTCACGTTCAAACCTACAAAACAGGCGGGAAATGTCACGTTCAAAAGCTACTTGCCTTCGAACCTTGCTGGATCGGATTTGGAGAGGTTTAACCGGATATTTTTATGGGAAAGGGCTTCGTTTGGGCCTGTGATGGTAAAACAGGGATTTTAGTCGAAGTAAAAACATAAATAAAAGGATAAACAAGATAAACAACATGGAAAGATTTTCGGGATATTCACGGAGTTTTGCTGGATTCTAAAAAGGGAAGTTATCGTACAAATGGGAGAGAATATCTTCCCTGAGATTCGACTCAATCAAATACAAAGAATTTGGGAAGTTTTATCAACCCATAGATGCGTAAAGAAGATTTGGAGAGGATTTTTCGCAACTTGGCAGCGAAGAAAAGAATAGAAGAAACAAGAGATTTTCTCGGGATTTTTGGACCCCATTGTAAGTATATAAGAGGTGGTTAGAGTCATAAGAAAAAGGGGGAGTTGGGAGAGCCAACGAGAGGGCTCGGGAGCGAAGAAAAATAATTGCAGGAAGTTCTCCTGCTTGTGAAAAGAAGAAAGGGACGAAGAACATTGAACCGACAAAGACAATGCGAAACTACGACAAAGAAGATAGTCTTATTTGTAGCAGTCTTATTCTTCATGTTACCCTTGTAACAAGTATTCGCAACTAATATAAACGTTGCGATTGAACTGTTTTTATTCCTTTTCGAGGTCTCTTCCCCTTTGTAAACACCTTTGGAGCAATGGAAAATATTTTGAACGTGTTTTCAACATGAGGAGCTAAACCCCAACACTGGGATGACGGAGGAAGCCTTATTTCACAATTTTTTGGTAACTATATTTGATTCTTTATGACTTTTGCACTTGTTTTAATTGATTTATGAATTTTCTTGATTAGTTGTGATTTTGTCTGATAGCGTATGCTTAGTCTAAGAACTCTTGATTTGCTATGCTTATGATTTACATATAATTCTTTATAAAATCTACTTTCGGCAAAGAAAAGAGTCAACAAAAGAGCTAGAATTGTTATGAGTCATTATATGAACCAATTGAATGTGATTAATGGTGGAATCCGAAGTCCTAGTATCTCTCGATATCGTGACAAACTTGAGTCATTATATGAACCAATTTCTTTGTTTTTAGTATTTTCTTAAACCGAACCTTTACAAGTATGAGTTGAACGAATCTTTACTACCACTTTCTACAACAATTTAAAACCACATCATGATCTCACCCACAACTAAGAGTTACTACGACCCAAAATCGAAGACTTCAATAAACAAATCTGTATCACACAGAAAAGTCTACGGTAATAGATAAATTTGTCTCCCACAGAAATACATACGAGTTTTTGTTCCGTCTTTTGATAAATCAAGGTGAACAGGAACCAATTGATAACCCGGACTTATATTCCCGAAGAACAGCCTAGTATTATCAATCACCTCACAATAATCTTAATCGACTAGTGAACGAAGATATTGCGGAATCACAAATGATTAGATGAAGATGTTTGTGTCTTCTTCTATATCTTGCTTATCGGAAAAATCAATCTCAAGCCAATCTTTACGATTGTACTTAGTACGATTGAAAGAGCAAGATCAGATCACACAACTACGAGAAAGTAGTACCGGTCTGGCTTCACAATCCCAATGAAGTCTTCAAGTTGTTAACCTACAGGGTCTCGATATAAACCTAAATTTAAAGGAGAATCGACTCTAGCTAATACAACTAGTATCACACAGGAGGTGTGGGCATTAGGTTTCCCAGTTGCTAATATCACCGTTATATGAAAACCTGATTATATTCAAGCTAATATCTTTCAACCGTTAGATCGAAACTTAGCTTGTTACACACAAATGAAATGCACGTTTTTAGGTTTATGTAACCGTACCCAAACATGTACATTTAGTTGGTTCAACAGTAGTTAACCAAATGGGTAGCCATATGAGCACTTTCATATCAACCATATTCTTCTTTACCATCACTAGTTCAGATGACTCAAATGAACTAATTAGAGAGTTGTTCAATTGCTTAGATCTTTATAATAGACACAATTGAAACAAAAAAGATTTGATTCACTCGAATCAATTCATGAACTTTATAGCCACGGTTTGCAATTATGCATTCCTTAGTTTATATAAGTTTAAGTTCACAAATAATCATTTTTAGAAAATAACCAACTTAAGTACGCGGACTTATGTACTCGGAATAAGTTTGTTTTTAGTTTACAAACTCAGCACAGAATTTCTAGGATGAGAACTTCCGACGCACGCGACTTTAGTTCCGGTTTTCTAGCAGCAAAGTACGCATACTTTGGTTCAAGGAATAAGGACTTATACATGTATGAGTTACCTCACAATGCTTATATCCAACAATGTTTATATAATCTAAACTCTCATTTCAATCATTGAAACATTCTTAGAGGACGTTATATAGTTGCTATTCACAAACCATTTTTCGTCAAAGCCATTTTCAAGTGATTGAAACTTAACATGACTTTCGTCATTAGTAAAGATGAACTTGGCCAAAGCGAAAGCTTACCAACACATATTTCGAGAAATAGATAAGCGAGATAAACTCGTCTCGAAATAGCAAATGTGTATAATCATAGTCTATATGGCAAAATGACTTTTGTCTCAAGATAGGAGATAGAGTAGATATACTTTTGAGTGATAGATAAGTTCAAGTATCCACATACCTTTTAGTCGATGAAGTTCCACCAGTTCCTTGAGTAGTTCTTCGTGTTTGAATGATGATCGCCATGGAGTCTTGAGCACAACTACACTTTCTATGCTAGTCCGAGACTTAGCTAATAGTAGACTAGAAATCAAGACTTATAGTTTTGATCACTAACATTGACAAACATGCTTGAGATAGCAACGCATGCGAGTTCGACCGAGCAATGCTCTAACAATAGCGGCTTAATCCTGAGAGTATTCAATTCTGGACAAGGTCTCGGGGTTTTTCTGCATTTGCGGTTTCCTTGTTAACAAAATCTTATTGTTTCATTTACTTTTATTTTCCGCAATTATAATTGTTGTTATTATAATTTAAAGTAAATTACACAAACGTTAATTCATATTTACTTGATAGTAATCCTATTGTGTTTGGTTAAGTCCGAACCTCTTATCAAGTAAACATACTTCGTTGTTGTATTATCTCGATCTCGTATCCATAGACGATCACACCTGTGAACCGATTTTTTGTATTGTCTCGACTCAATCCATAAACAATCACTTTTGGAGAAAGGACTTATAGGTGAAAAAGTTTTAGATTGAGTTATATTTTGGTACCCTCGTCTTTTCAATTAGTATCAGAGCAGGAAAACACGAAAATATCTAACAATATGTGTTTGGTGCGATCTAACCTATAAGAAAATGAATTTAATGGTCGATACAAATTAACGTAATTGATTTGACTACTTGTGAAATTCGTGGTGGAAGACACGAATGAAGTATGTAATACTCTTGTTCCTAAATGTTTTTGGGATTGGAATTATGCCCATGTATGTCTTGAGAGAATTACAAATTCAACGGGATAACATAGTACTGTTTATCATTGTTCTGAATACTAACATGCTTAGTAACAATGGTACAATACTCTATGAGACAGATTGTATCCTGAAAATGCATAAGATTCCTCTCAGAATTTTTTATTATATGAACCATGGCTATTGTGTTCTAGAAAAATCTGGAATCTTAAATATATTTTGGATAAACTACCAAAATATATATATGTACATTTTCAAAGCAAAGACTGTCAATGTATCACCGTCTAGGATGCGATTTTGGAAAATATGTATTCATACAAGGAATGAGTTTTAACAATGGATTGCTTCGTACACCTCACAACTGTTTTAATGAAGCAAGTGATCTTTTGAATTATTACAGGGTTTATGATTCTAATGGTATTTTTAACAAATATCATATTTGGTTCAAATTTATCTCCGTATACTCTAGTAAAATATTCTTGAATAAATTTCAAGTGATATTATCAAATTCTGATAATAAAAGAGTAAACAGAATTTTGGACAAAAGCATGGAATCAATCCGAAATAAAGATCCAGTCCATGGAAAACCGATTTTCCAAAAACAATACCTAGTAGATATAAAATCGGAATTGTTTCCCCACAAGTCTCGGTTTTCGATTTTGATAAGATTTCCTAAAACTAGTTATTTCTGATTTTTAATATCAATTCTTCCTGAAAAAGATAATCTCTTGCTATGTGTTCAAACATATTGGGGAAGATTGTTCAAAATCGTAACTAGGGTTTTTCATATTTGTGCAAATATGGGAAAAATCAAATCAAGAACCAAATCCGCTAATGATCGGATCAGAAAGGATGAACTTGATAGGATCAGATCTCCTAACAGTATTGATGACAAACATGAATTTACTCGTTTTGTTGACAGCTCATGTTTTAGGAAATTCGAAACACTAAAGGGAATGAAGTTTACCACTGAAAATAAATTCGATCCAGATGTCCAAGATAAGGATTATATGAAGTTTGTTCAAGATCGAAACTGGGGAAAACTTTTCGGTTTTGAAAAATATTCACCTGATATGGTAAGAGTTTTTTATGCACATATTCATAATGTTGACCATAAAAATCTTACTTTTGTTACTCTTATTGGTCAAGGACTCTACTATGTTGATCGGGAAGACAATCTCTAATGCTATTGAGTACAATGTGGAATGTAATCACTTGATTACTGGAATTGAAATTGAGCACGGTACCATTTCAAAACAGCTCATTGGAAGATATATAGAATGGGAAAATGGTAGACTACCAACAAAAGATATACCCTTCCACCTAAGGGTATTCGGTAAACTTGCTTTAGCTACCCTATTTGCAAGCACTAGCTGTTAGAGAATAGCTCGGAACCCACCAAGCGTTGGTATGTCAAGTTTGGTTGTCATATTTTAGTGAATCAAAACTCATTTAAAGAGTCGCTTGATTATGTACTAGAGTCAACTTCGTATAGGTTAGCTTGGAAGTATTAGGATATGAGACATTACAAGTATTGCGAAGACTTGAAGAAGTGAAGAAGTAAGAAGCTACAACGACAACTTCGTCCTTCCACTTGAGGTTAGTGATATTTGACTTGAACTGTTTCATTCCCTAACGTATCTTTCAAGTCGTGCATATTGAAAACAAAACTGAGAAGCATGAACACTCTAGTTATACATAGTATTAAGGAATACAATACGAGGTTTATCACTTAACCATTAAACTTTGTAGATAAGACATCGACATAATCGTTTAAAATGCTATCATGGATTATGTATGGGTATGAGGTGAGGATTTCATCCTAGTAAACAATGTTTTACATATGTTTTAAGGAAGTAAATTCATGAACTTGTTTTATGAATCGAAAAGGAAATCGCCAGGCGTTATTGGTATTGTTATTCATTGCATATATAATGAACAACCAATATGTGTGATTAGTATAACCGCTCATGAGTTATTTGTGTTCTTGGTAAAACTATTCACAAAGGCCTGACTTTTGTATTGGTATGACTTTTATTAGTGAAACCGATCTTAAGTAATCACCTGAGATGGTATGATCGAGTTTGTGATTTTTTAAGACCGACTCTAGGTAAAGGGGAACCGATCCTAGTAAGAGGTGCAACACATCACAAAGGGAATCGATCCTGCATGGGGTGCAACATGTTTTAGTGAAGGGAACCGATCCTATGGACATGTGCAACACGTTTTTAGGCAAAGGGAACCGATCCACCTGGACATGTGCAACACATTCAAGTTAGATACCATATATATGTGGTGAACCGATCCTAGTACCTAGTCAACCAAATTTTGGAAAGCTAGTGTGACTATGCACGGTACTCACATGGAGGTAGAACCGAACTTGTTTTGGTATAACCGTTAAACCCATGATTGGTGATTGAGTGTTCGATCAATCACATAGTTCTTGAGTCGATGAACCAATTCTAAACTTGTTTGGAGGTGTGGCAAATCGGTTTCAAGATTGTAAGTATGAAAGAGGACTTACAGAGTAAGGATGTCGACATACTTTGAACATGTCTGATAATGCTTATCTTTAATTGTTCATGTATTATTCCTTAATAGCTAAAGGAAGAGAATCCCATGATCGAAACATAAATAAGTTAAGAATCTTTTATTTAAGGTTTTTAATTTTATTTTAGGAAAATGAGAATTAGTAATGTGCATTTACTAGTTGAAGATTTTCCAAAGAGATTTTCGTCAATATTTTGGATGAGCATTTCCGAATTATGAAACCGAATTTGAAATATATTGCATATCTTGAGAATATTTTCGGTTTTGGAAATTCCTTGGTGTCAAAACTTCCTTGTCTATAAATACTTGAAGTTTGCATTTCTAGCAAACTAATCCTTCGTGACAAAAACTTCCTCAGTTGTGTTATTCGGGTGAAGCCGCTTATTCGGAGAGGAGAGTAACCTAATCAAAGCAAATCTCTTACGACCGCGCCGCTTTAAGTCTTCTTTGGGATTGATAAGCTCTATTAGTACCATTGGTGGGAAACTAGATAATTGCGGTTTATCTTGTGTTTTTGATTGATTTGATTGACTAACGGTGGTTGAACTTTGATTGCACCTAGTTTGTTTATGCTTGAGAATCTTCTTTGATATAAGGTTCACTCAAACTAGATCGAAGTTTCGATAGGGATCTTTAGGGACTGCTTATGGATCTAAAGACGTCTTGTGATAATCCATTGTTAGCAGTTCCGTTCATGTGCGTGATTGATCACAAGAGATTCAAGTTCTTGTGGTGCGAGCATTTATCAAGATCTAAGAAGATTTGAAGACAAAGAAGATATTGAAGATTTCTCGATTTGGGGTTCATATCTTTAGTGTGCACAATACTTCTTTGATATATAGGATCCAACTATAATCGGTTTATCCTTGTGGTAGATTAGATTGATTAGTTGTGTAGACGACATCAATACAATTCTTGGTGATTAGAAGTATTGATTGCAAAATCTTAAAAATTACTTCGATAATTGATCATAAGATAGATCTAAGAATCGTGAAGGATCTTATTGAGATAAATGCATAAGAGCCTTTGCCTAACTCACATCACTTGGTTGAAGAGAGCTGCTACCAAACAGATTTGTTGTTCCTTTACCGTTTGGAATTTGAACTAAAGGAATTGTTCCAAGTACGTGACTTATTCATAAAGTTGGAGGCGTGGGAATACGAGACGGAACTAGGTGAACTATAGGTTTAGTTGCTTTTGTCTCAACTATACGAAGTTGGTTTGATTTTGTATAGCGGCTTAATCCCGAGAGTATTCAATGGACAAGGTCCCGTTTTTCTCGCATTTGCGCTTTCTTTGTTAACAAAATCTTGTTGTGTCATTTACTTTTATTTTCTCATTATAATTATTTTATTATAATTAAAGTAAATTACACAAACATTAATTCCTATTTACTTGACAAGTAATCTTATTGTGTTTGGTTAAGTCCTAACCTTTTTATCAAGTAAACATAATTTGTTGTTGTATTGTCTCAATCTTGTATCCATGTACGATCACACGAAGTGTGAACCGATTAGGTTGACATTGTCTCACTCTGTCCGATAGACAATCACTTTCGGAGAAAGGACTTGTAGGTAGGAAAAGTTTTGGCAGAGGTATATTTGGGTACCGCTTTTTCATTAGAGATTCATCGGTTTGGGACAAAGAATTTGCACCTTGTTTTTTTGATGTTAAAAGGATTCTCAAATTGATATTTGTAGAATCATTGTCACCAAATGATAAAAATCTCAAATTCTATTGGTTCCTCGGGAATAAAGAGGCATATAGGTTTTCCACCATATAATTACATAGATTTCCAATTCATCGGCTTGGAGATGACTTCGATGACATGAGAAGCATTACTGACTATCTCTAATAAAAGATTGAAGGACAATCCGATGAATAAAATGGTTGTTAAAAGAATTTCACCAAATTCCAACAACAAGTCTCTTCTAGTTCATCTTGAAAATCTTGGTTAACAACTTGATTGCTTTAAAAACGGCTTTAATACTCAAAAGATCCAGAAACTCTTAAAGGAATTCAAAAATTAGAATCATAGTTTTGGAACCAAGAATCGGAAATAGAAGAAGAGCGTCAAAAATCTCCTGGTCACAATGAATGTTCTTCCCAATAATGGAATTGCAATTAAAATAGACATTAGTTTTTGATTAGTTTAGGTCTATTATGAATAAAACTATCTTATTATGAATAAAATTATTTGATTTATTATTTTTCTTGTGATAGTTTTGATTTACATATCCTTTGCTTGAATGCTTTATCTTATTGCTATGTATGTTTATGGGATGTTTGATTCCACTATTGATGATCTCGAAACAATCAACATCGGGAAAGAGATGATCAAGGCGATTTTAATTAGTTCCACATGTCACCGAAAGGAACTTAACCGATAAGTCTCATTGAAAGAGTATCGGGATACCTTTGCCTGGACATATGAAGAAATGCCTGGTCTAGACGAAAAATTAGTCACTCATCATCTCGCACATCACTCCCGGCTCCAAAGTCGTCAAACAACCGCCCTAGGCGATTGCATACGAATTCGAGGAGCAAATCAAAGTCGAGATTCGAAACTACTAGCAACAGGATTCATCAAACCCATTCACCATCCAACATGGTCAAGCGAATCTTCGTTCTAGTCAAGATGAAAATGGTCAAATCGTATGATGCGTTGATTTAGAATCAATAAATGTTATCTCAAGGATGATTTTCCTTTACTCAACATTGATATGATCACGATGCAACCAATGATTCTGGTATGTTCTCATTCATGGATGGTTACAGCGAATATAACCAAATCAAAATGTACGAACATGATGCTAACAAGGTCACATTCCGTACTCCCATCGGAAACTTTTACTACAAGGTAATTCCTTTCTTTTTGAAGAATGCAGGAGCCACCTATCAAGAGAGCCATGATCGCAATATTCTACGACATGATGCACAAGCAAGTGGAAGACTATGTTGATGATGTGGTGGTGAAGTCGAAGACTCGAGCGTCCCACCTGGAAATTCCGAGACAAGTTTTTGAAAGATGCAGAGAATACAAGTTAAAGATGAATCCTCTGAAGTGTGCTTTTGGTATTTCTTCCGGAAAGTTTCTAGGATTCCCCGGTCACCCGTAGAAGGAATCAAGGTCGATCCGCACATGCTGCGAAAGCCATTACTACCATGACTCCTCCACGTCTTGTGGGAAAGAACTCTATAGTTTTTATGGGAAAGGTGAATTATATTCGGCGCCATTCCTGGATTGCTCAACTCATTGCTCGTTCACCCCTCTCAAGAAAGGAGCAAGTTTTACATGGACAAATGTCGTCCAACAAGAAGCATTCCAAAAATACAAGAGAATAATATTATCACCCGCTGTCATGAAATCTCCGGTGCAAGGACGTCCACTAATACTTTACACAGCTTCCAATGATGTCGTTATTGGAGCGCTTCTTGCTCAAGAAGACGAAGAAGGTATCAAACGTCCGATCTATTACTTCAGCTCTGTACCATGAGACGCTCAAGTCCGATACCCAAAATCCGAAAGAGCATGTTCAGCATTGGTGCATGCAATCCAGTAAATTCACACTATTTGCTATCCAATGAGTCGTGCTTGTTTCCAAGAGTGACCTCTATAAATTTTTTTTACTATCAAAGCCATCCTTGATAGGAAGACCGGCAAAGTGGCTACTTCATATGTCGAGTTTGACATAGCATGTGTACCGCCTAAGGCAATCAAAATGCGATTTACGAGACTTGCTCGCCGTTTTTCGAGGAGAAGATGCAACAATGTTACATTTAAGATGTGCCCAAAGTGATTTTCTAGAGGTTTTTAGTTGTCAAAGAAGAGATTTTATTTTATATTTTGACGGATCCGCCACACCTAGCAACGACAATCGGAGGAGCGTGCAATATCTCCATACGGCGGTTTCTTTCTCACACTCGTTCAAGTTGGATTTCCTTTGACCAACAATTCAAATAGAGTATGAGGCTTTCTTACTAGGTTTGTCCTTTGCCAAGAAGCAGGAGCAACACATGATTCAAAACTCATCGGTCAAAAATGAATGGAGCATACTCTCTCAAAAAATCACGCTTTCCCATTCGTAGGCCGGGCGCGCGGCTATTAACTCATTTTGTTGATGCAACGATTGTCCATACTGGACGAACTAACAACAGGCATGATGACTGCCTAGCGACTCTCGCTTCCAAGCAGCAATTCAAAGGACTAGAGAAAACAATCACAGTACAGAGGCGTGTTGTGTCATCTACCTGGCTTGCTCAAGTTGAAGACATTCAAGCAAACGATTGACGAGCGCCTATTATTCATGAATTGAGAAATTCTCTTTCAGAAGGGAAAGTCAGCCTCAAGGAATTAAAAAAATATTTCTTGCTTCATGGAGCATTATACTATCGAAATCCTGATGGGTCTTTATCACAATGCCTCGGAAATGACGAAGCGAACGAGCAACTCAAACACACACATGAAGAAATCTGCGGACAGATATTAGTAGTAACGTTTACAGAAAGCTTCAAAGGATGGGATACTATTGTCCTTCCATGGAGGCTCAGTCAAGAATTCTGCAAAGATTTTGTCCCAATTGTCAAATGACTTCTCATCCTTTAGAGGCTCTGACGGTCCATCACACTGGGGACAGGAGGGAACCTTCCATCAAGTACCTTCGGGACAATGATTTGCCGTTGGGAAAGAAAGAAACAATCAAACTCATTCATGGAGCTAAAAGGTTTGTCTTTCTTGATGGAATATTATACCACAAAAGCTTTGGTGGGAACTTGCTGAGGTGCTTGGCTGAACATGAAATCCCAACAATTTTAAAAGAAATGCACGAGGCAGAACATCAAGGAAAGAGGAAATTATTTCTATAAATTCATGAGAAATATTATTGGCCGACTATGGAAGACGACGCAGCTGCACATGTTCAGAAGTGCCATCAATGCCAGTTCCATGGTAATCTCATTCACAATCCTTGTCTCTCATTAAATTCTATGAATAGTCCATGGCCTTTCTATAGCTGGGGACTGGATATCATCGTAAAAATCAATCATGCATCTTCAAAGAAGCATGAATACATCATCACCACAACTGAGTATTTCACCAAATGGGTTGAAGTTATTCCTCTTGACACCACTCGGAGTCATGATTGCATCCTTCATCAAAGAATACATAATATGTAGATTCGTTGTTCCTAAACACATTGTCACCGATAATGGAACTCCTTTTGCCAACAAGCATGTGACGAAATTGCTCGAGGAATACGGCATCAAACAAGTTTTCTCCACGCCGTACTATCCCCAAGGAAACAGACAAGCAGAGAGCACCAACAAAAATTTGATCTGAATTCTCAGCCGAACAATTCATGATAATCCTCGAACGTGGCATGAATAATTGCCTATGGATTTATGGGCCAATCGAACCGCACCGAGGAGCTCGATCGGAACTTCACCATACTCTCTCTTATATAGAGCTGACGCCATACTCCCAGCAGAAATCAAAAGTCCTTCAGCAAGGATTATAACAGCCAGTGGAGTACAATGGGATGAAGCCGAAATGTCCAACTCAAGAATCGCTGAACTGGACATGCTCGAGTCAGGGAGGGCTAAGGTAGAAAAATACATGGAAGCATACAAACAAAGGATCTCTAGAGCTTACAACAAAATTGTAAGACCCCGAACATTCCAAGTAGGAGATTTGGTATTAAATACATCAAAACATATTTAACAAGATATGTTTGCTCCCAAGTTCTCTCCGAAATGTGAAGGACCATATGTAGTCATCAAGGCAGTATCCAGTGGATATTACAAGATATTAACTATTGATGGAGGAGTGGAAGGAAATGTAATCAATGTATAGATGGGGAAAAACGAGTTGCTGGTCTTTAAGGAATAAAGGAGACGACCGTATGAGAAACTCCTCAACCGAGCTTAATGTCAACCTCACGCAGATGACTGCAAGAAGGGAGTGCTTTAAATTCGAGAGATCAATCACATAGTACTCCGCCTAAAACCAAGACAATGGTCGCTCTGAGTAAATTCGATCACAAGAGAGGATGGGTCGATCTTTATGAGGGAAGCTAAGAAATGTGTGAGATCAATGGTGATCGAAGATTGTAGGTGTGTTGTGTATTCTAAAAATAAGATAAGTTCTGAATGATTGAATTTGCTCTGTTGAGAGTAATTTCTCAAATATTGAGTTGTTAATCTTGTGTTGTCTGTTTGACGTGAGATTTTCTTGTCTTCAATCATTCAGAGACTTATTTATATTTTTAGAATTGTAAACACCATGATCCCATGAAGTGTGACAGTTGATGGAATCAAAGACTGGAGAAGTTGGAAATCGTGGTTAAAAACCAACTGCTCAACGGCGGAGACTTGGTCGATTTTCCACCCACTACTTTGTTAACTCCTTCAACTGATCAAAATGACTTGCTCACATTCTCATCGTGTGTATGAACACACGTGCCGTAGACCTCCACCAAAATCCTAGTTAATATCCCCATGTGACACGATTGATGTCGTGATTAGTTAGTCGATTCTTGTCACTTCATGACTTCATGGGACGATGAGTCCAAGTATTGTTGAGTCGAACATGATTTGAAAATGTTCTGAGATTCATGAATTGAACATGTCTATTGAGACAAAGGTATAATGTATGAATAAACCTAGTTAACGTGAGAAAAAATTGCTCATTCACGAATCATTAATATTGATGGTTGAACCAATGTTCCTTGGTTTGAGCAAATATTGCCCATCTCGAGCAAATATTGCTCATTTGATGAATTATTGGTAGCATGACCAAATAAAATATTAATTTATATATCAGTAAATTTGAACCAAGTATAATTAATAAAATGTTGACCATGAGATCATCGTAAAATTATTAGCGTTTGAATTTGGAATTATGAACCTTGGACTCAAAACCCTAATTCGATCAATCGATGGTTTATTGAAAATTAACCACGGAGTGAAGGATGGAACGGCTATATGTAATCATGGGTGGACCGTGTAGCGCCCAGATGCTCAAGTGAGAAAATACCAAGGTTTCTTGAAGACTTGTTGATTTGTTGATGAAAGGATGATTAAATGTTGGTTTAATCATTTATTAAAATAATGCTCGTCTGAGCCTTAGGTGATAAAACCTAATTAATTATGAAGAGATGAGGGACCGACCAAGGGGTCATGAAACAGGCCCTGGATGGTCATGGGATCTACTGTCGATCATTCTATGGAAATTCCAAATTGTTGGAAGAGTTTGAACCTAATATGAACAAATTAGGTCAAATGATGAAAAT
Organism: Papaver armeniacum; assembly: GCA_023531295.1. NCBI lineage: Eukaryota > Viridiplantae > Streptophyta > Magnoliopsida > Ranunculales > Papaveraceae > Papaver > Papaver armeniacum. Next base: position 2,332 of record JAJJWW010003321.1, on the reverse strand, counting down.
ATGAGGGACCGGCCTCTTGCAATCCAAAGAGCCAACCCTGTTTGGTCAAGGTAATATGCTCATGTCACCAAAGTGTTGGCGTCTTAATCCTGAGAATTTTGATATTTTGTGATGTGCGTTTGAGCAATCATTTGGGAATATATGAAGAAATCGCAGGATTTTTATTAAATCGAGGAAACTTCATGAGATGAAGGAAAATAATAATAAAATGAAGGAATCATGAATTGTAGGACCACCAGGCCAAGGCATGGCCGGGTCTTCCGCAACGACCACGGTCCCATGGTTCTTTTCCTATTTTTATATTATTTTTCATGATTTTATGGAAATATCATGAAATCAAGGAGTTTGTTGAAACTAAGGAGTTTTGTTGAAATCAAGGAGTTTCCTTGAAGTGAAGGAGTTTCCATGAGATGAGGGAAACAAATAATAATAAAATAAGGCTGTGGGACTGGCTTGGGCATGGTCGGCCGGCTCTGCCCTGTCCCCGTGAGTTTTCCTTAATTTTATGTAATTTTATGTATTATTTCCATGATTTGAAGGAATTTTCATAATTTGAAATAAATACCATGAAATCAAGGAATTCCATGGGATCAAGGAAACATAAAAAATAATAATAATAAAATAAAGTTATGTGGGGCCGGCTAGGGCATGATTGGCTGGCTAGGGCCGGTCCCATGAGTTTCCCTAATTTATATTATTTTTCATGGTTTGAAGGAAATACCATGAAATTAAGGAGTTTTCATGAGATTAGGGAAATAATAATACAATAATGAGGAATCATGAGGTGTGGGACCGGCCAGGATCAAGGCATAGCCGGTTGGCTAGTAAACACGGTCCCATGACACTTTTCCCAATTTTATATTATTTCCCTTGATGCAAAGGAAACACCATGCACCGAGGAATTTCCTTAAAACGAAGGATATTTGTTCAAATGAAAGGATTTTCATGAGATCAAGGAGAATAACAAAATATGATAAAATATGAAATCGGCGTGGACTCAAATCTGGTACGATCGGGCAGGTCGTGGGCCCACCCTCAAAGACTTGGTAATATTTTATTTTTTATTATTTTCTTTCCTATTTTGCATAGGTTCATCGTTTCGGCGTATTTTGAAATACTCATTCGTGTGTTCATGTGCTCATTATTGTCGAATACACTTGCACCATTTTGCTCGGGGCTTATTTGATAGTGCTCAGATGCCCGTATGTTGAATATTTACACAACTCCATGGAATTGTCACTGGAAGAACCATAAATCAAGTTAACGAAATATTATGAAAATATTGAATATTTTCCAAAGATTCAGTTAATGAATCTAATGATTTAAGAATAATTAACTGATGGCTCTGTACTAGTACGATCGTCTAGGAGCATTAATTATTCAAGAATTGGGTGATATGATCTTGTCGAAGCGTCATATTTCTTTTATATAGTCGTGAAAACAATTGTTACATCCTCAAGACGTTATTGCTCCTTTTAGCGGTAAGCAAGTTGTCATCAGAATCGTCTAATCTTACAATTTTAATATAAAAGTGATCAACTGGAATTGTTCAATATTCATGAGATATGCCGTTGCCTTTTAGAGAGACTACACATCTATATGTACTCGGGAGAGACAGTATTCTCGGTCGAGAGATTCTCGTGGCTTGAGTTTCCACGCTTCGATGAGACATGAGACTCAATACTCATCCGATTGTTGGATCGGGAATATGTACAATTATGGTTTTACGATTTTAGCCACTTGTCGAAAATCCACCATCTACATTGAGTCCCCGCTTAGTGAGGAACAATCATGTTCCTCAGTCGGCATTGAATGGTGATTTTCCTAAGTTATAAACAATATAAGTAATTGAACTTAGTCGTAAGATAAGACGTTACAGGATTTTTGATGGTGTGAGCAAACCACGACTTGAATGAAGATCCAGGTGGCGTGATAAAGCGTCGATCTAACGAGCATGAATTGGTGTTGAAACCGCCGATTTTATGACGGGACCTTGGTTGTTTTTAGATTCACACGGCCGGCCCAATAAGGAAATCCTCTTGAAATTAGGTTTTGGAAATAAAATTTGATATAAAGGGAATTAATCCCCTTTTTATTATTTCTTTTTCATAGCCGACCACCACCTTGGTCCCTTCGTCTCATTCATGCCCGAGCAGAGAAGGAGCAGAAAAGCCACGGAGTCATTGTTTCGTCCGATAGTCGCGCCATCGTCCGTGAAATTTCCTGGGCCGACGCCACCAGGTATCGGCAAACCCTTTTTGTTTTTTGTTTTTTTTGCTGAAGTTCATGAGTTTCATGAGTTGTTCATGTCTTGATCATGCTAAAATTATAT
>JAJJWW010003320.1:0-289678 GCA_023531295.1 Papaver armeniacum | reverse complement strand
GATCTTTGGAGTGCACAGATAGTGATTTGGGTGCCCCTAATAATTTGGTTTACACCTTATCGAAATGGAGGTATTACGTATAGTAATTTTCTCCCAACGAGCGCAAAAACCACTTTTCTAGCCAAATTTGCATAAAAATCTTATTTCTCCAAAATCACCTACAAAGACATAAAATAACCAAATAAGTACAAGATCGAGAACTAACAATATACATAATTGAGATCCAAATAGACACATAAATGCGTCTATCAAATACCCCATACTTATTTTTTTTCTATGTCCTTGAGCAAATCAAATCTAGAAAATAAAATCATAACTCATTATCGCAGAGCATCGTCGATTGCATTTTGCGTATGCAATAAGCCTTTAAACCCCTAGGTGGCCACTGGTGGCAGAGTTATAGTCTCGGGAGGGTTTACAAGAGGTGTACCCACAAAACCTTTACACTCCATACCACTAACTATCTACGCGAGAACCTTGGAAGGCACTAAAGAATCTCCTTGGTTGGCATGCGTACTGACTACAGGAGGAAGTACCCTGATGCGAAATTTCAATTGCTGTACACGAGTTTGCACTCAGGCCTCTTCCTATGCACATGCCAAAACATAGTATTTGGCATATATGCACCCACTATGGGTATGCCAAACTGCCAAACTCATATGCCAATATGTTTTTCCTGGCATATAGGCATACACGACAGAGTTTCCAGCGAGCGATAAAGTCTTTATCGCTCGATGGTCAAAATGTCGTTCGATGGTCATTCAATCGACAGCGACAGTCAAGCTGTAATGCTCGATACTATGATAATACGCTGACCGGATCTTCATCTAACAGCTACAATTTCCCCTCTATAAATACCTGATTTCAAACTCATATCAACTCACACCAAAAATTCTAAATCTCTCTAGAATTTCTTAATTTCTCAATCTTTTCAAATCTAAAACTATCACAACTCCTCTACAATATATTTTCTTGTAAAATGGATTCACAAGCAAAAACTCAAGGCAAAGGTAAGAAGAATCGAGTCCAGTGGTGCAAAATACACCATGATAGAAGATGAATGTATTTGTCAGTAATTATGTTTTTTTACCCAAGATTGTATCGGTGGTTGCACAACATGGTAACACCATGTGGGATAATATATTTCAAAATATGAAGAACAAAACCATGAACATCAATGGTCGTGATGCAAAAGGATTGTCAGAACACTTCTGTTGTAAGACCATCGTCGAAGGAAAGATCCATTCAAAGGAAAATTCAAAACCGGGAGAGTAAGAAAAGTCGTCTTTCTCAAGAAAAATTCCGGTTTGACTATGACAAGCATAACATTCTTCAAGCTAACACCTCAATTATGAACGTCCAACAAAAACATGTATGGCAAATCGAATTGTGACGATTCAAGCACGATTGAAAAGCAAGCTGATTTACTAACAACAGTGATGAAGAAGATGATGATGATGGAGCCGATGATGAGTTTGATGAAATAATTCCTCTTAATGATTAATGTACTAGTTTAGAACTAGTTTAATGTAGATTTAAGTTTTAATGTTCTAGTTTAAGTTTTAATTTGATATGTTGTTATGCATTCCAATTAATATTAGTTTGAAATGAAATGTTGAAGCTTATTAATTAGAAAAATAACAATACATAACATAACTTAAATCGAAGCTAAAACATTAAGAAAAATACATAAAATCATCTTCCATGCTCTGCCCAAAGATTCAATCTCAGATCATCTCTTAACTGGTCATACAAATTACGGTTCTGAATGTAGTTAGTCATTTGACCATAATTCCTTGCAGGGAGGCCTCTTTCAGGTCGAATCTCCGAACCTCAAATCTTCATCATCATAGTTAATCCAATCAGAATCACATCTAGTTTCTGAATTACCATGTTATGAAGAATTATGCAAGTGAGCATAGTCTTGTGCATTTCACGAGACTCAACCCACGATATGGGCCACAAATGATAGCGAACTTCCTCTTCAAAATTCCAAAAGCGCTTCCACATCCTTCCTCGATGCCATTTGGGCATCGTTAAAATATGCGGTATGAATGGCCCAATGCACCAGCAGGAGGAGTGACGGTAGCATTGAACCAAGGTGGACCATTTTGGGTAGATACCATCCGCAAGATAATAGCCATGAGTGTACTGATGGCCGCTGATCATGAAAACGGACAGATGGAGAAATTCCATACTTCAAATCTTCAAACAGAGGCGACTTGTGCAAAACATTAATATCATTTTGTGAACCCGGAAGACCAAAAAAGCGTGCCATATCCAATGATCGTAAGAAGCAAGCAGCTCTCAGGATAACTGTTGGTTTTGGATAATGACCTTTATATTGACCAGCCCAATAAACAGGGCATCCATGCCATACCCAATGCATACAATCGAGACTACCTAGCATTCACGGGAATCCCTTTACTCATTCTCCCTTAATATTTGTCTAACATCTTCGTCGGTTGGTTTTCGTAAATATGTTGGACCAAAATGATTAATCATTACTTCACGAACAATGAAGCGTAAGTGTAAGAAGTTGTTTTACCCATACGAAGGTACTCATCATTCGCATCCATCTGGAGTGCCATAACCTGAGAATCCTTAAAGCCGAAGTAACTTTTTGTTCGGGACTATGACCTCTAATATTCGAGTGCATCAAGCCGATAATTGAATTGAGGTTCCACTCGACAAAGCTCTTCAATAATCTTTTCACCAGATGACGAGCGCATGCGAAATCGACCTTGAAAATCTCGATCGAAGTACACACAATTGGGAAGAAAATAATCGTGCATGAGCTTCGATGGTAAAATTCCCTCCCTCGATACGTTATATCTTCTTGATAATACTTCTTTGGGCTCTGGAACTCTTGAGTATTTGACCAGTATGTACAAGCATCATAGTTTCGATTAGATTCTCATCTTCGCTTCCTCTTCGTCAATTTCTTGCAACCTCATACGATAACTTTCTTCTTGTCAACTCTGAACATATTCACGATAATATCCCTTTCTTCATTGATTCTACATTAAAAGAAGTTTAAAATTGAAAATAAAAGGAGTAATATCTTTGTATGGTGTGAGTTTATTGTCGAGGTAAAATGACGATATATAGGAAACCATTAGGAACTAGCCGGGTTAGGTGAATAACTACTAATATAACCATTTTATCGTCAAATAAGTATTATTACACATCGATGACGGCCGCGATATTGTCAATATCGCCGCTAGGATTCGATCGTCACGGCTTTCCCATAGTAGCAGCAGCGGTTTGGCATGCCACCCGGCATGCCAAACACCATTTTTTTGGCATGCATAGGAAGAGGCTCTCAAGCATACTAAAATTCATATATAAGCCACGTGAGCTCTACTAAGATAGTCTCACTATGGACATCAATATAATGTAGTCAAAACTAATCACATGGATAGATCAAGAAGATGGATATAGAGAAAAACATAGATGGTTTTGATGTTTACTAAGTGAACGGTGTTTCCCATATCCGTCTCAAGGCCTCACGCCAAAATGAAACTATCCTAATGGAATGAGATACTGTCCGACTAATATCAACACACCGGCATATACAAGGGAACCAAAGTGGTCGATAATCCTAACTCTAGGTCAACACAACCGGCATATACAAGGGTTCCAAAGTGGTCGAATTTATTGAATTTATTCCGGTTGGTTTGATGGTTCCGATCTCAATTTCTCTTCTTTTTTTTTACTTTTTTTTCATCATCTTTTTTTTTAGTATCTCAATCCCTCTAATTCACCCTAACATTGGTAACAACTTGATTCGTGAGCCCCACCTAATCACTTAGAGAAACATAGTTAAAAAAAAAAAAAAAAAAAAAAAAAAATGTGAAAAGGACTCAACGAGATATGGTGAAACTATCATGTTATTTCTAACACTTGAGCTCTGTGCTTTCTATGAATAGACTCTTTAGATGTTTCCATCTAATCAGATTGGTTCCTCAACTCCTACAACCAAGATGCTTCCATCCACTTAGATTGGTTAGTGTCATCCTTAATAAGCATAAATTTCTAGTCTCTGGAGTTTATTAATGCAACTAAAAAGTTTCTCCCATACCCCCAAACTTAAATCTAACATTATCCTCAATGTTCTAAAGATAAAATTAAAAACATGAACAAGGAGAAACTGTTACCATTTGAAGTAAAAGAGTTAAGGAAAGATATTACCGTGTCGCATGAATATTTGGTTACCTCCCAAGAAGTGCTAAGTTTAAAGTTTTCAGCCAGACTAAGAAAGAATTAGTCACCTTATAAAATCATAAAGTAATAGCCGGAATTTCTGGGGTCATCAAAACCAAATAGAGCTATCACAAGTAAAAGGAATCTACTGACATGCCAAGAAAATTAACAAATAAAGCACACCCTTGTCTAGTTTCTGTTTAAGACAACTACATCTAGGCTGTGGTTCGAGTTCGGTTCTATAACTGGGTCCAAATCAAATATTTTCATGGGATGGAATTCCTCAAAGCTAAGATCCTGGTTCGGGTTGTAAAGTTCTGTAAAAACTCAAATAAGAACTTAGAAGCACATAATAATAACTTGAATAATTGTGGATCCTTAAAGTCAATCAGTTTTGACTCACACAATTGACCACGATGAAACTGGCGGTCAATCATAAGAAAATTTGTCGATACTAATTTCCTAAAGTATTTAGGATCAATCTCAAAACTAAATAATTGACACATCTGAAACTTATACGTTCCCACAATTGGTTGAAAAATATTTGGTGGGAAAACAAAGTCAATCTGGGTATCATAGCCTGAATAAACCACATCAACCAGATGATGGGTTTATAACAACTGAACTTCCTTATGGACATCACTAGGTTCAGGAAAACGTGTATGAAGATAATCTTTTAAATCGGTTGAGGCACATATGTCAAGTCCCAAGTGAGGGACCTTTCTAAGTGTTAAAGCATATGGAGAATGATAATCACCCCCAAACTTAGAGTTTTCAGTGTCTCTTGAAAGACTAGTCACAACTTTCCTAATTTCAAGGTCATCTGATTCCTGAAATGGTCAATTGATTCTTCTAAGTCAGTTTCATCCTCACTCATCTCTACGAGTTCATTTTCTTTGTTTAAGACTAATGTTTCTAAATCGCTAGACTCTAAAACAATATTCTCAGAAGAAACTCGTTCCTCTAAACCATTATTGGCTTCATAATCAAAAGGAAATACTACTTCGTCTAAAACGGGGGTATCTCTAGACAAATCCTCGCCCTTTTGAATAGGTGAATAATTATTAAAATTATTTTGATTTGAACTAGAAACATTATCATTATTAAGCTCATTTGGAGTAGAAAATTCCTGATCACTATGCCTACTTATTTCAAATTCTTCATCAGTACTATCCTCATCATAATCATCATTATAATAACATGAAAATGGTTGAACCTCATCTAAATAAGTAGTGTTACCAATTTTATCCTCGTCATCTTGATTATGGAAATAACTATCCTCATTTTCAAAGATACTATTGGAAACACTATATTGGAAATTAAGACTATCTTGAGCAGTTCTTTCCTGGGCCTCTAACAACATTTTCTGAGTCGACTCACATGACTTCCTGATTTAATCTAGGAAAGAAGGTTCACACGTTGCATTGCTTTCGTCCATAACTAAGTTATTCATCTCAACTGAACTACGTGTCGACTCAAGTAACTTTTGTGATGACTACAAAACTAACTTACGTGCGACTCTAGTAAGAGAGAGGAATTTTGCTCGTATGACCGGTGGGCATATGGATATTAATTGGGATCACCATGGTATGGACCATAACCTTCAAAAGGCTGATGTTCCCAACCACTATTCACATTATGGTCAAAGTAGTAACGTCCATTTTGAAACTCAGTCGGATATTCGTTGTATTGGCTATTGTAATACCGCTCGACATTCTATTGCAAAGGTGTGAGCTGTCACACAAAAATAAAACCCACCGACAGGGATTCGTGGTTGGATAGAGTGTTACCTCCCGTACTGACGGGCGATGAACCGTTGAAGTCGACTCAGGCCACCGACTCCTATGTCGTGTCACGAACCCGAGGGGCCGAGACAAAGATCGTGAATCGTCGTCCTTCCCACATGACAGCTTTATATTTAAAAAAAAATTAACCCTTCCTTAGGGTTTTAAAAATAAAGTCCAAAAAGTGTCCAAAAAGAAAAAAAAAATTACAAAGATACAACCCTATTTACAGTTTCTAAAAATAAAACAAAATAGCTATATACAAAATCTTCTTCTTCACTCCTTTTGAATTCCTCTTTTCTTTCCTTCTTTGGAATATGCTTTCCTTTTATAGCACTTTTTCTTTCCTTGTAGCTTCGCTCCAAATCTGAAAAGAATCAAAAAATACCAAACGCGTAAAAGAGAACAAAAAATATAAAAAATAAAAATAGAAATAACTCTAAAACCTAAACCTAAATACAAGTCCATGCAGCGGCGTAAAAATTGATGTGATTTTTAAGTTGTTTGTAAAGTGGTAGTAAAAGTTCGTTCAACTCAGACTTGTAAAGACTCGATTTAAGACTTAAAAATATAAAACTCTAAAAACAAATATAATATTTACACAAGTTTTGTCACGAATATCGAGAGGTACTGAGATTCAAGGTTCAACCATAAACTCATTCATGCGATTCATATATTTATTCCAAATAATTATAGCTCAAATAAAATATTGACTCTGTTTCTTTGCCAAGGTAGATTTTTGAAAAGCAACGATCAGTATATCTAAAGCATGGGATATCAAAAGACCTAACCTAAGTATAACCCATCAATTGAAATCACAACCATTCAATAAAAACCATAAAACAAATAACAATCCATGCAAAAAGTCATGAAAGAATTAAATATAATTACCACACGCATGAAATATGGCTTCCTCCGTCATCCCAATGTTGGGGTTTAGCTCCTCATATTATTCACGTGCTCAAAATAATTGTTCATAGCTCAAATAGGTGAAAAACAAGAGAAAACTAATAAAGTAGATGCAGGTTTGCAACGCTGTAGTGGCGTTACAAACAGCTCTTACAACGGGTGTTGAACTGTTACTGGAGAGAAAAGATGACTAGCTGAGAATATATGTGATCTATTATTGCTGAAAAGATACTTCTGTTGTGCTGTTTAAATAAGACTCGCCTTTGCATTTTGTCCCGTTCACAGTATTATGTTCTTGATTATCTTCCTCCTCCCCCGCCGATGTTGAATCGAGCTCGCAACTCTCTGTTCTTCTCTGTCGGTTCCCTCAAGTCTCGACAACCTTTTTCGGGACTCCAAGCATCCTATATATATTCAACAGGTCGACAAAATCTCTCCATTAATCTTCCAAAAATAAATTCTTTTTTCTTTACTACCAAGTCTAAGAAATATCTCTGTGAATCTTTTTTTTTACGCGTCTGTGTTGTCCAAACTGTTTCCTTTGTGATATATTCAAATCACAGAGTTTCCAAATATACACCCAACTCCGATATACTTTCCCGGAATAACTCTCGTCTCTGCTTTGTCATGAATGGGATGCACACTCTCTTTTCTTCGCAATATCTTCCCTGTTTTATCTAAACAGGTTGCTACGTGTCCAAACAAGATAAAATCTCTCTACCAATACAATCCAGATACCCAAACAAACCTGAGAAAAAACTTTCCTTCCCCTGTTTTCACGAGATGGGAATGGTAGCTTCCTTTTTTATTGAATCCCAAACGTATACCAACCCTGTTTTGAGTTAACAGGCCCATACCAATGTAAATCCACGTCAAACTCCCATTGAATCTCTTCGTAAATCAACCAGAAAACTTCGCACTGAACTGAACATTTTTCCCGCCTAAAGTCGGATTCAAATGGTGAAGATGGAGTGCCCCTTATCCTGATGCTGGGTGTTGATAGTGATTTGGGTGCCCCTTAGTAATTTGGTTAACCCTTATCCAAAATGGAGGTCCGTATAGTAATTTTCTCCCACGGGCGCAAAAACCACTTTTCTAGCCAAATTTGCCGCAAAAGCTTATTTCTCCAAAAACACCTACAAAGACATAAAATAACCAAATAAGTACAAGATCGAGAACTAACAATATACATAATTGAGATCCAAATAGACACATAAATGCGTCTATCAACCACTTTAATTCATGTTTCCAGGAGAGAGAACAATTCATATAATAACCAAGCTTAAGAACAATTTCCATGCCAAATAGTGGAAGAGAAACTGCAGCTACAAAAAAGATAATCCTCATCCTCAATAGTTTCCATACATAACAAGCAATGAGCATCTTCAATGGTACCCCATTGCAAAAGCCTTTTCCTTGTTTTAAGTCTCATATGCATAGCCAACCATCCAATAAAAGAGTGCATGGGAACAAGACCTTTAAATCAAACCAATCCATGCCAACCAATTTCAGGACCCTTAGGGACTAAAGCCAAATAAGTTTCCTTCATATAGAACTCACCAAACTTGCTAGCAGTCCAGATTATCTTATTAGAATCAACTTTAACCTCATACACAGAGTGCATTAGCTCCTCCATAGCTCTATCATCACTGGGAAAGTCCCATTTATCACTTAGAATAAAGTCAAAAACAAGATGACGTCCCTGATTCACTGATCATTAATATCATCTACAACTAGCCAATCACAAAGTCTTTCATTTGGGGTGCCGTAGCCTAACAAGAGACTAGCGTCCCTACCATTTCCTTAATAGTGACCATAAATTTTTTATCCAAATCTCTGCACTTCAAGATTCTTCTCCAACCCGGCGGTTATCTCAAAACATTGCACTGGTATTTGTTATCTTCGCTTAAATGGTAGAGCACATGGTTCTCAACTATGTAGTTGTGGGTTCGACTCCCACAAATGGCATGTTATTTTAGTAGACTCTACATCAGCTATTACGGGAAGAATTTTACATTTCTTAAATGTAACTGGAGCTACAGGAAAAATGTCCAATACAAGTAAGCAGAAGGAGATGACTGGAGATGTATATATTTGTACATTCTGGTATATCCATAAAAAAAATAAACCCGCACTGGCCTCATTCTCGGATTTTGGACATCTTGAGATACTAAACACCTTCTATCCACCTAAACTTGATGCGCTCTTGGCCTTTACAACTTATCTTTGAGCAAAATAGCTGCATTCAAAAACTGGATTTGGATTAATAATTTCATGAGTCTGTGTTTTATGAATGGTGTTGCACATGATGATGGTGTCAATGGTGGTCTTGGTCTCGGACAGCTATGCACGTTCCAAGTTGTACCTAATTGTAGCAAATTTTTTGATGGTTTTTTGTAGGATCTTGAGGTGAGTAATACCCAGTGCAATCTTTGGAAGAAGGCATGTTTAATTTTTATGCTTGATTACCTTCCTGCAACGTGAATGTGAATTTTACTCAAAATTTTTGATTGAATAGTTGATTACCGATCAGATTAAAATCATTGCCAATTATAATATTCACGAGCATAATTGAAAATTAAAGTTTACAATAATGTATTCAGATTTCATTGGACGAGTTAGTTTCTCAATTGTAAGTTGGTTGAATTTTAGCTTAGGATCCTTATTCTCCTGCTCTCTTGTTTCAGGTTCTGCTCCGGTTCTCCATTGACTCATAGATTTTTTATTTAGGTTTGATACCCTTTATATGCCGACTTAAGGCCGAAAGATCTTTGGAAGATCATTGTCTTTAAACACCTCCGAATTCAAACCAGAGGTCAGTTATCTTCCTACGAGTTTGTATGATTATATGATTTTGATTTGTTAGTTTCTACAGTTTTGGATTGTCTTTGAATTCTGTCAATGAGTTTTGTTGCAAATTTTTGGGTAGTTGAATTCTGTATTTGCAGATTGATTAATATATGGAACAAAATCTTTTTTGAAATCTTTTTTGCAAGTTGAAGATGTATCATATACCACAAAGAGGGGTAAGCATGTTGAACGTGTTCAATGATTTATCCCTGAGCGTTTTCTAAACTAATTGTGTTTCTCAGTACCTAATGTATCTTACATGGGAAATGCATTAATGGTTAATTACCGATTTGTGGTTTGTGCATGAAATTTGAGTGATTACCAAGAAATTCAAAGTTAGTTTTTAATATGAGAAGGCACATAAATCAAAGACATGAAGAATCTTTCAACTAGATTAGGTGTTGGACAACGATAAACTTAATATCTTCTCATTAGTGAACCGTATTAATGGGGATTGAGTTTATAAATATCACGGATAGGGAACTGGATTAATGTTCGATACCGATATTTTTCTATCAAATATATGAGACGACTTCCTTTTGTTGATCGATCTTAATGTTTATTTATGTTGAGTAGTTTTTTGGTCGGACCATGTAGAACGACTTCATGACCGATCTTGACTCAATTAGATTTTCTAATATTTATTGTCTGCAGAGACACTCCATGGAAGTTTTTAACCCAAGCACTTCAGGGTATATGGTTCGTATTCTACATTTTAATTTCTAATATTTATATTTTTCTCTTAGTTTCAGTTAGACACTAAGATTAATTGGAAGGGTAGATGTATAAGGTGATTATAATTGACTGCATGATGGTTATTGATTGTAAGGACACCTACGGCATTATATATAATATTTAATCCCTTTCTCGCAACCTTGATAGTCTACTGCTTATTTTCCACTCCCTATTCTTTTCGTTTGATTCCATTACTTAGTTGTTTTATCTTATTCTTGCAGGGTTAATGTTCGTTTTCACAGTGCTTCTGTATATATTAGTGGTAAACATGCGTGCATCACTCGCGATAATAAGGATTTGTAATTGAAATCCTTCAACAATTTTCGTTTCCCACTATTGAAGCTAGGTCTTATAAAGACTGAATGATAACAGTTGCGTCATGGAATGTATCCATGATGGCATAGTGAAGGTATGTACCATTAAGTATGAAATTAAACTGATGTCTTAGCTCAATTGGTAGAGAACATGGTTATCATATATAGCCATGTAGATGCGGGTTCGACTCCCACACATGGCATAACAATTTAAGATATCAATGTTATATTATATATCCATGCGGTACATAATGCAAGTTTATTTACAGGTTGTTGGTTTCAGTCATGTAGTTATAAAAATCACAGGATAATCATTGGATAATCCCTGAGCCGTGGAACTGATGCAATTGAGAAACATCAGTTTTTAGAGTTCGGGCTCTAATAAATTGGGTAATCCAATTTATGTTTTTCGTTGTAGCTTAATTGTTTGGCTCGACAAATTAATTGTTCTTATCATGTTCGTATATGCTCTCTCATCATGATATTAGTAGTTTTGGTGGTGATATTATTCGTGTAATCATGGACTTCTTCGATTCATAGGCTGATAAAGATTGATACATCGAGTGTACGATTAACCTCATTCTTCAATTTGTACATTTAATTTTATTTTTGAGGCCTTTGTCTCTATATGGGAGAGATAAGATTATTAGACCACATCAGGAATTTTTGTAGAAGGTTGATGGGTTTTGATTGCTAATTGTGCTATTCCGTTGCTAAATTTGTATACTTTGGGAGTGTATAGGTGGATTTATATTAATTTTGGTTAAGAATTTGTTAAAAATCCTTTAACAATTTTTGTTTCCAACAACGGAGGCTAGGTCTTATATAGACTGAAACCTAATAATGGGATTTAATCATCATATATCCTATTATTAACACATGGAATTTTATGTTAAGGTCTCAAAAGAAGGTTGATCAATCACTGCCAGATATGGTGGTCCTCATCCCTCAAAAGAAAGCTTCTTTATCTCGGCTTCTTAAGGTAACCCTTTTCTTCTTTTTAGGTTTTTTAGTCCGTCAGTTGGTGCTTAGATCCTTTCTCGGATTCTTACCCCCTATGTTATTCTACTTTGGCCATTTAATTTTGTAAAGGATACTCCCCGTATTATACAATTTTGTACCTGATAACCCTCGTGTTATTCGAATGTTGCAACCACGAAGTCGATACATCAGAAAACAACAACTTTTTTTTGTGGCAAGGAAACTGAAATTTTGTTGGTTTTTTGATAATCAAATAGATTATTTTGATGATTTTAATTTTTTATGCATTGTATAGAATGCACACAGAGAAAGTTGTCTAAGAGCTCTTTTTATTTTCGAAAGAGGGAGGCAAGCATATCACTGAAATACTCTTTGTTTTGATTGTCAAGGCGTATATGCTTATCTTGCAAGTTCTAATAATATTTCTCTTGAGGTCAATGTGAAGGCGTCAATTATGCTTCTTTACAAAAAATATGGAATGAAAGCATCTCATGTGGATTTTACATAAAGTATGTTATGTTTATCACGCTGGTAACAATCTTTGGGTTTTATTGTTTGATGTGGATGCAATGGCATCCATAATCTAAGATATCAAAATAATTTATTCTAAAGACTTTCTCTTCCTTCTTATAAAATTTTATTTTTATCATAATCTAAGATATCAAAATAATTTAGAAAGTTGTAAAAAAAAATCTGAGCAGACATTTTGTTTTATTGCAATGAATTTCTATCCGTTGCAGGTGTTTAAGAGTTTCGGTTTCATCATTTAACTCTCCCTTCAATGTTGCAGCCGAAGGTAAAGCATTGGAAAGTTTGGAGGTCATGATGCTTGACCTTACACCGCCATGAGAAAAAAGAAAAGAAGCTATGCAGCCACACTTTACCCCTGTTTTTCAGGTTCATACCTTGGATCCACCTATTGTATATAGTTGTAACTGGACAATAATCATTTTTTATTGCATGCCCTTTATTAAAGTGAGGCTACTGATTACCTATGTGTCCGCAGATGACTTCTAACCTCTCATGAGAAGCCAAAGTATAGATGACTATGTGCAAAATACTCAAATTTTATAAGTCTAATTTATAAGAAATTTATAAATTTTTTATTTTAATCTCATGCCGGTATACTCAATAATCGATATCCCGATGTATGATTCAAAGGTTCTTCGCTATAAACTATCTCCTTTAGTAACGACACCGAAAGTTTTACGTTTTCTATCTTTTAGTAAAGGTATGAGTCTGGGGTTCTCTTATTATCTCGTGGGTATATACTCTTTTTAGGATCTTCACTACTCCATGAGTTCATGTCCCATGCATAATCTTTTGTAGAGTCACTCTCACTGTCTGTCTCTTTCTTTTCACTTACAAGATGGATTTTTATCATTCAATGGTCAGAAAGATTCGAGTAACCGCCTCTCTAAACAGGTTTCGCCTAAACACTTTTACATGTATATTCTCTCAATAATCTCAACATGGATTTTTATAATTTTTGCTTGATTCTTTAAAGTTTTTTTCATTACGGATTGATTTTACTTGTTCATATTAATTTCAAGAATATAGAATCTGTAGCGGAATTCTTTGAAATATTGTTGGGCATTTATGATAAAGTCAATTAGAAGCGAAAATGACTTTTATAGTATTATCATCTCAAGGTGAAGGACTATCTGTTTATTTTCCATGTCTCTATGGGTAAATGTGTTTCTTCTACAACATGCAATTAGAATTTTTATCTTACATATCTTTCTAAGGATCAGGTTTTTGTAATTGTCGAGCATGTGTTCATGTTTCAGATCTATTACTGGCGGGATTTCTTTATTTGTCTATTTGACATCATGGATCACCCGCAAGCTTTTATAGCTATATTTAGTCACTCCTTTGTTATTTCTTAGGGATTCCGAGCCATAGTATTCCAATTTACAAGTAGATTAATAATTCAAGTCTTTATGTTCGTCAACTGAAATGAGATGTTCCTAGGCATTTGAAAATTGAGTTTCTTTAATTGCATTGCACAACAGTCTAGTACACATGTAGAAGTGAACGAAAGGAGTTTACATGTCTCATCTCTCTGGGCTAAAGTATGATTATGTGGTTTGGGTATAGACATGTTCTTATTGTGTGATTGATATCCATATCTAACGTAATATTGATTATTGTTTTACTTGCCATGTATTCCGATCACCACGCAAGAGAAGAGAGGACAACAATGTAAGGAGAAAGAGGGAGGTCAAGGAGAACGGCGATCTGAGAACCAGGTGATTTATTGCTCCTAACCCGTAGGATTTTCTATGATCAGATGACTGGGGTTCACTTAAAAGAAAAAGAATGGCGTTGGTTACATGCATTTTATGCTATCCACACCTCTAGCTTTTTTGGCCAATCAACAATAATTGAACAGATTTAAATCAAGTCCTACCTCTCTGTCTCACACTTTCTCTTTCTATAAAAATCAAACCATTCATGTCCACGAAATTATCGATTTAACCAAGAAAGATATAGGATGTACGAGATATTTGTACCATGTTTACGCATCTTCTCTTATAGTATTTTCTTCTTCCATTATTTAGTCTATCAGGCACCAGCAGATTACAACACCATCCACAATTGATATTCCATCCTACCATACTCAGATGCTCGCAACGCAGTGTGTTGGACTTTGTAGATTAATTAGTCTGAAGAAGTAGTATATGGTGAAACTCAAATAGTCCATATCTCTTTGCCAAATGTATGAATAGCAATGGGTTTAGTACTATGGTTTTTTAATTTAATATTTGAACTAAACTGTGGGTGTTAATCCTGAAATATTATGTTTACGGTTGTTTTAGAAACAATAGATTGCCCAACAAGCACGATGAAATGTGATGTTTTAAAGAAGTATATGCCATGCACCGATTTACAGTGTCAAACTGGATTCTTCTGTTATTATTGTTTGCAATGTGAATTTTGCATTCTATGTTCTTGACAGAATTTTATGCGTCTAATGCATTCTCAAACCTAATCGATACTCACATGATTCTCAAAACTAAACGGATACTCACATGATACTCAAAAGAATACGCTGCGATGGTATTGTTTGGACTATCCTAAGTAAGAATCAATAACTATTTTTGTGGAATCTGTACTCTTCACAGACCCACCCATGGATCTAAGAATAATTGTTTTATTGTAGATCATGTGCTGATGAATCTTACCATAACGCTAGCATGGATCCTGCAGATTTAACTTTGGGTTCATACACTAGAATGTAACTTAATATTTAAACTATTTCTTGGTTTTGTACTTTCTTATATTTGTCCACGTATGTTTGGCATTAATTGTATGTATGCCACCGAAGATTTTGCATCACATGATTCAGATTAATCGTGCGGCATTTTGGATGATGAGGACGAATTCTTGGATGCAACTGGATGAAAGAGCTCTAAAGGGTTAGGGTCCAAAATGCTTTTCAATACACGGGAAACTTCGTCATAGGACCGGACTGTTCGATAAGAAAATCTTCAAATATATTTTAGAAATTAATACATGATTGGATGATTGATTATGGTGATTTTCAATTCTTAGCTAAAATTCTACACACTTTTGCAATATTAATGAGCTTTTTCTTATCCAAACGTAAAAGTAAACATGGAAAGGTGAGAGGTTAAGCTTGGTTTCATATACTCAAATCTGTTATTCGGATAAATTTTGAGATACCATAATTTTTCATTATTCTTGAATTGAATTTTTATTTAAATGTAATATTTACTTGATAATCACTAGATTCAATTCTAGAAATTAATAAATGACTGAAAATTTTGAATAAACAAAAGGCAACGTGTAAAGATAAAAAGTTGAGTTGGGTTCTACATAAGCATTTTAAGGATACCTTAATTTTTTCACTATTCGTGAGTTGAATTTTTATTTGAATCTAAATAGTGTACTTTCTTTCACTGGCCCCGACCCTATCCGGGTACTATGATCCAACTAATTAAACACGCTACTGTGACTCGACTAACTAACACACTATAATACGACACGACCAAATAAATATTGGGACCATTCTGCCAAGACCCGACTAACTAAATATGCTCCCGGCTATTATAGACAGGACCAACTAACAAACTAATTTTAATGTGGGCACTACATCTGCCTTTAAATTGAAAAATTTGCTAGCGAGACTACAAGTACTGGATTTATTTATTTTTCTGTTTCTTTTGTATTTGAGGTTTGCAAATGTTTTGCATTTTATTTTGTTTATCTACTGGAGACTCTATCTTTTGTAGGGTGTGGGAATGAAACACCAGAAAACAAGCATACGGGTGATGAGAATAACCAGCAAGGTGATATTTACGCATATTTTTTCCTACTCCTTGCAACTGTGCATATAGGTTTTTGTGTTTATCTGTTGATTACATAAACATCTTTGACTTAGTGGATTTTCCACCTAGAAAGTTGCTAGCTCTTGCATTTCTTGCTACTTAACTAAAATTTAGTTCATACACCTTGGCCTCTATGTTGTTATCATGTTATCAAATCTTATGGTAATTTATTTTAGTTATTCTTTCTCGATATTTCATTTGAATGATGACAGATGTTGATAATGACTTATTACCCAAAACAATGGTTTCCAAATATCGTACTAGAAACAATAGTGATGATAACATTATTGCTTCTAATAGCTAGCGTTATTGTTTCTAACACAACCGTTTTATTGCACTCCTCAGATTGTACTCTCCTCGATTCTAATATCTCTTACACTTTATTACATGTCTTTTATTAAGTAAACGACTAACATACTGTGATTTCAAAGTTGACCCAATTTGAGCAATTTAATCATTCATGAAGTTGACCCAATTTGAGCACTTTTATTCTGTATCATTCTCTAAATATATAGAAATATGTTTGGTAGAGAAAAAAGACATCTCATTTTTATTCTCTTATCGTTATCATCATTACATTCTAAAGTAAACTAAGTTGCTTCCTGAATAGTCTTCCTATTTTCACTGGGATCATCCGGTTGTGGCGTGTCGGTCATTGTGACTCCGTTGTCCCCAGATTTGAGCCAGTGTAAATTTATGTTGTGGTTTTAGCAGTCAAAAAATATATGGTACTACTTTTTGTTCTGGGCACTTTCTTTGTCTTGAATTGATTGACTCATACCTCCAGATTGATCAATACTCTAGAGGCATTGGTAGTTTCCAATGCAAATGCACCTGTTGCAAGGTATAATGGTTTGTTAGGTAACAAAAAAAAAAAATTGTCGGCACATGTCTTGGTTAATTTGAAACGGACCACTAACCTCGAAACTTTACAAACGTTCCAGTAATGATAACAATTATTGGAGTATTGATGAAATTAAATCAAGTGATTTGATATTTTTTTTTTGCCGAAATGAGTGCCTAAATGCAGAATGATTCAATTAGTTTTAATATTATTAGGTGTTTACTAATGTTATAAAATTATGAGTACCCTGGAACAAGAAAGAAACAAATTATATATTAACTGACGCTAACATGGGAGGTTGAGCCGGGGCCGTAAGGCCTCGGTGATACCTTGTATAATTTGCAATTCAATCTAGTCACAAACAATACTAGGATGTCTGATTATTTGTTTGATTTGAACTTCAGAGAAAAACAAACCAACATTGAATCATATTTTGAGAAAATTTAATGTGTATGAAAATTATTTTTTATTTTCTAATGGAATTATTATTTATATAATATTTGGGCCCTATTAATGTTAAGGAGAACTTTTGAAATGTATTATATTATAATTTTATGGAATTTATTATTTTAGCACTAAGGGCCCGAGTCGGGACTGGAAAATTTTATTATTTTAGCGAGACTATTATATTATCGAGTGTTATTTAAAAAAAAATTTACTGTATAAAGTTAAACAAAAATCAATGAACATCACAGTGTTCAGTGGGCTACTTATATCATTACGTGGTCGTGTGTTGTATGCTTACAACAAATTAACAACATAAATGATGGATTGATAGATAAAACGGAAATAAAAACTCCCAAATCAAAGATTCATGCCATAATCTGAGCTGATGAACAGCGCAACCATTGGGTTTATTATTATCAACGTTCATAACCTGAGAAGATACTTCTCTTACACATTTATACCAATCACTAGGTATTGATGAGTGCCAAATAGTGCATATTTATACACCTTTTTATTGGCATTTTACTCATCTTTTGCGCTTAGGAATCAGATATTATCCCAGATTCTGTGTTTTCTTTGTTTTCAAGAATAAATATTTATATTAATTAATTTTGTGTTTTTAGGTACTAAATAAAGTCCTAGAGAAACTGAGGAGCCAAAAGAGCGAAGAATCGGAGGCAAGTATCTATGGAGCAAGAGAGCCAAAGCCGCGCGCGCATCAGTTGCAACTCCAACAAGTAGCGACTCATCTACAAGAAATGGGCTTGAGCTGGGACCCTGATCCGAGCCCGATTATCCCGAGCCGTTGAGATCGCATCTAGTTACATCCTACCTGGTCGCTCCCTCATGCGCATCGAAGTTTGCTGCTTCCGCTCAACATCGAATCACTCCAATACCGCTTACCTTTCTCAGTAGTTGAGATTTCTCCCGCAAGATCCTACGCTCTGCAGCCCTCTCATCGACACTTTGCCATGCCCGCTCAACACCCTATCTACCTAACCCTATACACCCCATCGACAGACCCATTCTCTTCTCCTCACTTTCTCTTTCTTCTCCTCTCGCGAGCTCGCAAAACCCACTCTTCCGCCATCTCCTTCCCCGCCACAACCATCATCATCACCATCACCCCCACCGACACCACAAAGAACTACCACCCCTATTCCGCCACACCCAAGCTTTGTTTATCTCTAAAATAGCTTCTCATAACCCTAGAAGCTATGTTAAAGATAAACAAGACTAGGGTTTCTCATAAATCAATCAAGGAGTCGAGAGAGAGGCATGAGGAGAGCCAACAACCGATGCAGAAAGTATGGGTGCGAGAAATTAGGTTTGATTTGTTTTTATTTTATTATGAGAATTAGGGTTTGGGAATTTTGAGTTGCATGTATAAATAATGAGATGTAGAAGATGATTTTGGGGCACGCCTTTGGATTAGCCAAATGTTGTCATTTAGGTTTAATTTGCATTTTTGTTACTTTAATTTGATGTTTTAATTTAGTGTGAGGGTTTCAATGAAACCTAATTCCAAACCTGTGTTGAAACTGTTAAATTGTTCTTGAGTGTTTAATATGATTAGATAGCTTCAATTTAACATATCAATGCCTTTCTCTCACAAAGGTGCATACCAAAGCCATGGATGCACAGAAGTTAGTTATATCTGTGTTGCATATGTTTGACCCTTACTTCCATTTTTAATACTAATACCCCTGACTTGTTGTTCTTAATTAGACAACTAGTACTTAGGATTAGTACATTAGCTGATATTTGAAACATCATTAGGTGAAACCCTTAAGATGAGTGGTAGAATTGACAATCTTCACTCATCTGGATATAGGAACAAGACATTTAACTTAGTGGAAAGCACAATAAGAATTCAAATGGTGGAATTGATAACCTAAGCACCCATTCTATCTCTATTTTATACCTTAGTTTAGGATCACAACTAAAAATCAGCCGTATCGGGAACAAAAATATATGTTACAACCCTCTTGTTACTCTGTCACATTAGAACTCAGTTGAAGCAGCCTTAGATCACATAAATTATAAATTGTTAGTTTTAGTACATAATTGTGGTAACTATGTGAGAACAAAAAATGAGGTGACATTTTTCTCTACCAAACATATTTCAATATACTTAGAGAATGATACAGAACACAAGTGGTCAAATTTGGTCAACTCATTGGAGAACCCAATTTAAGCTAAAGTATTTGATTCATGTCCAAAATGCTCAACTTAAGTTGAGTCCCATATGAGAGGTCTGATTGGTAAGATTGTATTGTAATCTGAAAATTATCAACAGTTAATCATTACCTCGTTATAATCGATAAAAGAAGTTATTACCTCATTATAGTATCTATGTTCATATCATTTTACTGGTGTTATGCAACATTTGTATGAATCATCTATGTTTAACAATACAATCTGCAAACAACCGCAAGTAGTTGCAAGAAAAAAAAATTTGAATACATACCCAGAACCGAGTTGGTATAAGTCCCAGGTGGAGTTATGGTTGCGCTTATCGGGAAAAGTCGTTCAGATCAATTATTACTATTGGACATCTAGTAGCTTCTTTAACAAATTCCAAATGAGGAGGTACTTTGTGAAAGTTTTGATAGAAAATATGGTGAACTGTCAGGCATCAAGTCAAACCACCAATCCAAATATGACAGAATGCACAAAAAACAACCTATCATAGAAAGTATAAAAATCACCCACGCAGGAAAATAAGCTCAATTTTTATAACCTCAAGAGGCAAAATGACGGTGGCTCTTCTTTAACACTGAAAACTCAAAAACTATTGCGGTACCGAGAACTATTGTCCTAATCATACATAGACATAAGCATGTTGCCCCAAACCAACACAACCTCATCAAGATGACCGTCCTTTTCTAACATCAATAATATGTTAGATATATAATCTTGTCCTGAGCTCAAATCCAGCCGATAAAAGCTTTTACATCCTAATTACATGTAAGCCATTGGAGAGAAAGTTTTGTGGATTCAACTTCTTTCCACAACTATCTAGATGTTGAGTTTACTCAAATTTAGGTTATTGAAAAGCTATATAACACCAGCCATAGTAAACTTCTTCACATGTCCACTAAGAATAATATCAACACACGAAGCATTGATTCTTTTATTGTCTGTGGGAGTCGAACCCACAACCTCATGACTAAAGCCATGCGTTCTACCTGTTGAGCTAAGACAGCCAAAGGGATGGAGAACAATACATACTTGTACTTTCCTCTTTTAAAATATTACTTCAATTAGTTTTCAACTAAAGAACATAACTTGGTTGATCAAGGACAAATCTTCCTTCGCCTCACGTCCTGAGAAAATATGCATAATGATTAATGAAACAGAGATAATAATAGAGTGACATAAAAAAACCTTCATCATCCTTTGATAATTTTTCATGGTGGGCATATGTGATGGAAGTTGCAAGTATCCTACATGTAAGATAATAGTCCTGGTGAATTCCCAAAGCAATAATTTTTCATGGTGGGCATATGAGAACCTTCCTCAACATTTCCCAAAATAATAATTTAGCCATTTACAGTTTATAATGTGCCTTTCAGTATCAAATTTTATATCTTTGAAAAATAAGCATACACCTAACTTTCCATGGTCCAAAATAGTTTGTGTCAATATTAGTCGTGGTCTTCACACCCTCATTTCTGTGATGTTTTTATTGGCACCCTATTTTTTTCCTTTTGACCTTTGATCGATAGTATAGATCAATAGAAGAATCCCTTCCAACCAAACTGATTGCAATATAGAGAGGACCAAGAAGCCTGACCTTCACCAAGTTAGGAAAGGAACTCTTATCCAATACTCAAAACATTCATTCCACACTGTTAATATGCTTATATAGTCCGGCACAGGCACTAAAAACACTCCCATAACATGATTCTCCTCCCAAAAACACAAATTCCTAATTGATAGCTAAACCAAGTACGAAGCCTTAAAAAGATGACTAAGTTACCTTAGAAGTTCCCTACGCCTTTAAGATTTTCAGATACCTCATCAGATTTATTCCCATGTGCATATAAAATTAAAAAAAAAAATCGAGATAGAGCAAATGATCATCAAACAAGAAACATGAGTGTTCGAAATAAACTTCTTTCTATATTATGTAACAATTTAAGAAACTCTTAGAACTACATTAAAAAAAAAAATGCAATGGACTAATGAAACCTGTTAAAACTTGTTTAATTATCTCTTAAATTTCTTTTCAATAGACTCTTGATGAAAGCGAGAGAAAAACATACATAAGGATGACTTCATATTATAGACTTACATTACATGTCAAAGAAAACATATAATAAACCAATAATATTTAAGTTACAATTATAAAGTCTTATAGTGAAATTATAGACCTGCATTACCAATACACACTGTTGATGCATCTTTCTTCCCATCTAGCTCCTAATTTTTAAGAGGCCGATGATGCGTGTCGTAGGTGCAATCAAATTAATATCTTATTTCCACTCAATTAAAAATAATATAATGGAAGTCAAGTTCGTTCCCACGAGGAGCAAGAGATTCTAGTTGTAAAAATTGTCACAAAAAGGGGGGATATATAAAAAGCAAAAGAAAATAAACAAAGCAATTAAAAGATAAAGTTGAAATCAATAAGAGAGACAAGATCAAGGAATCATTATTCGTTGCAAAACAATGATTCAAATTATGTTTTTCATCCACATGTTATTAGTCACAAATTATCACCAACAGTAGGATAGCAGTCCGCTTAGCTAGCCCCAAAATCCCTTATTTCACCGAGTAACAAGTCCGCTTTAGTTATCGATTCTATTCAAAAGAACCACCTTGAGGTTAAACTTACAAGATGTAATTCCCGAATGCATTAAGATCTATGAATTTAGGTTTAGTACTAGT
Source organism: Papaver armeniacum (assembly GCA_023531295.1). Taxonomy (NCBI): domain Eukaryota; kingdom Viridiplantae; phylum Streptophyta; class Magnoliopsida; order Ranunculales; family Papaveraceae; genus Papaver; species Papaver armeniacum. The sequence goes on along the minus strand of JAJJWW010003320.1, from coordinate 267,357 downwards.
AGTTAGACTCGGTTCGCTTGGTCCACTTTCTAGCGTTGTTTTTACACTGGTTGCTCCACGAATCCCTCCGCAGGTCTCGTGTTTTCTACTTGTGTAAAGTGTAAAGAACGATTACTTATTCCCCAACTTATACTAGATTTAGATTAAACTAACAAATCAATTTAGCATGCATTCTAAATAATCTATCAATCAATCATGAATGAATAAACATTCCTATTAGTAAAAACAAGCGATAATCATGTGAAAAACTTCAAGATAGAATTGAAACAAAACTCAAATCATGTTAAGAACTAGGAATTCATCCTCAATCAATAATAAAATTAGCTACTCATGTTAAAGAGTTCACACAAAGAATAAGAAAAGAAAAGTGTTGTGTGTGTAAAGAGGTGTGTAAAGATATGTAGAACTTCTCTATTTATAGGCTTCAATATTCTCCAAATCTTCCAAGGAATAGAATCCTTTTCCTTTAGCAATTCAATTTCCAAATCCAAGCCTTTCTCATCTTCCATCTTCTCTTTCCAAATTTGAGTCCAATTCTCCATCCAATTCCTAGTCCAAGTCTTCACACCCATGAGAGAAGTCCATAGAAAATTACTTTTTTTTGGCTCGCTGGAAAAGCGGTATTATGGCTTTTAATCCTAGGAAAATTCGTCGCAAGCCACTCGGGCCTCGTAATTCATCCGAATGATCGATTCTTGAGTTGGTTTCTGAGTCACCGAGCTGACTCATGTGAATGGAATGCCCAGTAGAGTTCGCCGTTTCTCGGTCAATTCCGGGCCAAATTACAGTCGTTCTTAGCTCCATTCCTGCAATCCTAAACATTCATCTATTCAAGCAATTCACCATTGTCTTCTCCTTCTTTATTAGCTTCTCCACTGACAGCAACATCAACTCGATCTCGCCTCAGCCATCACAACAACAGCACCATCAACCACTTCAATTGAATCTCGACCTCTCTGAGGCAACAGTGCTTAAACCAAATCACCAAAACCCCTTTCTGTTCTTCATATGAACCCATTACAAATGACCTTCACAGCGCATCTCTTCTTGGCTCAAACAGCACCAGATCCTCCAATCTACCACAACCATCACCAGCCTCATTGGCAATTGCCATCGGCTCGATCAAATAACTCGAGTCTTTCACAGTCCAATAATCCATTCCTGCACTTGAGTTTTCCACCATTGCCATTCCTATACCATCGGCTTCACTCTGCTCCGATTCACCGAACCAACTCGGCTCTCACAAGAAAACCCAATTCATACAACCTCAAACCCTAATCGATTCAAACAACAACAACTTGAAACCCTTAATTAGCCATAACCCATCTCCGATTCATCCTCTCTGAGCTCCTCTTCAAATCGAAACCCCGTTCAATCTTCTCTCAATTTTTCGGGGTTCGGGCGTCTCGACCGGTCTCAAACTTCAATTCCTCCCAGTCTCGAGTTCGATCTGCTCTCGTCGTTCATCTCTCTCGATTTCACGGTGGCAACAACTCTCTCTCTCTCGGTTTCACTCGATTTTTGATTCAATTCACGATCTTCAAATCTCTCGGTTTATGAAGCGATAGTTGTTTCTTTTTAGTGTCGGTGAAGGTGATGAATGAGAGGTAATAATCGAGCAAATTCTCAATTCTAGGGTTGTAGGAGTAGGGAATGGATAATGGTACCCCAATAAAGCTAGGGGACACCCCAGGAATAGGGTATAAACACCCTCTGATAAATGATAAGGGGTACCCTGATGACAACCCCCTTAGCCTTGACTGGGCCTGGCTTTAGTACTCCTCCAAATTGGGTTACCCCTTAACCTCAACCACCATATATCAATCGCCCGTAAAATGACTTTTTTGCCCTTTTTGCTCAAATTGGGTGATTTCTTCTTCTTTTCCTCCGTGCGACTCCAAAGTAGCTATAAAACTCAAAACAAACGTAAAATACATAATTTACAAGAAAAATAGCAAAGAAAGCATAAACAATAGATAGTAAATAGGATGTATTCTACACCCTATCAGCCGATTAGTTAATTGAATTCATGGCAACAGAATTCAAATGGAAAAACAATGCTACCTCAATGGAGTTTCCTAATGCATTCTTGAATTAGGATTACCATTGTGATTTCCATTGCTTTGCCTTTTCCATTCTTTCAGGATAATTTGGGTGGCAATGTGCCAATTACTTCTCAACTTGCTCTTCTTTACTCATCATCTTACTATATTGTTCCTACTCCTTGAATATTTTGTAATCATCTAATATTCTGTAATCATCAAAGGAAAAAAAAGAAACACACATGATTTAAGTGTACGGGAATGCAATTACTTAGTTCAAATTTTCGTTGTCTCCTATAATCTCAACATAATAAAATATTTATACACTTCTAATACGACGTAAAACAAATTTTAAGATGAACAATGCTTTCCTATATCCAGATTTCAATTCCATGTATGAAATACGTGCATCAAAATAGAACTTGATGGTACCACCGTTTTTACTCAAGTAGGGAACGGCGAAACAAAATAAAGAAACTCAAAAACTGAAAACACCAAAATAAACAACACTCATAAATAATCAATTAGCTTGGGAGTAAGTATTCCAAGAGAAAAATCATTTTAAAACAGAAGAATAACGAACCATGAGAGACGAAATTTAATTCCTAGCATTAAATTATTAGTGTACTGATCACTAACGAATGCACCCCTTGGACCAACCGAGGAATCTCACACATGCCATGCCAGAATTTGGAACTTTCGGGTCCATATCGTTTAGATTGAGAAGATACTTGCAATACTTCATGTAAAAATATCTTATTTCTTTTTTAATCTAAATGAAGCAATAATATCTCAAATTATTAAGGCTGGTGAAAGTAGCGAGACATGGAGAATGTAATATGCAGAAACCAAATAAGAACCACTAAAGGCTTTCACTTGACATGAAGTCAACTGTTTTTCAAATTGGCATGATATCAATGTCCAGGTTTAACAACTTATATATCTTCATTCTTCAATTATATTTTAATAGCATCCCCAGTCTAATTTTTTAAGGGTATTAACTCATATGAATGGAACCATGCAACTCATGATACCTAATATCCAAATGTAACACGTAAAATCATTGAAACGAATGAACTTGTTGACGTGAATCGAATAAGCAACCTTCTGACATGGAGTTCAGTTTAAAAGAAAAAAAACATAGAGACAGATGAGCTAAATAAACCTACTTCCGAAATTCTTCCTAGAGAATGAAAATCACATAAAAAACCCCATTCTTTCATTAAACCATAACAACAGTCATTGTAGATTCAATGATATTGCAATTGATAAAAGAAGGGAGGAAAGAGTTCAATAGTGATACTTATTACAAATTATTTAAGTTGTTCATTGTGCTAAAATGGTACCTCCAGATCCTTTGGCGTTCGAGGTTAGAGGGATTTCCTGTTAGCATTGGAGCACCTTTAATCCACTCGGTATAAACCTGTCAAAATAATAAGCCAGGAAGTACCAGTCAAAAATGTGTATGTAAAATTCTCATATATATACATGAAATTATTTTTGCCTTCTTACTTTTGCAAGTGTATACAACACTAATTGACACGCAGATATCATTGGCACACATGTCTCGGTACCATCACACTACTGCCTAATAATATTAACTTATGCAAGGAGAAAAGGTCTTCTTATGCTAAGCTTTGTTAACACTGTGCACTATATATATATGAGCTAAACACTAAAAGATTAAACATAGTTTATACATTAAAATGCAAAGTAGTTGTACCAACAAACTCTTTTCAGTTTATCTCCCACCCTACTTGGGCTCATGTTTGAAATCCAATAGATACCAAGTGTTTCTAGGCTAAGTATCATTACCTCGAGCATTGCTCTCATGCTATAAGTAATGAAATTACTTGTTCATTTTAACGATACCAAGTGATCATAATGCTTTCGGAATGAAATTACTTGCTCAAACAGTTTTCCAAGATCTTAAGGAGAAATCTAATAATAAGACTTAACTCGATTGTGTTCGTTATCTTATTTATTCATTATAGATTTATAACACATGCATTTATCATGGTTATACATCGGCATATTCTAGCCAGTGGGAACAAATGATCCAAATAGCAAGCAAACAACAAATGAATTTGTCAAAATCTTACATTGAGCCAATAAAATGACTTTTGATGGAAATACCTCTTCTTATTTTCAATCGAATAAGTGATATGAACCTCAATTTTTATGACAGCATGATCCAATCTCCACAGAGGCCAGCAGACATACATGATCATTGTGGTGCACACAATCTCACAACCCAACTTCCTTAGAGTGAAGCTTGACATTTTGATGTAAGCGATCATTGTAAATGATTTAATTCACAGATGATGTATCAATTATCAAAAACTAAATCATGTGTATGCAAATTTTATAACTGGATTAAGTTAATAAATATATGTCTAACTGAACTTATGTGCAATGACTACAAACATAGACAAACACTATAAAGTTCAGTTGCGTTTAAGTGGCATCTTTCATTTTAGCAACGACAAAACATTTCAATATACATCAGCTTGTAGTTATACATATGTAGAATGCAATAAGGGAATGCATAATATAACATTAGGAAGAACTTAATCAAACTAATGATTGGGTACAAGAAAATCCTTCAGGGCTTTGTTGATTTGTCCTAGTATGTTCTTGAAGGCTACCGACACTTCATCATGAGCACTTCGTAGGAACAATAATTGCTTTGAGTTTTGATTTTCGAAGTATTATTAAGTGGGTGAATGTGGGTGAACAAACGGGCATGTAGACTTGAATGAAGAGTCAAATCCAAGTTTAGTATATGCAAATATACCTAGCGATTGTGAAGCCTTGTTTGCTAAATGGGTACAATGCAACATAATTTTCGCTTTTGTAAAGGATACCAAATGATCTAATCATAATCCTATGTACGAATCTAACCAATTATCATACACATAACATTTGAATTAAGTGTAAATTCGGAATCTTCCTAAAAATTAACCTTGCTCATAATAAAAGCACAAATCAAATAACAGTTAGGATGAGAAATAAATGAATCTAAAATCATAGAAAGTAAAACATAAGTTAATTTTGATTTACCTCTAGCAAGAATGTTGAAAGAGCATCAATGGCTTCTTCAACTTACACAGCAATTTAATTATTCTGTCAATCTCAAAGAGAAGCGAGGTTTTAGGATTTATGTAATTTCATCTTCACCTCTGTCTGATTGACCCTCTCCGAAAAACAAACCAAAATATTAGTCCAACAAAAAAACGAAATTTTAATATAACAAACTAATATCAAAACATTATATGAAGTGAAAGAGTATGCAGTGATATGTGTACCAATGTCTTCCTTATTGTCTCACCACAAAATTCATCAGGATCATCTGATTAAAATCTTCGGCAACATCTAACCCAAGAACAACGGATATACCTATAGTCAATGCCAATTATATACAAATGAATATAAAAAAGTAAAAATCAAAAGAATTATTCCACAGCGAGGTTACGTTCGATTGTGCGTTGAACTCAAATGGTTAACAATTGAATCTGCAGGCTCCTTGCTAGCATCTACAACCACATTGTCATTGTCTTCCGGAACGCTTGAATTCCTTTGGTACGTTGGTGTACAATCAAATATATATGCTCAAGTCCCCAGGCCCGTAAGAGAACCATTTCCACGGGTATTTGAGTTTCAGTCTTTTACTCAAGTTAATATTCAAAAAGATTGTTCCTTTGTTAGGAACCTAAAGAAAATTAGAATTTCTTCATCAACTAATTATTATCAAACCAAACAAAATATGAAGCCAAACCTTGACATGTTTGTGATAGGTGTTGTAAAACACATAATTTTATATCTAGTATTTATGCTTTCTTTGCTATTATCCTTGTGAAATGCATCTCTTATGTTTAGTTGTGAGTTATTAGGTGCAATGGAGTCCTTTGGAGCAAATAAAGGAGACAACGTACATTTGGAGCGTAAAGGCCAAAAAGATCAATTGACTAGGCGAAATATATTTAGAGCCGGCTAGGTTGTGCGGAAGGAGGTGAAGAATGAATTGGCGGTTCCTCGAAACTCCACATTTGAATTGAGAAAGGAATTAGGTGCCAGTCCTTGGCAAACCGAGTTAGAATGAGTCAAGTTACCCTTATCTCCCGATCACTGGGTGGTCAGATCCACCTTCATTTCTTACACAACCACGAAATCGAGAGAAATCATCTCTTCATCATTCTCGTCTGTTATTCGGAGAGGAAACGAACCTCGAGAGATGGTAGAGATTTCATCAAAGTAATTCAAGTTGTTGCCATGTGTCAGAGAGAATTTGAAGAAGATTCAAAGAAAATTGAAACTAGGGTTTGATGGACGAATTAGAGTCCGTAGCTCAACCGAGATGGGATTGAGTTAGGTTTCTGCCGAGATTGAAAGTTGAGATGTGTCTTTGGAGGATTTGAATCAAATCGGGGAAGAACATCGGGCCGCTTGTTGATTGAAGAAAAGAAATCGAGGATTATGAAGAGTGGGTGTTGTTGACGTTCAAGAAAGAAATGGTGAATCGAGAAGAAATTGAGATAAAGAAACTTAGGGTTTCTTTGTTTTTCAAGCTCATAGCTCGAAATTGATAGAAGAGAATAAGGGGGATTGATGGTGATTTGGGTTGTTACTTGAACAAGGAAACTTGGGTTCGACTTGAATTGGATTGAAGAGAAAAATGGATGAAATGTTACGATGAAAGTAGCGGTGTAGGTTTGTGAATTCGAATCTCAAATAGGAACGAGAAGAAAATCATGGGATTATGAAGATTGGGTATTGATTGTAACTACGACACGATTCTTATTTTTGGAAATTTGATGAAGAAGAGATGCGGTACATTATTTACATGACATGAAGGCATTGGTGGATTTGAGCAAAGCTGGATTACAAATGGGATTATTATAAGGTGTGATGAATGCTTATGAAGGCTACAGCGGAATAGCTTTGGGGTGATGTTGTTGAGTGTTGAAGTAGGCGAGAAAGATATTGAAGTTCATTGGGATTGTGTGCTGTAGAGGAGAAAGTATGAACTTGAGAATGAAGGCTGCGGTAGACAACAATGTGCAATGTATTGAAGGCAAGGACTGAGTTATTGCTAAGGAGTGGTGGAGTTAAATACTGTGGTGTTAGCTGAATCTAAACTGATGCACATTGTTGAATTCTGAGATGATGATGTTGTTGATTACAAAGAATGCGATTGTGTGTAGTGTAAATCTTGGTCTGATGGAGTTATTCTTTATGGCGAGAGAATGGCAATCGGGAATTATAATTGGAGCTTTCTTGGGAATTAATATGGTCTTTGTGTGGTTCTAGAATGGGTTTCAGGTTGTAATCTTTGTGGATTCAATTAGTTTGGCAGATGGAAGTGGTGTTGGAGTTGAATAACAACAGATGGAGTCTAACTGGTGTTGCAATTTGTTGCAAAGATGAAGGAGCGGCTAAAGATGGAATTGGTGGTTACGATGCGATAAGCTAGTTATGGAGATGAACAGGTGTTGATTACAATGGTTCCAAATTTTGGTGTTTTGAATCTACAAGATGAATACATTACGAGGAGAAGTTGAAATGGTTAGAATGATATCGCAGGGAAATAGCCAAGTTGAGGCCGAGTTAGGTTAACAGGAGTATGGAGATGAAGAATGAGGAATTAATGTTTTTGTGTTGTGATATTCGAGATGGAGTAATGGTGGTAATGGTCTCAAACGGTGAGGATTTGGAGTTGTTTTTCATGGGTTGTGTTGAGTGGTTGAAGTGGAATAGCAGTATAGCTTGTGAATGGCGAGTTGTGCGGGGCTAAGATCTTTATTTTGTAGGTTGTCATTAGCACTAAGATTGTAGTTACGAAATAGAATTGAAGCGAACCATCATGGCTGGATATGAGCTGGGTGAAGCTTTAATGATAGTGCGGCGGAAGATATGGCTTTGCTTTGCCAACTTGACTTAGTCAGATAGATGATCCAGGTCCACGACTCACGGCTCGGTCAGTTTGACCCGAGTTGACCCGGATGACTCTCTGGATCGTTTGACTCGTTGACCGGTGACCGGGTGGAATTTGCCGGTCACCTGAGCCGTTTTTCCGATCCTTCTCAAACCACGATTTAATCCATAATACCAGTTTTCAGGCGACCGTTTTTGGGGCATATTTTCTACATGGGTTTTTCTCACATATGGGCTTGGTGGACTTCTATCTATTGGACCTTTGAGATTAGACCTAATTTTGGAAAGCAAAGCTATTTAAAGAAAGACTTCTACAACTTTGAAAAATACGTTTTATACTTGGAACTTTGGAGAGAGTCGTTTTTGTTTACGCTCTAGGGTTTGCTTTTGTTCATCTTCTTATTTTCAATTAATATTTTTATGATGAACTCCATAGCTATGAGTAGCTAAACAATTATTATTGGTTATGGGATAAAGTTGATTTCTCAACATGTTATATGATTCAATGAATTAGTTTTGTCTCAATATTTTATTGTTTATGATTCATTAATAATATTGTCATATGATTTGATTGTTTGGTTGGTTGAGTCCGGAATCAATCCGATTTACTTTCATCTCTATTTCTAGATTAGGGTTTTCAATACGAAATAGTTGTTTATCCCTGATTCTAAGTAGAATAGTGTGGTTATTACTTGTAGTGATACATCTTTATAATTGCATATGAATCATAACCTTGGTTAAATTGAATTAGTGCTTTTACGTTTGATTGCCTTGATTAGTCTTATTCCATAGAACTTATTGCTTTTAGGGAGTTAAATCTAATTGTGCTTTTACACTTTAGGTTGCTTTCTAGGAAGAATTCACATATGCATCTTTTAATGTGGTTGTGATGAAATCGGGAATTAGCGGGATATACTTGCTCAAGGTATCCTATGACTTTTAGTAAATGAGAGATTAAAATATCAATTCTAGTCGTTGATGAAAATACATGTTTGTGAATGATACTATCCCGTGACCAATATCTTCTCCTTATTGATTATTCGAATTATTTACTTTACTTTTAATTACTTTTATTTCTTAGATAAAACAAAAATCCCCCCTTGGTTACCTTAGAAACTGAAAATCGCATAACAACAATTGCCTCTCTGTGGAAACGAACTCTTCCTTACCTTGTACTTCATTTATATTTAGTGAGTAAGAAAGTGAAATTATTTTTGACGCTTACGACAGCGATCAGTTTGCTATTCCCAAATGGAGTCATAATATCAATGTTTTCTAGAAACTAATCTCCAAGTGAAATTTGAAGTATCATATTATTTTCCTCAAGCAAAGACGAAAACGTGAGCCTAGCATGGCCTTTCATTATACTTCTCGAGTCTCGACAATGAAAAAGAGATATCACGTGTCTGATATTCTACTGCGAGTGCGAAGATGCAGGCCAACTCCTATTAAGTATCTATATTTTTTGACATCCAGCATAACTACTTTGTTATAGAATGAGCTCGCATAAAAACCTCCACATTCTTTGAAACTTATAATAACCAAAAGGGGAAAGAAAAATTAGTCTACAAACCAATCACTATATGGTTTATATACTTTACAAGTGTAGACGACATCCGTAAGTTTTCTCATGCAGGGTGGTCGACTAAATGTGAGATATCATGCCAAGGCTTAAGTAGCCATCCGAGATAATTTCACACATAGCAAGTTCGAGATAAAGGAAAATAATAATAACCTTGGGGAACACATCGTTAGCGGTAGAATATATGCACAACATAGGTTGACCCGAGGTTCTTCTTCATGCATCCACAAATCTTGATAATATCTAGAATAGCCAGTCGAAAAACAGTAGGTTCTTCTTCATGCATCCAATTACCATATAAACGCCATGCCGCCTCAGGTGGACCAATATATCTTAGATCTCCCTAAAAAATCCCTTTGTTGCGTGTTTTTCAAATGCTGATATCATTAGGCTCAAAGCCAGGACACACCTAAAGGATTGCTGAGAAATTAAAAATTTATAAATGAGTTTTGTAAAGGGGGATTTGTTAGTAACAAAATGGAAAGGGATTCGGTGTTTAGAGAAGTTGAATGTGCTTCAAGTGTGACAACAGTTAGACTTGATGCACATCACTCAAACCAAATACAGAAGCAAATACATTACAAAATTGAAAAACTTGCCCAATCATACAAAGTTACGGACCCAAACATGCAAAGTTATTCAACTTGGCTATCAATGCATAGTATTAGTAGTTCATATACAATTTACATGAATGTATGTGCTAATTCTACCACCCGGTAGTCGTTTTCTGCGGCTATAATTCCAAGTACCAAGTTCTCTATTCCATGATTGTGGGAACTACAACCTTCACCTTAATGCCACCTACCAGTCGTTGTTTAGTACCCAATTTTTTTTTTTGCTTATTTTTTGTGAGAATGTAAGTAAAACAAAGGAAATTAAGGTTGATGAACTACCTTACAGCTAACATTCTCAGTCTCTTCTATTTGCTGACATGAAGAGAATATGCCCTTCGCCTTGAATGACTTTTCTTGAATCTAGGGATACATCACTCATTTCCCAGTCAACACTTTTAGGTGATTAGGTGATGTCATGAACCTTGGTGATAAGATCTTCCTGGGTCCAATGTTGGATTTTTTATTCATTCCTTGAATGCACGTCCTGCATTGCAATCATTTAAGTACTTAATGTTGATGATGGTGGCTTATATTATCTTAGAATTGACAGAGATTTCAAAGCCTATGGGATCACAATTAAAGAGAGAAAAAAAGAATACCATGGCTAATAAGATAGAATCTTGGATGGAACACTCAGTGAAGTAGTTATTTTCACAGCCTTAGGATATACTTTTTTTGGGGTTGCAGTTTTAATATTCTCCTCGCTTTAAAAAATGTCATATATACATTGTGAATTACTCATCCTCCATTGGACCTTCTTAGGAATTAAAATTGAGAACAAAAGACACGCACATGAAACCAACTCAGTAAAAGAGTCAACACTGGCAAAAAAAAAAAAGAAAAAAAAAGGTAACAAAAGAAGTGTGTTGAACATTATCAACAATATACCAAAGAGGTTAAAAAGCGTATCAGTGAAGTTGATTACTGATTAAGACCTCAAGGTTGACCATATATAAAGAAATAATAGCAAATCAGTTTCTTAAATGTCTCAATTAAAAGGTAATATTAGTGAATTATAGTTTAACCTAATTGAATTAGAATGAAAACAGTAAAGAAACACAATGTTTGATAAGGATGAAGAAGAAGGATAAATATATGTATGACTTGTTAGTGATCTTTGTTCTTCAAGCTTGTTAATAATAAATTTGATATTGTAATTTCAATTAATACAGATCAAAGGGTCAGAGTAAAATCAAAAATATATAAAGAGAAAAATCCAACATAAAATCAGTGGGACAAATCAAAAGACTGCCAACAAATTAAAAATTGAATCAATAACAACCTAAAGAAAGGTGAGACAACCATGTAGCACACAGATGCAAACACCAATGATCTGATTGATATGTTTTTCATTACAATACCCCAACACAAACACCAATGCTAGCTCGATGAATCTTCAGACAGGAGTTCTACCACAGTTGCGCCCTTTTGAGAAGAAACTACAGTTCAAATCAACACCGAAATAAAAGGGGTACCTTAGGGTTAAAATTTTGAAACCTGGGGATATTTTTTCTTTGTTTGTAGTGGAGAGGAGAATGATTGCAAAAAGATAAACATGCTAGTTACTTCTGTACAGATATTAATGTTGTTAGGGTTGCCCAACGAAGGAAACGAAGAAGAAGAAAAACCATCTCTCGCTTTTTCTGCCTCTCCAATATTGTTGAGCAAATAATAAATCAAAACTCGGTCCATAAAAAAATATTAATTAGCCGAAATTCTGTTAACCCACCTCTACCCACACATAATATTACCCGAAGTTTCTCAGTCGTCCAATTAAAAACTCCATCCGGAGCTTCCACACCGTCGGATGATGGCCCCCATTTAACGTCATCCGTCTGATAGCCCTGGCTATCATGGAGACAAACCTCATACCTTTTCATAACAATGATTAACAACCCTAATGATCACACAATCGATGCGCGACACGTGCAAAATAAACGAATGGAGCAAACGAATCAAAAATAGAATAAGTGTAATATCTCGAGGCACTCAACTAAAGAACTAAGGGGCGCCAAGGTCGTGGCCGTTAGCTAAGCATGCAACATTGCCTCCCCCTGAGAAAAATCCTTGTCCTCAAGGATAAATCGTGGATAATGAGCCTTAATGTTGGAGATGGCTTCCCAAGTTGCATTCTCTGTAGATGAGTTGGTCCATTGGATGAGCACTTGGAGAATCAACTGGTTACCAATGAGGATAGTTCTGGTGCCTAAGGCCTTCTTTGGAACCATGATAAAATCTCCAATGAGATCAACAACTAGAAGTAATGGTGAAGGTACAATGTTGGCGCCAATGTGCCTTTTGAGGTGAGAAACATGGAACACCGGATGAATGCGGGAACTCTGAAGCACGAATACTTCAAAATTGGTGCCGTATCCGTATCGGATACTTGGGGATACCTGAGGATACGTATAAGATACTCCATTTAAAGTATCACCTTTTTTTAATTACAAAAAGGGTAGGGGATACTCTGGGATACCTCTCAGATACTCTATGAGGGGATACTTCCTATAATCTAACATTATTTATTTTATACAAAATCTATATATTTATAAATTTATACATAAAATCTAAATATTTATAGATATTTGTACTCATGATCATATTGAATAATTATATCTAAACCTAATAACTTGTTGACTATAAAGAAAAAAGATTTGGTATTTATTTTATGGTGCTTAAAAAAAACGGTGTTTGAAAAATTTAAGGCTTATTGGGTAGTCATGTTTTTCATGTTGTTTAGAGAGAAATCGGAGTACATGTCATTTTATCCATTCAATTAACATAAGTAAGACTGAAACCCAAAATGCTGAAAATTTAATATTTGCTCACTTTAATATTCAAAATAGTATATATCGGATTATTTTTTTTATGATTTTTTAGTAGAATGAATTATTATTATATTAAATATTTTTTTAATAAATACTCGTATCACACCGTATCTCGTATCCCCATTTTATGAAAATTGACGAATTCCCGTATCAGTATCCCCGTATCAGTATCGGTGCATCATAGTGCGGGAATGCGATGGTAGCTCCAACTTGTATGCCACTTTACCAATCCTCTGTAGAACAGGGAAAGGACCATAAAATTTAGCAGAGAGCTTGAAATTTATCCCGATTTAAACAAAGGCATGTCTCAGATAATCAAGTTTGAGGTAGACTAAATCTCCCACTACAAAGGACCGCTCCACTCGTAAATATCTCGCATAAAGTTTCATCCTTTCCCTGAGCTTTGTGAAGTGCTTCCCTTGAGTAATTCTAGCATCTGTGCTCTTTCTTGTAAGTAAGTTTCAACAGCAGCAACAGAGGTGCTTGCAGAAGATGGAATGGCCATGTGAGGTGGTGAGTATCTATAAAGTGCTTCAAATGGAGACATTTGTAAGCCCCTATGAAAGCTTGTGTTGTACCACCAATCCTCAAGAGCAAGCCATTGAGTCCATTGACTAGGTTTGTGGTCAGTAATGCATCTCAGATAATTTTCTATGCAAGCATTTATCCTCTTTGTTTGTCCATGTGTCTGTGGATGGTAGGCAGTACTGAGGTTCAAACTGGCACCCAAAGCTTTGAAAAAATCTTGCCAAAAGTTGCTGGTGAAGACCTTGTCCCTATCAGAGACAATGGAAGAGGGTAAACCATGAAGCTTGAATATCTGGCTGAGAAAGGCTTTTGCCACAGATGCAGCTATGTAAGGATGTTGTAAAGCCATGAAGTGTGCATATTTAGTTAGTCTATCAACAATGACTAGAATAACACTCTTCCTATTGGTAGGCTGGGAAGATGGTCTAAATTTATGCCTACATGTAATAACTGCAAGTGCACGGTGTCTTCAATGAAGAAATAGAGCAAGTGCAGGTCGAACCACAAGAGACTTGTAGTCCGTGAGATGATCTATTGGCTTACTAGATTTGAATTCAAAGAGGTGTAACACAATATTGAGTTGTTTTTCGGCTTTCACCGAGTTGTAGTGACTCTAAACTAAGGTTGTGAAAATATGGAAAGCACCAGGATGATCAATCCACCCTTAATCTCATGCACAAGCTATATATCTTAAGCTATGTTCTTGTGCCTTCTTATGAAGGTCTACACTGGATGTTCATTAACCAATTTTAGCCAACTAACCCCTAGTATGAGCTATTTTCTTACAAAAGATAGCTCATCACAGGCTAACAAGCTTCATCAACTAATTAGCAATCCTAATCATTTTATACTCAGCAAAAACACAACTAAAAATAGATATGCTTGACATGAAGAGCAGGGGTTTCATCAACACCCTGGAAAATTTAATTAGAACATTACAAAGAAACAAATTAATCTAATTGGTGCTCTGGCTAGGCCAGGCATGAGTTCAAATACCCACAGCTGAATTCTATTTATACATGGAAAAATCAAAACCCTAATTCACTTCCCAATAGAAATTAATGCATACCCTTTCGGCCATACCCTCTGAATCATTGTCGGCTCGTTCAATCGCCTCGAGAACGCCATGCATGGTTGTTGGAAAACCTAGCCTTGTTTATCTCTAACTTAGCTTCTAGGGTTATGAGAAGCTACGTGAGAGATAACCAAGACTTAGGTGCGAGTAGGTGCTACTGATGGAGTTGTTGGTGATGGAGGAAGGTGATGATTGTGGTTCTGCAGAGGTATGGTCGGGAGAAAAGGGGGGATGGTTTCTGCAGAGGTGTCGGAGAAGAAAGAGAAGGTGAAATGGGAAATGAAGATGTGGTCGAGGGGATAAGGGTATAGGGAGCTTCGGTGTTGAGCAGTGCGAGAAAATGATGTTCATGCGGGAGCGACCATTGGATGCAAATGGGTAAGATCCGAACTACCGAGGGGATATTGTTGTGAAGCGGGTGTATCAAGAGATGATGTGAGTGAGGGAGCGAGCGTTGGATGTGGGAGATAGAAATCTCAATGGCTCAGGATGAACGGGATCGGATCCGGGTCGCGGGTCTTGGATAGCTCAAGCCCATGTTTTGTAGATGGGTTGCTCCTTGTTGGGTTGCAACTGATGCGCGTGCGGCTTTGGCTTTCTCCGCCCATAGACGCTAGTCTCCAATTTTCTGCTCTTTCGGCTCCTCAGATTCTTCGAGCTTTATTTTCTACCTAAAAACACAAAATTAATTAATACAAATATTTATTCTTGAAAACAAAGAAAACACAGAATCTGGGATAATATCTGATTTCTGAGCACAAAAGATGAGTTAAATGCCAATAAATAGATGTATAAATATGCAATATTTGGCACTCATCACCTATCACTAATTGGCAAGCCCTCAGTGATACATTTCATAGTGCCTAGGGGATGAGTAAAATGTAGCAGCTTCTCAACAGGTGGTCTAAGCTACCACATAAGGTACAAGCATACATTTCATAGTGCCTAGGGATTAGATTCGGCTGATTGCTCATGTAATTGCCTTTCTAAAGCGAGATACTTGAGCTTCTAATTGATCTAAAAGTGATGACTAGGTATGAGAAAATTGTTCATTTTCAACCTGTGGTGGATGATACATGTGCTCATAATGGTTAGGGTATGTGGAGTCAGGGCCCTGAGAGGGCTCACAATATTCCCTAAAATCATTATGGTATGTGGGGAGTTCATACTTTGTGAAGCATGCCCGTAAGCAAGCTCTCTAATGGATTTGTTTGTATCCCCAGTTGCAGACCAAAATACTGACATGGTCTAGCAACTCAAATAGCCTAGCACACATAAAGCATGAATGACCAATGAAGTCTCCAAAACAGGGAAGCTAAGCCCAAGTGACGCAAATGCACTACCAAAGGTTATGCAAAGCCCAGCTTGTTGTGGGCTCAAGTTTTGGTTTCAATGGGTTTTGGTTTAAGAGGGATTTGGTTTATTTGGGATCCAGCTTGTTTGCAGCCTCGAGTTTGGTTTAAGTGGGTCTGGTTTACTCCTGAGCCCGTTGTTGTTTGCAAAGCTTAGTGGTGTGGGCTCGTTTGGTTTAAGCCCAGAAATTTCACCTTATGTGGGCTCCTTGTTTGGTTTAAATGGGATGCATTTTGGTTTAAGTGGGATTTGGTTTATTTGGGCTTTGGTTTTGTGTAGAGGAGCAGAGCCCGGTTTATATGCAAGCTCAAAGGCACAAAGTGGGCTTCAATGGTTGTGCAAAGCCTAGTGGTATTGGGTTTTGATTTGTGCAAAGCCCAGGTTAGATGAACATGTGCAGCCCAAAGAATTGAATGGCCCAAGATGTGGGCTTTAGTCTACCATTTGGCAGCCTCGGGTAAAACTTGGCTTAGCTTGCACAACACAGTCCGAGTGCGCCTTATGCATGACCCAAGATACAAATGCATACGCAAAGAACCGATGCTTATAAGCAATGAAGATCCTCAATCTCTCGTAATACAGATAGACAATGCTTACGAGATTTGAAAAGCTAACTCTCGAATTTGGGTACACAGTCAAGCACTCACTTGCAAAGCAACAATCAAAGATATTATGGATGGCTAACTTGGCAGTGATCAAATGACAGAAGTATGCAAAGTGTGTCAACAAGCTTGGTTCACAAATTTATGCACAAAGGTGTATAGGTATCAGCAGGGATATCATTCACAAGATCATACATTCCTCACAAATTTCTCAAAGACAACGTAGGTATAAAACCCCACGTGATGTAGCAATTGAACAACAAATAACCATTGCCAAAGACTTTACAACAGATTTAACAAAGATTACGATGCACGTATTGATGTTTGCAAGGTCAGCTGACCTCAATGTTCACAAAGTTATGCTCGTGGGTATATGGCAGATTGGTCAACCGGTTTATTTGATGTCAACTAGGGTTTGCAAGTATCACTAACCAATTTGTAGCTCACACTCATTTTGCAGGGGCTGGAGTTGAATACAGTGGGTGTCTAGGCTATGCCTCAGTCACAGAGCAACACAGTGCAAACACAATAATACTCTCGCTTTCTTTCGGTCATGCACAGTGATGGTTTTTCAAATAGCATGTGGCAAAGCTTACGAGTTTGCAACTACAAAACTTTGGATTTATAAGTTGTGATCCAAAACTTGCAGCCTGGGGGGCTAGCAAGGTGGCGTAAGGTCACAAACTTAGTTGACATACTTGGTTTTCACAGGCTATGTTCAAGGTTGACAGAGTCAATCTGGATCGATTGACCTCAACCAATCCAGTTGATTTCAAGAGGGTATTCTTTTAAACTTGGTTAACCAAGTTGCAACACAGCCTCACAGCTTCAGGGGGCTGGAGGGTTGCACAGGTGGGTAATGCTCAGGGTATGCAACTCAAGGTGACTAGCTATGGGTAGATTGGTTAGGCTCAGGGTTTTTGGAGTCAACTGGGGTAGTTGATATCAACCAGCCCAATTGATGCAAAGAACTTGGGTAAACCACAATCGACTCGGGGGTGATTGTTCAAGCGAGGTAACTAAGTTATCATGCAAAAATGGGTCACAGATGCACATACAGAGATGCTAAGCAACTTTTTCGGTGACGCACGGTCGGTTTTGACAGTTCATGCACATGCCCAAAGGTTCAAGACACAATCATGGTATACAATTCAACACGGACATGATATAGCTCCCATATCACGAGCCACTCACCCGAATTGCAGTGGTTGCTCAGGGCTTTGCAAAACTCAAGTTTTGCGCCTTTTCCTTCTCTTTCTCGGGCTTGCTCAACGGCTACTTTTGTAGTACCATTTACTCAAGAGAAAGTTTTAGTTCCCAAAATGTGCAACTTAAGGCAAAGATGAATAAATCAGATTAATTTGGACTCGTCACAGGAAAAAAATACTAGTTGTTATGCTTGTTTGGACTGAATGGAGTTAAGAGTTACAAGGCAATGATACTTATAAAGTTGTAGCTCGGATCAACTCGTATGCAAATGAGCCGCTAGAAATTACATTAACTAATATGCAACTAAGATAAAAAAAAATGCAAAATTTTATGAACAATTAGTTAACTAAGCT
The DNA here is from genome assembly GCA_023531295.1 of Papaver armeniacum. NCBI lineage: Eukaryota > Viridiplantae > Streptophyta > Magnoliopsida > Ranunculales > Papaveraceae > Papaver > Papaver armeniacum. Next base: position 249,237 of record JAJJWW010003320.1, on the reverse strand, counting down.
ACACTACAAGGTCAAGCCGCAGATATAATTGAAGATGTGCAATTAAGATAAAAGAGAATGCAAATGGAGTTAAAGTAAACTAGCTAAGATGTGATGAATAGGATGCAATTCGGATGAGCTAACTAAAATGCAATGAGGAAACAGATGAGGATACAAACTAATAAGAATGCGGATATGCATTAAAATGAACTAACTAAGATGCACTGATGTAGTTAACAATATGCAATGAAGATGCAAACAAAAGAGAACAAATAAGTTACACTCTTTGCAAGGCTACAAGTAACAAGTCAAGGCAAATATGTACGTGGAGACATGAAATTCAAGAAACAAGCCGAAGAATTCACGACAACACACGCCTAAGTCCCAGCAATGGCGCCCTAAAACTTGGTAGGCTGGGAAAGATGGTCTAAATTTATGCCTACATGTAATAACCGGGTGAAGTGCACGGTGTCTTCAATGAAGAAACAGAGCAAGTACGGTCCGAACCACAGAGACTTGTGGTGCTGTAAGATGATCTATTATTGTTTACTAGACCGAATTCAAAGAGGTGTAACACAATATTGAGTTGTTTGTCGAAGCGGCGAGTTGTAGTGACTCTAAACTAAGGTTGTGAAAATATGGAAAGCACCGGGATGATCAATCCACCCTAATCTCATGCACAAGCTATATATCTTAAGCTATGTTCTTGTGCCTTCTTATGAAGGTCTACACCGGATGTTCATTAACCAATTTAGCCAACTAACCCCTAGTATGAGCTATCTTCTTACAAAGATAGCTCATCACAATAACAAGCTTCATCAACTAATTAGCAATCCTAATCATTTTATACTCAAAGAAAAACACAACTAAAAATAGATATGCTTGACATGAAGAGCGGGTTTCATCAACACTGGAAAATTTAATTAGAACATTACAAAGAAACAAATTAATCTAATTGGTGCTAAAGCTAGGCTGCATGAGTTCAAATACCAATTTTGAATTCTATTTATACATGGAAAAATCAAAACCCTAATTCACTTCCCAATAGAAATTAATGCATACCCTTTCGGCCATACCCTCTAATCATTGACCTCTGTCAATCGCCTCCGAGAACGCCATGCATGGTTGTTGAAAACCCTAGCCTTGTTTATCTCTAACTTAGCTTCTAGGGTTATGAGAAGCTACGTGAGAGATAACCAAGACTTAGGTCATGGAGTAGGTGCTGCGATGGAGTTGTTGGTGATGGAGGAAGGTGATGATTGTGGTTCTGCAGAGGTATGGTCGGGAGAGAAGGGGGGTGATTTCTGCAGAGGTGTCGGAGAAGAAAGAGAAGGTGAAATGGGAAATGAAGATGTGGTCGAGGGGATAAGGGCATAGGGAGCTTCGGTGTTGAGCAGTGCGAGAAAAAATGATGTTCATGCGGAGAGCGACCATTGGATGCAGCGGGTAAGATCCGAACGGCTGAGGGGATATTGTTGTGAAGCGGGTGTATCAAGAGATGATGTGAGTGAGGGAGCGAGCGTTGGATGTGGGAGATAGAAATCTCAATGGCTCAGGATGAACGGGATCGGATCCGGGTCGCGGGTCTTGGATAGCTCAAGCCCATGTTTTGTAGATGGGTTGCTCCTTGTTGGGTTGCAACTGATGCGCGCGCGGGCTTTGGCTTTCGCTCCATAGACGCTAGTCTCCAATTTTTCGCTCTTTCGGCTCCTCCGATTCTTCGAGCTTTATTTTCTACCTAAAAACACAAAATTAATTAATACAAATATTTATTCTTGAAAACAAAGAAAACACGTAATCTGGGATAATATCTCGATTTAAAGCACAAAAGATGAGTTAAATGCCAATAAATAGATGTATAAATATGCAATATTTGGCACTCATCACCTATCACTAATTGGCAAGCCCTCAGTGAGATCCATAGTAATGTGTTGCCAAGGATAATTAGGGATTGAAAGAGGTTATAGAAGCCCAACATGAGTTGTAGAATCACCTTTGCATCTTTGGCAAATATCACATTGAGAGACAAAAAGCAAGATATCCTTTTTCATCCCTTGCCAATAAAAATGTTTTCTGGCCCTAACATAAGTGGCTTGCATACCTGAATGGCCACCAATAGCAGATGCATGCAAAGACTCCAAAAGAGTGTGTCTGATATTACCTCCAGAGCCAATGTAAATCCTATTTTTGTATCTTAAGATACCTTCTTGAAAAGTGAAATGAGGCACAGAATCAGCCTGAAGTAATAATTGTAAAATGAGCTGATCTGCTTTGGCATCTTGAGAATAACTGAGAATAATATCTTGCATCCAAGTTGGTGCAGAGACTGAAAGTGAGTTACAAGCCACTGAATGAGTAGGTCTTCTAGATAATACATCAGCTACTACATTGTCAGCACCTTTCTTGTATTTGATTTCATAAGTAAACCCTAGCAACTTAATAAGCCATTTTTGTTGGAAGGCGTTGAGTAATCTTGATCAAGGAAGTATTTAATGCTTTGATGGTCAGTTTTGATGATGAATTTATTACCTTGCAAATTTAATATTGCCTCCATCTTTGGAATGCTAATACATTAACTCCGTAAATTCTTTCTCATAAGTAGATAAAGCTTTGTGCTCTAGGACCCAAAGGTTTGTCAAATAAGCAATTGGTTTGTTCTCTTGTAATAGAACTGCGCCCACACAAGAATCATTGGCATCACTTTCCACCACAAATAGCTTTGTGAAATCTGGCAAGGCTAGACTAGGAGTAGTGACCATGGCTTCTTTGAGTTTATTGAATGCAAGTGTGGCTGCTGGACTCCAATTGAAGGAATTCTTCTTAAGCAGCTGAGCAATAGCCACGTACCCTTTAACAAATTTTCTATAATAGCCAATGAGGCCAAGAAAACCTCTGAATTCTTTAATAGTGGTAGGAAGTGGCCATTGTTGCATACAAGATATCTTAGGTAATGGAGTATTTCTTCATGATAGCCTCAAAAGACCTAGCTGCAAAAATGGGAACCTCCATCACTAATGATTGCTCTAGGCATACTAAATCGAGAGGAAATATTGTCTCTAACAAATTTGATCACAACGTGGCGATCGTTTTTCTTGGTAGCTATTGCTTCAACCCAGTTAGAAACATAGTCAACATCTAATAAGATGTAAAAGTTGCCATAGAAATTGACAAAAGGACCCATAAAATATATACCCCCCTTAAATTTTATATTATTATTAGTATAGGACTAAGTGGCATCATATTACGTCAGGTCATCTTTCCTAACTTTTCACATATATCACAACTTTGGAAAAATAGGTGGGATTCCTTAAACAGTGTTGGCCAATAAAGACCAGATTGTAAAACCTTTCTAGTTGTTTTCTTAGAACTAAAGTGACCCCCACAAGCTCCAGAATGACAAAAAGTCAAAATATTGGTGATTTCGTTGTCAGGAATATAACGACGGATGATCTGAACATGACAGTATTTGAATAAGTACGGATCATCCCAGAAAAAATATTTAACCTCAGACAAGAATTTAGCTCTATCCTGTTTAGACCAATGGTCGGGCATTTGACCAGTTACCAAATAATTGACAATGTCAGCAAACCAGGGTAACAAAGAGATGGAAATAGTTGTTTGTTGGGGAACATGTCAAGGATCGGTTTCTCGTCATCTCTAGTCTCATCAAGGATATGAGATAAATGGTCAGCTACTACATTTTCAGACCCTTTCTTATCACGAATATCTAGAGTAAATTCTTGGAACAATAATACCCATCTAATCAGCCTAGGTTTGGAGTCCTTCTTTGAGATCAGAATAAACTATGACCTTAGACCCTAGGAGATATGATCTAAATTTCTCCAAAGCAAAAATGATGGTGTTGATGGTGGTTTTTAAACAAGGGGTAAAATCGTAAAACCCCATGACCTAGTGTTACCCGCAACACATTAACTAAGAGCATTTAACTCAGTGTAAATAATTAATAGGGGTATTTTTTTCAAAATACCGCATTAGGGTTTTCGACACGTAACCCTAATTCCAAAAACTAAGCCGCACACTACGCACCATGGCAACAATGCCAAACCAAGTCGCACAATGCGCACCATGGCAACAATGCCAAACCAATCCGCACACTCGCACCATGGCAACAATGCAAACCAAGCCGCACACCGCGCACCATGGCAATAATGCCAAACCAAGCCGCACACTGCGCACCATGGCAACAATGCCAAACCAAGCCGCACCCTGCGCACCATGGCAACAATGCCAAACCAAGCCGCACCCTGCGCACCATGGAAACAATGCCAAACCAAGCCGCACACTGCGCACCATGGAAACAATGCCAAACCAAGTCACACACTGCGCACCATGGCAACAATGCCAAACCAAGCCGCACACACTCGCACCATGGCAACAATGCCAAACCAAGTCGCACATCGCGCACCATGGCAACAATGCCAAACCAAGTCGCACATCGCGCACCATGGCAACAATGCCAAACTAAGCCGCACATCAAGCGCACCATGGCAACAATGCCAAACCAAGCCGCACACAAGCACCATGGCAACAATGCCAAACCAAGCCGCACTCGCGCGCCACCGCAACAACACCAAAACCAAGCCGCACACTGCGCACCATGGCAGCGATGCCAAAACCAAACTACATATCACACTTATTGGCAACCATGCCAAACTAAGCCGCTATGCCATTTGGCACATACCAAGCGCCCTAGGCTTGCAAAATGTGCAACTAGGTCAACATGGCCGTACGTGCCATTGGCACATGCCAACGCGTACCACAAGCCATATTTCCAAGCCGCTATGCCATTGGCGCATATAGCGCCCTAGGCTTGCAAAACGTGCAACTAGGTCAACATGGCCGTACGTGCCATTGGCACATGCCAACGCGTACCACAAGCCATATTTCCAAGCCGCTATGCCATTGGCGCATGCCAAATATAGCGCCCTACGTTTGCAACACGTGCAACTAGGTCAACATGGCCGTACGTGCCAACACGTACCACAAGCCATATTTCCAAGTCGGCCACGCATGCCATTGGCACATGCCAACATGCTCGCTGGCAGCTTTTTCTACCAAGGCCACGGCCCTAACGGCCACGCATGCCATTGGCACATGCCAACATGCTCGCCGGTAGCTTTTTCCTACCAAGGCCACGCCCTAATGGCCACGCATGCCATTGGCACATGCCAAACACACACGCTGGTAGCCTAACTTGCAAACCGTGCAACCTACCACCAAGGCATTCCGCACATGCCAAACACACACGATGGTAGCCTAACTTGCAAACCGTGCAACCTACCACCAAGGCATTCCGCACATGCCATTGGCACATGCCAAACACACACTCAGTAGCCTAACTTGCAAACCGTGCAACCTACCATCAAGGCATTCCGCACATGCAAATGGCACATGCCACACGCGCCACTAGCAGCGCCACTTGCACTCAAGGTGCAACCAACGAGATATCAACACAAACGGGGATGCTTTCCAGGTTTTGGTTTGGCGGTCACAGCTTTGCAGCGTACACTACGCTCACATTAAGAAAGCGTGAAAAGGAATAAAGCGGTCAAATAAATGAGGAAATAATGGTGAAAAGGTTTTCACCCATTAACACCATGCTTACCACCTCCTCCCATTATTTCACCCTTTACTCTCTTCCTTCATGAGGCCGAGTACGTTCTTAATCTCGCTTGTATAAATAGGTCTTACCTATTTCCACCGTACAACAAGTCTCGGTCGGGAGAAAATACTACACTCTCGTAAAAGGCAACTTTGCAAGCTCTCCAAAAAGCTTTCATCTCTTGCAAGCTTCCTAAGCTTTCACTTTCGATACAAGTCGAGATACACTACTCTCCCGAACTATTCTGGTCTCAACACCTTTCTTTGCTTCCCTCCCCAAATCAACCCTTCTCCTTCACTTTGGATCGAAGCAAGTCCGGAACGGCCATTTCTTGGTTTAGGCCGGACTTGGTACGATTGATCTCTCGAATCTATAAAGTGCTCACGTGCAGCACATTTGTTTAGGGTTAAACCAGCTTCTCACTCACCTACCGACTTCATCGAAATCGGCGAGAAACGATTTTCACCCATAAACAATTGGCGACCACAAATGTGGGAGGATTGATCTATCGGCTACAATGTCGACCATCGATCTCGTTCTTCGACCCGTATGTCAAGACGGTAGGGATGACGACTAATCCGACGCAACTACCAGCATTTACCCTTGCCACTGATTGTAAAAACTACACAAGAAAACCGGGGACTCGCCAAGATGCTACCAAAGATTGGGGACTTGCGCGATACCAAAGAAACCGCCTTTTACATGAAGAGAGGCATGTTCGCAAAACCTATGAAGTGAGTAAATTCAGATCGCAAGTAAGATATACGATTTGTTTTTAGGTTCTTAGTAAAACCATTATACTACCGAGTATTGTGCCTATTGCTAGCACGCACTTTCATAAAGGCAATATTCCTTTCCCAAAACATAATCGTAGTCATATTATCAAAACCATTTATCCCGAAATAATCCAATATCCTCAAAAGCTACCAAATTGTCTACCAAAAACCCACAAACTTTGAACCAGACATCCAATATGTCTTTCAAAAAAAAAGAGAGAGAAAAAGAACCTAAATGAAAGTTTAACGGAGAAACATTCAAGGAAAATCATCCAACAGAGGTCCTGTTCTTCTTAGAGAAAGTCAACTTTGCATCTTCAAGAGCCGCTCTCTTCATAGTCAACATCTTGGAAAGTTTTTCGAGTTCTACCTCTTGTCGTGCAATCTCCTCGGCGGAAAGGCTTTCGATTGTCGCATCTTTCAACTTTTGGATCTCAAAGAAGGCCTTCGACAAACCACGAAGTGTTGAACTCCTTTTCTACGCACACGTTGCGATGGTGCTCCCGGTTGGCAATAACGTCTTCGAAAAGGTGTGACCAAATACCCTCACGCATATCCTCGATGGAAGATAAAGCCTCTTCTACACGCTTAATCGGTGCAAATCGACTAGTGACTTTCTTGGTTGTAGCCATATGTCCGCATTTCTCCCAGATTCGGTGTACAACGCCTCGTGCTTAGCCGGCACGCTGAAGCCGCCAACCAAAGACATGACCCGGATAAGGAACCAAGTACGGAGGATCAAAAATGGCGCCCGCACCGGCCTCACGACTCGCAGAGGTTTTCCTCCATGTCTACGGCAACAACTATCGTAGAATCATCCGCCGCTTGAGCCACATCCGTGCCCTAACAATTGGCTAACGCCCATCTCCAAGTCACCAGGCGGTGGTCACCAAAGGCAAGTTTTCGTGTGCCTCTACCCCGTGAATCATCCTCCGAATCTGATTCCTCCCCGCGAACTCGAGTTAGACATTTTTCAAAGAGAAGAAACAAGAAGAGAGAAAAGAACGCTAAACTCACCGAACCACTTCCCGAAAAGAACTGGTACCCAGGAGGAACCACTCTCACTTGTCGAACTTTCTTCTTTCTCCGACTCATCATCGCCATGAGAAGGCTCAGTCTTCGCCGGAATTCTTTGAAGAACTCGTCTCCCCGGCAACGTGCAAGGGCAACAAAGCATTAACACTCATCAAGCCCGGAGGAAACAAGACGCATGTTTTCAGCAGAAATTCACGTGTTTTGAGAAAAACCAAAGAAGAGGCGACACATACCTGGTTATTGGAAGAACTGAAAGACACGAGAGCCGAGAAAGGGTCTTTGAAACCGTCCGAACCCGCCAAAGACGATTCTTCGTTCTCCGTTCCTTGGCCTGGGGACTTTCCGAGTTGCTAGGCAACTTTCGCTTGAGGTCTCTCAACATTGGATACTTCTTCAAAACTTCTGGGGAAGGTTTACAACGAACGTTCTCCACCACGTTATTCACAAAAGCCTGGTTCATAATAAACTCATCGCTTCGAACTCATTATAGCCAAAGGTCGTCGAAGTTACTCTTCCTATTGGTAAGAAGGGAAGGCGGATACCCCGCCGAGGGCACGCATTGAGGGCGGCACGCAATGAATCCTTAGGAAGCACCGGCTGGTAAGCAAGAGGTACCCCTTGATCGAAACCCATGTGACGAGCAAGACGGCCAATATTAGTGCGAGATATCTGGAAAGACCCCATGAAGAAAGATGGCATATAACCGGGCAAGCAGCTTTGAACGAACAAGTTTTCACCAACGCTCAAATCGCCATCAGAAGACAAAGACGTGAGTGGAGCAAAGCAAAGGTGTCAATTTGAGTCACTGACCTATGGACCTGGCTCCCATGGGCGAAAATTGATTTCGTACGAATTATCAAGAAGACTAACCAAGCTCACGCTAACCTTTGGACGCATGTTCACCCATCGAAGAATTCGGGAACCCCCCCCAACTCGCGGGAATCGAAGGCATCGGTTTCGGAGCATACTTCTCAAAGTGCTCCCATAGCCGGACTTGCGGAAAGCAACATGCACATATGAATTCACTTTCATGAAACCATTCGAAACTCGCGTGTTCGCAACTAGGTGATCCGGATGCACATACAAAGGAACCGAGGAATAGCTTGCCAATGGGAAGAACTTCACCTTTGCTAACTTCACAAAGAACCGCTAGCAACTCGGTCTTATTTCCTTCTTGCCGAACTGGTCATCAAAAATGTCTCTAGACAAAATCCGAGAGAGCCAAAATGTTGCAACATGAAGATCACTGCTTTTCTGTTCAGGTTCCAACTCGTCCGGAAACCACTGAGACATCCACCAGCTATAAAAGCACCTTTCATCCTCTTTCCGGACAGAATCCTTCGACTTCGCAGCGGAGTCTTTTCGAGCGTAATCTCCCAACTTAGCGGCAAGGTCATCCCGCATCTTCACCTCACTTTCAGATAATTGGATTTTAAGATTCCCAATTCTGGGAAGATTCAAAGAAGAGAGCCACACTCTCCAAGGAGAAAGTTATCTCACCCCATCTACATATGATTGTATGGGTGTCCGAACACCATCTGGAGATGAAAGCAACCAAGCCCGGGATATCCTTCCTAATCTGGAGGTTTACTGAAGCTCTGACAGCATCAATAATCTGCGCTCGAGTCAGGTTGGTGCTTATGCGCTCCTTACTCACCATGAACTCAACCCATCTACCAAAAGAACGCAATGGGCTTTGACACATCCCGAAATCAATGTTAGAAGAGGAGTATACCCCTTTTTGAAGACGGGGAACCGTATAGTATTCTCTTCGGGGCGAATCGAACGTGTCTTCCTTTCATCTTCACCACCGGTTAACAAAATTGGCACGAAGCCCGGGTGATTTTTCCGAAAGCGAGAGACGAGTTTTTTGGCGAAGAACTCATCATCCGTGTTTGGTTTGGAATCATGGACATCCTTTGAGGAAGCGAAATTTTGTCCAGGTAACATCTTTTAATAGCAACCTAGTAACAAGATACATGCACACAAAAAAAAAAAACAAGATTATCTCCCTGACACATAACCGCGCCCAACAAAAGAAAAACCCGAAATAATAAAAAAAAAGAGGAGGGCGTATTTTCTTCGGTTTCAAGACTATATACGCAGAATTATCTTCGGGTTCAAGACTATATATGCAGAATTTTCTTCGGGTTCAAGACTATATACGCAGAATTTTCTTCGGGTTCAAGACTATATACGCGGTATTTTATATGGGTTCAAGTGTGCCTACAAAGATCCTTCTTCGGGTTCAAAATTATAGAGCATTTTTCTACGAGTTCAAAACGCACGCGTGATTTTCTTTCAGGGGCCGAAAAATCATATATACAATATTTCTGGGTTCGAAGTCGTATGGAGCATATATACGTGATTCTTCTTCGAGATTCATGTACAGTATTTTCTACGGGTTCAAGATCGCACACGCAGTATTTTCTTCAGGGTTCAAAATTATATACGCGGTATTTTATACGGGTTCAAGTGCGTCTACAGCAACCTTCTTCGGGTTCAAAATAATATTTGAGCACTCTCCTACGGGTTCGAATAATATATGCAGATTTCCCTGGTTGCATACATACAATATTTCTACAAGAGACACGCCAGGAAATTATATGCGCAAAGAAAAACGCCTAGGGTTTACACCTACATAAAAAAAAAAAAAAAAAATACTGGAAGACATACCTGGAAGTTGGTTCTTCTTTATGACTGTCATTTGGTAGGAAAGGATGAAAAGATGAAAGTACAAGATGGGAGAAAGGGACTTTATATACATAGGCGTGAGGATTACTAAATAGGGAAGGATTTCCTTTCCAAAATCGTGCGTAAGAAACGTCCCACCAATTGCGCCAACTTCTCAATGGCCGCCTGTCACGCCCCAAGCACGCACGCCTTCCACACCTTGCGCCGGTCCCACCAACTAGCACACTCGCTTCCAGTTTCACGCAACTTCCCAACGTCGCCCAAGTTCCACCGGCCCCACCAATTGCGCCAACTTCTCAATGGCCGCCCAAGTCACGCCCGCAAGCACGCACAGCCTTCCACACCATGCGCGGTCCCACCAGCCTAGCACACTCGGTTCCAGGTTTCACGCAACTTCCCAACGTCGCCCAAGCCGCACTGGCCCCACCAATTGTGCCAAATTCTCCCTATTTGTGCCAAACTCCCGAGAGGCAAGGATTCCAAATCCTATTTATAAAAGGTCGACAAGCCCCTCAATTCTCTTTACGGTTTCTTCATTGATAGTCTGTCACCATCTTATGCTTACCTCGCAACAAAGCCCCTGTTCCGAGCTAGCAGGGGACTTAATATTGATGGTGGTTTTTAAACAAGGGGTAAAATCGTAAAACCCCATGACCTAGTGTTACCCGCAACACATTAACTAAGAGCATTTAACTTTCAGTGTAAATAATTAATAGGGGTATTTTTTTCAAAATACCCAGTTAGGTTTTCGACACAGAACCCTAATTCCAAAACTAAGCCGCACACTGCGCACCATGGCAACAATGCCAAACCAAGTCGCACATTGCGCACCATGGCAACAATGCCAAACCAAGCCTCACACTGCGCACCATGGCAACAATGCCAAACCAAGCCGCACACCGCGCACCATGGCAACAATGCCAAACCAAGCCGCACACTCGCGCACCATGGCAACAATGCCAAAACCAAGCCGCACCCTGCGCACCATGGCAACAATGCCAAACCAAGTCGCACATCGCACCATGGCAACAATGCCAACCAAGTCGCACATCTGCGTACCATGGCAATAATGCCAAACCAAGTCGCACACTGCGCACCATGGCAACAATGCCAAACTAAGCCGCACACTTCGCACCATGGCAACAATGCCAAACCAAGTCGCACATCGCGCACCATGGAAACAATGCCAAACCAAGTCGCACATCACGCACCATGGCAACAATGCCAAAATAAGCCGCACACTGCGCACCATGGCAACAATGCCAAACCAAGCCGCACACTGCGCACCATGGCAACAATGCCAAACCAAGCCGCACCCTGCGCGCCACTGCAACAACACCAAAACCAAGCCGCACACTGCGCACCATGGCAGTGGTAGGCCTTGGGATGTGTATAAATTTAAGCCTACTTGTAATAAACCGCAAGTGCACAGCGTCTATCGGAGACGCGGCAAGTACGGGTCGATCCACAGAGAAATAGGTGTGCTTAAAGTGTGATCTAAGGCTTGTTCTAGCTGAATTCAAGTGAAGTAACAAGTGACAATGTGTAACACAGATGTTTTGTGCCGATACTACTGATTTTGAATCGAAGTGACTCTAAACTAAGGTAATCAAGGTAAGAGTAAAGGGTGCTAAGGTCTTCAAATCCACCTCTAAATTCCTATTATGTGCTCAACTAGTTTGAGTTCTTGTTCTTATACTGCACAAGTGAAGCTTGTCACTTCTACCACCTATCTAAGAGTTTCTCCATATAAAGCTTCAATTATCACCGAATTACTAACCACAGATCTGGTTGTCTAATGAAGCACAACCAATCAAGAGAATCAAGATAATAATAGAAACAAGAGCAAAACACACTCAACTCGCTTATAAACCTAACTACAATGCATACTTGGCATGCATTGTGAGAGAAAAGGGTTGAGGTGTTAAAATTGAAGCTATCTAATAAAATTAAGCTCTCAAGAACATTCAAGCAAAGTGAATTCACAACAAGAAATTAGGGTTTCATTGAGACCCTAACAACTAAATTAAAACATCAAATGAAATTAAAATACAAATTAAACCTAAATTGAAGCACTGGCTAGCCCAGGCATGAGTTTTTTCAAACCCTCATTCTATTTATACATGCAAAGAATAACAAACCCTAATTCCTTAAAAATGAAATTGATTGCAATGACTTCTCACCCATACTCTCTCGTGACGGTTGTTGGCTCTACTCATGCTTCTCTGACCTCTGAATCGACCATGCACAATGGGTTTGGTGAAACCCTAGCTTCAATCATCTTCAATCCTAGCTTCTAGGTTATGAAAGAAGCTAGAAATGGAGATGGGTGAACCTAGGGTGGCGGAGTGAGCTGGTGGTGATAGCGAATGAAGAAGGGGATAGAGGTGATGATGGAGCTCACGGGGCGTGGGAAGAAGGAGGTGGAGGTATGGTTGGGTAGGGGTTTTCTCTGAGAGATCGTGGGAGAAGAAAGAGAAAGGTGAGGGAGAAATGAGGATTATCTCGAGTGGTATAGGTGTAGGGTGTTTGATGTGAAGCGGGCGCGTGATGGACGATGAGGAAGTCAGCAGCTGAGTGTAGGATCTAGGGAGTGATATCCGAACGGCTCGGGGGAGACTCGGAGTGATCTCGTGTGGAGCGGAGACATCAAGGGTCGATGCGTAGGAGGCAGCGAGCGTAGGATGCAGCAAGATGAGATCTCAACGGCTTGGAGTGTACGGGCTCGGATCCGGTCGCGGGTCGGGTCTAGCTCAAGCCCATGTCTTGTAGATGAGTTGCTACTTGTTGGGTTGCAACCAATGCGCGCGCGGCTTTGGCTTTCTTCTCCATAGATGCTCGACTCCAATTCTTCGCTCTTTGGCTCCTCGGTTTCTCCGAGCTTTATTTATTACCTAAAAACACAAAATTAATTAATACAAATATTTATTCTTGAAAACAAAGAAAACACTGAATCCGGGATAATATCTGATTTCTAAGCGCAAAAGATGAGTAAAATGCCAATAAAAAGGTGTATAAATATGCACTATTTGGCACTCATCAAATACCCCCAAACCTGAATTTTACTTGTCCTCAAGTGAAACAGAAATGAAGAAATCCTAACTATACCCCCGTCGCAGTTTCTCGAATGCATTTAGCGTATGCACTAAGCCTTTAAACACCTAGGTGTCCCTAGTGGACGAGTTGTAGTCTCGTGAGGGTTTACCAGAGGTGTACCCACAAAACCTTCTCCAACTTCAGAGTGTAAAAGAGTCTCAAGCATCCAAGGAGCTATGAGGACATAGAGTTTCGCATGCTAGTAACATGAAGTTAGAACTACCAAAGAACGCATTCTCATCCTTAAGTGCCGAGCGAGAAGTAACCATACCATATGAAAGAATTCGGATTCGATTGTGATCATAAGCCTCAACTTCGCCTCACTAATAGGTTTTTATGATAATTGCACTCAAAAAGATCGCTTTTTTAGTCCCTCATGTGTGCAGCAGGAATAAAGAGAGAAATCCTCGCACACGTTGTAGGTAAGAAGGATAACCTTCCGAAATAAAATCTGGAGACTCCACGTAAATGTGGACAAAAAGAATCTTTTTCCATGATCTCTAAGAAAGGAAATCAACCATTAGCAAGGTGTGGGAGTACGCACTCACTTCTCACCCGATCGGCAATTAATATCACTCTCTCATAAGAACCATAGAAACGTCTTCAATCATCGGTCTTCGGTCTTCAAATGTTGATGACGAACTTCTAAACTTCACAAAACTTGACAAATTTTAATTTTTCTACTCAAATTCCTTGTTGTTTGGATTTTTCTTTTGTACTCTTCTTTACTATGGTGGTAGCAAAAATAAACTACAATTTTTTTTTTTTTTTTTTTTTTTTTTTTTTTTTTAAAAAAAGTTAAAATAAAAATACAAATAATTAAAAAAATAACTCCATGGACAAAGGACTTTATCACTCAATTTTTCCAAAAGTTGTATTGTATTTATTTTATAAATTTTATTAATTCTCATCCTATTTTTCTTTTTCTTTTTCTTTGTTGCTGCACGTAAACCTTGGACTATATCAATTTTTGTTTCAATATTCTGATGATGCCCGTTTGTTGACGATGATGTGTTTCTATGGGTCTTGCTGATTGAGAGAGAGAGTGATGCTAACTGCAAATCGGTATTTAGAAGAAGTTTTCATCTTTAGACGTCACCCTCATGATTGACAAAAACTAGCACTCAAGAGATCAAAAGTAGTGCTGAAATTGGTGCGAAGTTGGGTAGCTCACCATTCCTACCCTGAATTGACGACGGTGACACACACACTCTAACAGCCTTTCTAGAAAGTTGCAAAAAATTGAAGGTTGGTGCCTCACTTGATGTAAATGGGTAGTCTCCACTATGGGTGATCACAATTCTACTACCGAATATCTAAACAAAGACCTAATTCGCCCTCCGGCATGGTTAAATCCAACTTTAACGCTCTAATCAACTAAGAAACCCGATTGCATTCTCCTAAGAGACTTCCAAGTTCGTTATTTCTGGTCAGATTCTCTATGTAAACATAGCTAGAAGCATGCTAGTGACTCTAAAATCTCTAAAAGTTGGAGGTTTTTACAAAAAGAGTTTTGAATTTTTTTTTTTTTTTTTTTTTTTTGAAAAAAAATTAAAAAGAATAAAAAAGACTAAAAAACTCTATATGCAAATGCACCCCAAAACCTAAATCAAACATTGTCCTCAATGTCAACAGATAGAAAAATTTAAACAAATACATACCACGAGAACTATGCTGATAAGAGAAAAGGGAAGAGATTACCTGGATGTCGGCGGACAAGGTTAGAGCTTCATTCATCAAGGCTAAAATCCAACATTCTCAACGGAGATCATATCGATTAGCATAATATATGCGCATGAAGACTCAACCGATTCAAGAAAAGAAAATTTAACAAGTCCTACCGGATATATACAATGAAAATTTACCATACACTAACAATCTAAAGAGTTGAGGATCAACCCAATAGAAAATATGTACACACATTAACAGCCTTACACAAATATAATATGATAGTGCAAGTAAGACTGTATATGGGAATGAGTTTCCCCCAAACCTAAACTTGTGAACAAAAAGTGTTTTGAGCACAAAATCTTGCAAATTTAAAGGTACATCATGCAAAAGGTCTAACTCAAAATGAGTTTTGCTAATTACAAATACACATACACATTCCAACCGTGGGCTCCTTAAGAGTGTTATACTTTGATGCAAAATAGTCCAAGAGGACTTGGGAAGCACAAAGTTCTAGGCCTAAGTTAGGCATTTTCGTAAAAGTTGGTTTTGCAATTTTGTGACAAACTACACCTAGGTTTGGTGGAGGAGTTTCAATTTGTGACTCGGAGAGAGGTTAGGTACATCTAAGTTGTTTTCATGTATAAGATCATTTGTACCATCACACACTTTCCTAAAGTCAGAAGAAGGTAGATCATGTTCATTTTCACAGGATAATTGTACAGGTTCCACATCATCATCACACGTATGAATATTAGAAGAAGCATTATTCATGGGGTTCACAGAGGAGACACTTAATGTCTCTGAACCTAAAGATTGTACTACATTTTCAAAATACGCATGCTCTTCATATTCATCATCATCATCATAGCAAAATTTCATCTCTCCATTCAAAATTGTAGTATTTTTAGTGTACTCATCTACCTCTAGATTAGGTTCATATTCAATGTTAGTTGCATGAGTAAGACTAGAAACAATATTTTCAATCCTATCATTTTGTAACTCAATCAGGTTCCTTTGAAGAATCATTTTGAGTTGTTCTATTGAAGGAGAGTCTTCACTAGTGGGTATGCATTCCTCATATGGATATTCATTGTATGGTTGTGCATGAGGTTCACTAGAGAAGGGAAGTTCAAACATGTTGCTATATGGATGGTCATGCATTGCATTCATTTCAAGCCTAGCATTTTGCTCCATGAGTGTTTCCATTATTGATTGCAAACTAGGAGTTGGGGGAGTATAAAATTGTTCATCTCCCCACTGTGGTGAATGATGCATGTGTGCAAAGTTGATTATGGTCCCAATAGTCCCAATAGTCACTTTTAGACACTTCGTATATTGATTATCATGGTTTTCCCTAGACTGTCTAAAATTATGCAAAATATAACAGTTCTCAGCAGGTGGTCTAAGTTACCACATAAGGTACATGCATAAATTTCATATTGCCTAGAGGAATTAGATTTGACAGATTGCCTTTCTAAAGCAAGATAATCGAGCTTCTAATTGATCTAAAAGTGATGACTGGTATGAGAAAAGTGTTCATTTTCAACCCGTGGTGGATGATGTATGTGATCATAATGATTAGGGTATGTGAGGTCAGGGCCCGAAGAAGGCTCATAAAATTCCCTAAAATCACTATGGTATGTGGGGAGTTCATACTGTGAAGCGTGCCCGTAAGCAAGCTCTCTAATTGATTTGTTTGTATCCCCAACTAAGTGCACAAGAATCCCGACATGATTTATCAACTCAAATTGAACTCAAAGCCCAGTGGACTTAGTTTGGTTTATCGGGTTTTTGGTTTGTTGGGTTTCATTTGGTTTGTGTGGAATTTGGTTTGTTTGGGCTTTGGTTTGTTGGGAAAATACAAATGTTGAATCATTGGCTTAGTTTGGTTTAACCTAAAGTGGTTGTGTAAAAACTTGGCTTGTGGGCTTCACCTGCATTGCCCCCAACTATGAAGGCTAAGTTATGGGCTTGAGTTTGGTGCGAAGCCCCGAGCCCAGGTATGTAACAGCCTGTGTGCACAGCCCAGTGGAAAGGCACAACAGGCCTCGAGTTCAGCTTGGGCCCAAGAGAATCGGGTTTCACTTGCATACGGCCCAGTAGGGTGGGCTTTGGTTTGGTGCAAAGAGCAAGCCGCTTTCAAATTTCACTTAGCGAGTTCAATTTATGTGCAGCTCGGTAGATAGCTCAAAGGGGTATAGCACAGATTAAAGATGCAAGACACGCAAGGTTATGCTCTAGGTTATGCTTAGGCTACAACTAACCTAGGCTAACCAGGTTGCACTCAAGCTCTACAGCTTGGGCCGGAGTCAAAAATGTTAAAGCAATGAATGCACTTACAAACCATAGATGCAAAAGATCACTCAAACCTCACAGACTTCGGGGTGGCAGGTCAATCAGTGGCTGTGCACTCACCAAGGCAAGGTAAGGTATGCAAAGATCTCACAACAAAGTTCATGCACCAAAGATGTTATGCAAATGTAGCTTCAACTCAGAATGGCAGGGGCTAGAGTTGTGCCTGTGGTTGATGGATTTTTGCAATGGTTAATGAGCACAAGCTCGGGGGAGCATACAAGCACAAATAAGATGCAGCTCAAGGTCAAGGTGCGTAGTCGAGATTATGCAAAAACAAGCATGGTTAACACAAAACCAAAGCACTCATGTGAGCATAACATTTTATTCACAACATCCAATGTTCACTGGGTCGCATTCAACAAAGAAATGAACAAGAGGGTAGTAGTTTACAACATGCCTGTGGTTTGGCTCAACTGGGCTTAGTTTGGCTTTTTCAAAATGTATTGCAGTGGTCAACATGTTGGCTCACAGTGCCACCTGATTCACCAGGTCTTTCACCAGCTCAACAGTCACAACAGGTAGCGCCTCAACAGAGTAAGGTTGATCGGAAGAGTTTCAATATGCCAAGGCAAAGCGGGTATGCAGGGGTCTGTCAACACTTGGTTTTTCAAGGAGTACCTCCAATCTTGCAGCTTCAGGGGGCTAGCAAGACGGTTGATGGCTCACAAGGTTCAAGGTATCAAGTTGGGATTGCGGACTCATGCAAATGTGAATACAGATATCAGACAATGCACGATGATACATACAACTCATACAACTTAGGTATAGATGGTTTACGGGCATGCTCATAATGCACAGGATGGTTCACACAACACAGGCAATACAATCTTACCTCAAGTTCTGGGCTTCTATTCCTTCTTGGGTTGGCTTGCACAAAGAAGACAGTAGCACAAGAAGCACCGAATTGCGGGGGTTGTTTCAAATAGAAGGTATGAGTACCTCAAATATGCAAAGACCGTGGTATGCTCCTTTTTGCTTGTGCTTTCCGGGTTGCACATGTTTAGCACAAAGAAGCACAATGGGAAGAACTTCACCTTTTGCTAACTTCACAAAGAACCGCTAGCAACTCGGGTCTTATTTCCTTCTTGCCGTAACCGTCATCAAAAATGTCTCTAGACAAACCGGAGAGCCAAAATGCTTGCAACATGAAGATCATCAGCTTTTATTCTGTGTTCCAACTCGTCCGAAACCACCGAGACATCCACCAAATATAAAAGCACCTTTCATCCTCTTTCCTGATTAATCCTTCGACTTCGCAAATGAGTCTTTCGAGCGTAATCTCCCAACTTAGCGGCAAGGTCATCCCGCATCTTCACCTCACTTTCGAGATAATTGGATTTTAAGATTCCTAGCCACTGGAAGATTCAGAAGAGAGCCACACTCTCCAAGGAGAAAGTTATCTCACCCCATCTACATATGATTGTATGGGTGTCCAACACCATCCTGAGATGAAAGCAACCAAGCCCGGATATCCTTCCTAACTGAGGTTTACAAGCTCCGACAAAGATCAATAATCCGCGCCGAGTCGGGTTGGTGCTTATGCGCTCCTTACTCACCATGAACTCAACCCATCTACCAAAAGAACGCAATGGGCTTTGACACATCCTGAAATCAATGTTAGAAGAGGAGTATACCCCTTTTTGAAGATAGAACCGTATAGTATTCTCTGGCTGAATCGAACGTGTCTTCCTTTCATCTTCACCACCGGTTAACAAAATTGGCACGAAGCCTGGGTGATTTTTCCGAGCAGAGACGAGTTTTTTGGCGAAGAACTCATCATCCGTGTTTGGTTTGGAATCATGGACATCCTTTGAGGAAGCGAAATTTTGTCCAGGTAACATCTTTTTTAATAGCAACCTAGTAACAAGATACCGCATACAAAAAAAAACAAGATTATCTCCCTGACACATAACCGCGCCCAACAAAAGAAAAACCCGAAATAATAAAAAAAAGAGGAGGGCTTATTTTCTTCGGTTTCAAGACTATATACGCAGAATTTTCTTCAGGTTCAAGACTATATATGCAGAATTTTCTTCGGGTTCAAGACTATATACGCAGAATTTTCTTCGGGTTCAAGACTATATACGCGGTATTTTATATGGGTTCAAGTGTGCCTTACATATCCTTCTTGAGTTCAAAATTATATAGAGCATTTTTCTACGAGTTCAAAATCGCACGCGAGTATTTCTTTCAGTGGCGAAAAATCATATATACAATATTTCCCGCGGGTTCGAAGTCGTATGGAGCATATATACAAAGATCCTTCTTCGAGATTCATGTACAGTATTTTCTACGGGTTCAAGATCGCACACGCAGTATTTTCTTCAGGGTTCAAAATTATGTACGCGGTATTTTATACGGGTTCAAGTGCGTCTACAGCAACCTTCTTCGGGTTCAAAATAATATTTGGAGCACTCTCCTACGGGTTCGAATAATATATGCAGTATTTCCCTTGGTTGCATACATACAATATTTTCTACAAGAGACACGCCAGGAAATTATATGCGCAAAGAAAAAACGCCTAGGGTTTACACCTACATAAAAAAAAAAAAAAACTGAAGACATACCCGAAGTTGGTTCTTCTTTATGACTCAATAGCTGGTAGGAAAGGATGAAAAGATGAAAGTACAAGATGGGAGAAAGGGACTTTATATACATAGGCGTGAGGATTCCGAAATAGGGAAGGATTTTCTTTCCAAAATCGTGCGTAAGAAACTACCTACCAATTGCGCCAACTTCTCAATGGCCGCCAAGTCACGCCTCGCAACACGCATGCTTCCCACACCTTGCGCCGGTCCCACTACAGCTAGCACACTCAGTTTCCGGCCACGCAACTTCCCAACGTCGCCTAGCCGCACCGGCCCCACTAATTGTGCCAGCCTCCTATTTGTGCCAAACTCCCAGAGGCAAGGATTCCAAATCCAATTTATAAAAGGTCGGACAAGACCCTCAATTCTCTTTACGGTTTCCCCGTTGATAGTCCTGTCACCATCTTATGCTAACCTCGCAACAAAGCCCTGTTCCGAGCTAAGCGTGGACTTAATGTTGATGGTGGTTTTTAAACAAGGGGTAAAATCGAAAACCCCATGACCTAGTGTTACCCGCAACACATTAACTAAGAGCATTTAACTCGTGTAAATAATTAATAGGGTATTTTTTTCAAAATACCAGATTAGGGTTTTCGATCGTAACCCTAATTCCAAAACTAAGCCGCACACCGCGCACCATGGCAACAATGCAAACCAAGTCGCACATCACACGCACCATGGCAACAATGCCAAACCAAGACGCACACCGCTGGCACCATGGCAACAATGCCAAACCAAGCCGCACACTGCGCACCATGGCAACAATGCCAAACCAAGCCGCACATCATTGACCATGGCAATAATGCTAAACCAAGCCGCACTGCGCACCATGGCAACAATGCCAAACCAAGTCACACATTGCGCACCATGGCAACAATGCCAAACCAAGTCGCACATCGCGCACCATGGCAATAATGCCAAACTAAGCCGCACATGCGCACCATGGCAACAATGCCAAACCAAGTCGCACATCACACACCATGGCAACAATGCCAAACCAAGTCGCACATCATACCATGGCAATAATGCCAAACTAAGCCGCACTTCTGCGCACCATGGCAACAATGCCAAACCAAGCCGCACACTGCGCACCATGGCAACAATGCCAAACCAAGCCGCACTACTGCGCCCATGGCAACAATGCCAAACCAAGCCGCACCTGCGCGCCACCGCAACAACACCAAAACCAAGCCGCACACTCTTGCACCATGGCGGCGACGCCAAAACCAAACTACATATCACACTCATTGGCAACCATGCCAAACTAAGCCTTCGTATGCCATTTGGCACATACCAAAGATAGCCCCTAGGATTGCAAAATGTGCAACTAGGTCAACATGGCCGTACGTGCCATTGGCACATGCCAACGCGTACCACAAGCCATATTTCCAAGCCGCTATGCCATTGGCGCATATAGCGCCCTAGGCTTGCAAAACGTGCAACTAGGTCAACATGGCCGTACGTGCCATTGGCACATGCCAACGCGTACCACAAGCCATATTTCCAAGCCGTTATGCCATTGGTGCATGCCAAATATAGCGCCCTACGTTTGCAACACGTGCAACTAGGTCAACATGGCCGTACGTGCCAACACGTACCACAAGCCATATTTCCAAGTCGGCCACGCATGCCATTGGCACATGCCAACATGCTCGCTGGCAGCTTTTTCTACCAAGGCCACGGCCCTAACGGCCACGCATGCCATTGGCACATGCCAACATGCTCGCTGGTAGCTTTTCCTACCAAGGCCACGGCCCTAATGGCCACGCATGCCATTGGCACATGCCAAACACACACGCTAGTAGCCTAACTTGCAAACCGTGCAACCTACCACCAAGGCATTCCGCACATGCCATTGGCACATGCCAAACACACCATTTGGTAGCCTAACTTGCAAACCGTGCAACCTACCACCAAGGCATTCCGCATGCAATTGGCACATGCCAAACACACACTTTGGTAGCCTAACTTGCAAAACCGTGCAACCTACCACCAAGGCATTCCGCACATGCCATTGGCACATGCCAAACACACACGCTGGTAGCCTAACTTGCAAACCGTGCAACCTACCATCAAGGCATTCCGCACATGCCAATGGCACATGCCACACGCGCCACTAGCAGCGCCACTTGCACTCAAGGTGCAACCAACGAGATATCAACACAAACTGGGGGATGCTTTCCAGGGTTTTGGTTTGGCGGTCACACTTGCAAATGCCGTACACTACGCTCACATTAAGAAAGCGTGAAAAGGAATAAAGCGGTCAAATAAATGAGGAAATAATGGTGAAAATGACCCATTAACACCATGCGGTTACCACCTCCTCCCATTATTTCACCCTTTACTCTCTTCCTTCATGAGGCCGGAGTTTCAATCTCGACTTGTATAAATAGGTCTTACCTATTTCCACCGCACAACAAGTCTCGGTCGAGAAAAATACTACACTCTCGAAAAGGCAACTTTGCAAGCTCTCCAAAAGCTTTCATATCTTGCAAGCTTCCCTAAGCTTTCACTTTACGATACAAGTCGAGACACTTACTCTCCCCGTAACTATTCTGGTTTCAACACCTTTCTTTGCTTCCCTCCCCAAATCAACCCTTCTCCTTCACTTTGTGACCGAAACAAGTCCTGGAACGGCCATTTCTTGGTTTAGGCCGGACTTGTACAATTGATCTCTCGAATCTATAAAGTGCTCACGTGCAAGCACATTTGTTTAGGGTTAAACCAGTTTCTCACTCACCTACCGACCCCATCAAATCGGCGAAACGATTTTCACCCATAAACGGATGGATAACATTTCTTTCTCAGTGGTTGTGTAGTTCAACTGGGCGTCGTTTAGGGTCCTACTCGCATAATAAATTACATTAGGTACTTTATCACGTCGTTGGCCAAGGACAGCACCAACCGCATAATCAGACGCATCACACATGAGTTCAAATGGGAGGTTCCAATCGGATGGTTGGATGATATGGGAAGAAGTCAATAATGATTTAAGCTTCTCAAAATCTACAACACATGCTTCATCAAATACAAAGGAAGTATCTTTAGCAAGTAGGTTCGATAGGGGTAAAGCAATCTTATTGAAGTCTTTGATGAGACGACGATAAAAATCCGGATGGCCAAGGAAAGATCTAACATCACCAACACTATTCCAGTTTTAATTTTCAAATTAGTTAAACCTTGGCCTTATCAACTTCTATTCCCTTAGAGGACACCACATGTCCTAACACTATTCCATTTTAACATAAAAATGACACTTTTCCCAATTAAGGACTAAGTTCTTTTCATTACAACGTTCTAAAACTAGTGTAAGGTGGTGCAAGCATTCATCGAAAGAGGAACCAAAAATCGAAAAATCGTCCATAAAGACCTCGAGAAATCGCTCAACCATGTTCGAAAAGATACTTAGCATGCAACGTTGGAATGTTGCGGGTGCATTACACAACCCAAAAGGCATACGCCAGTAAGCAAAAGTACCAAATGGACATGTGAAGGTTGTCTTCTCTTGGTCTTCCGGGGCTACAAGGATTTGGTTATAACCGGAATAACCATCTAGGAAGCAATAATGGTTGTGGACATGTAAGCTTTCTAACATCTGGTCGATGAATGGTAAAGGAAAGTGGTCTTTCCTAGAGGCTGAGTTCAGCTTATGGTAGTCTATACAAACTCTCCACCCGGTGGTAACACGGGTAGGAATCAATTCATTGTTCTCATTCGCAACTACTGTAATCCCAGACTTCTTTAGGACAACCTGGACAGGACTGACCCATTTACTATCAGGGATGGGGTATATGATACCCACATCTAATAATTTGAGCACCTCAGTGCGAACAACTTCCTTCATATTAGGATTCAAAAGTATCTGCATTTCTCTTGAGGTTTTGGCACCTTCTTCTAGGTAGATGTGGTGCATACAATCAGCATGACTAATTCCTTTCAAATATGTTATAGTCCACCCTATTGTAGTCTTGTGCTCTCGGAAAACACTAACTAGTCTACTTTCCTGATCAGGCTCTAAGTCAGAGGCAATTATGGAAGGAAGAGTATTCTCATTACCAAGAAATACATATTTTAGTGTACCTGGTAGCGGCTTTAATTCAAGTGTGGGGCCTTAACTGATGATGGGAGGGGTTAATCTATAGTCGGCGGAAGAGGTTCTGGTTTACACTGTCATTTCCCATAATTCATTGTTGGCGCAGAATCTAACAACGCATTAACTTCTTCAAAATGACTATCCTCATCATAGTAGGCTCCAAAGTGGGCCAAGCACGCCTCTAAAGGATCACTAACACTATTAGTGGAAAAGGTATTCTCAACTAAAGAATCAATAATGCATATGGACTCATAGTGTTCATGGTCCGGTGGGGCTTGTAATGCCTTAAAAACGTTCACCGAGATTGTCTGATTCCCAAAGAAAAATTCTACTAGGCCAGTTTGACAATGTATGCCTGCATTTGCAGTGGATAGAAACGGACGACCTAGGATGATTAGGATATTGATATCTTGACTAGAGATCGATTGAGTGTCTAAAATCACAAAGTCGACTGAATAGATAAAGTTTTCTACCTGAACCAAAACGTCTTCAATAATTCCACATGGAATTTTGGCTAACTGTAGTGTTATCCTAGTTGGTTTCATCTCACCTAGTCCAAGTTGTTCATATACCGAGAACGGTAAAAGATTCACACTAGCCTCGAGATCTAATAGAGTATTCTCTATCTTTTGTTTACCTATGACACATGTGACAGTAGGACAACTATGATCTTTAAATTTGACTGGGTACTTTTGTGAGATTATGGAACTAACTTGTTGCGTCAAAAAGTCCTTTTTATGGACACTCGCGTCTCTCTTGACAGTGCACATCTCTTTTAGGAACTTGGCCATAGCCGGTACATGTTTAATTGTATCTAACAAGGGCAGTTGATCTTAACTTGCTTAAAGATTCCTAGGATTTTAGCATATGTACTAGGATTTTTCTTAGCTAGTCTCTCGAGGAAATGTTGCGGGTGATATGTACACTCTCTCAGGGATATCTTCCTCACTTGGACTCTTAGCACTCTCAGGCCCATTAGGGTCCTTAGACGAAGTTTGGTCAACCTCTATCTCTTTTTCAACTAGACTTTTGTCATAAGGTGGTTCTACCAAGTTCTCTATAGTTTTACCACTCCTAAGGGTGATAATCGCTTTGATGTGTTCATTGTTGCTAAACTACACGACGCATTAACCTGGTTGACTCCTTTCGGATTCAGAGTCGTTTGGCTAGGAAATGTCACGTTCTCCATATCATTTAACCGGTTCGAAAGTTGACTTATTTGAGTCTCTAAGTTGGCAATAGCCCGGTCACTTTTTGTTGGTTACGATGACTCAACAAGACAAATCATCGAGTTTTAAGTTACTTCCTGGACGGGTAGTGTGGGAAAAGAGTTTCATAGATTCCTCTAAAGACATCATTTTAGGATCAATGTACTTGGTTCTTGAGGTTGATTCCTAGGAAAACCGGGGTGGTGTATTACTAGATGGGCCACCCCGATGGGCATCTTTAGACCACGAAAAATTAGGGTTATGTCTCCAACTGTAACGGTGCTGTCAAGTGGCCAAGTGATGATGCATAATGATGGTGCATCACTAGTGGCTTGGCCAAAGTGTCAGAGATGCAAGTACTCCGCCGTAATGGTGCAATGCAAAGCTATAATAGTACAATGAGGCCATAATAGCGTAACGTAATCCATAATAACGGTATTCGGTACAGTGCATGTCTGGAGTTGCGGCAGAAGAGAATGGCATGTGCCAAACGGGGGTTTGGACATGGCCGGGGATGTGAGATTAGCATCACGAGATGCCAAATGAGTTTGGCATGTTACATATGCATGGGGCGTGCAGGCATGCAAGAAATACTTGCATTAGCACTTGCATCATTGGCGAGAATGATGAAGCAGTAGTGATGGCGCAATATTTGGGCGGCAAATGCGTTGATCTGAAACAAGGCAAGATCACATGTGCATGGCACATGGCCTTGACTTCCGTTTAGAGTTGGTTACACGAGTGGGTTTACTTTATGCTTTCTAAGCGTAGGAAGGTCCGGTTTGGCTAGTAAACGGTTTGGCAAAGGTTGGCATAGTTAGCTAACGCGCCACATGTAAAGTAAATACGAATCGCTGCAGCTTGGTTGTAGATAACTTTTTGTAAGGCTATAAAATCCTGATCTTGTAAAGGGATTGGGTAATCCGGAACAAGAAGAGTTTGTAACCCTAAGTGTGCAATAAATAAAAAGACCAAGGCCCGATTTAAAGAAAAGTTCGTTGGTGTATACTTCCTTTGTTTGGCTTATTGTTTATGCATCAAGCGAGTGTGTGCAATTGGTTGGAGACTTGAAAGATTTGTGAGCACAACTCTATTTAGTATGGGCTGAATAGAGAATTAGTCAAGAAGTTGAAGTATTGGCTAAGTGCGAGGTTGTTAAAGATCATGGCCTGTGGAGCATAATTGCCATTGTCAAGTTGGTTTAGCATTTGAGAAGTGCGAACTTGTGACACCAACCATGGTTATAGGTATTAGAGTATGGATCAAACTTGGTTCGACCCTCATATTTAGAGTTCATACCTCCATGTAGGATGTTAACTCGTCACGGGTAGTTTCACTAGGGTAAAACAGGGGACACTAAGGTCCAATATGACTTTGGTCACCACAAATGGTACATGGATAGGTTCTGGGCTCCCTTTATTCACAGCTCATAGTTTGGGTAGACCTTTGGTTCATCTCTAAGGCCTCTAGACGCCTAATGATATCTGACCCATTATCAACTCTATTGACCCTATGGATAGGGTTCCTAGTTATTTCCGGGCTCCCCATTGAAGCCCATTGACGAGTTTTTTCATCTAATTCGATGAACTCGTCAAAACATTCATCCGGATCTTGATGGGTAAATTCTCCACTACTCATTGTTTCTA
Source organism: Papaver armeniacum (assembly GCA_023531295.1). NCBI lineage: Eukaryota > Viridiplantae > Streptophyta > Magnoliopsida > Ranunculales > Papaveraceae > Papaver > Papaver armeniacum. The sequence goes on along the minus strand of JAJJWW010003320.1, from coordinate 222,473 downwards.
CACTCGCATCCTGGTTTCACTATCAAGGCCCTCGTATAAAATTTTGGCCATGTGGGCTTTATCAAAGTCGTGATGTGGCCATTGGTATAACAACTCATTAAACCTTTCTACATAATCGTGTAGGATCTCACCTATTTTCTTTAAAGGTTTGGATTAACCGTCAACGACGTGAGTCTTATGGTGTGGGTAGAATTTCTTAACAAAAACCTCTACAAGTCCATCCCAGGTAGTGATTGTTTTAGAAGGAATGATATGATACCACTCATTGGCCCTCTCTTCAACAGAGAAAGGGAACATACATAACCTAAGAACGTTTTTGGTGACATTCGGATAACTCATGTTATCACAAATCATCTCAAAGTCTCGCATGTGAGTATATGGGTTCTCATTCTCTATCCCCCTAAACTTACGTAGCATGGCAAATATCCCGGGTTTAATATCAAACTTAACGGTAGTGGCCGGTAAAACAACCCTAGGTTCACGTATCACTCTAGACGGGTTCAAACGGTCCCTAAAGGTTTTGGTTGGCGGGACTTCACCATAATTTTCATTAACCATTTTGTCAAATGTAGAAGTACCACCTAAATACTTGTAGCAATTCGGACTCAAATTAAAAAGGTAGTTTTCCTCAAGTCTATCTCCTACCCGTTTCCAACGTCGCATACACAAGCAATAATACTATTGAAGCAAGAAAATCGTGCACATGCAAATGCAGGGTTTACTAAATTAGGTAAGCTTGGGCTACCTCAGCAAAATATACCTAAAGTACGCAGGTCGAGGTTTGTGGAATTCGCTGGTAACTCCCATAAGGCCCAAGGCACGGAGTTCGGCTGCTTTTCCACATGTTTCTAATTTCGGTATTATCTTTGGCCGTACCCATTAGTGGTCCTGAATCAATGCCTTGGACCAAGACGGTTTAGAGTTGTAGTTTGTTCTGCCTTGGTATCCCCTTGTTCGTCGAAGGTGGCTTATGCTCAAGCCCAACATACCTATGGATATTTTGGGGACGACTCTTCATTGTGCCAAAGATGTTGGGATCAAGTTTCGGCATAATCTTGTACGCTACGTTATTGCTGACATATGTTACAAAGCTGGTGTGCCTGCTCGTAAAGAAGTTTCCCTTGGCTTTCTGTCGGATGACAATAAGGATTTGCGCCATGCAGACATCCTAGTTCATAATTGGGTGAATGGCCAAGATGTTTGTATGGATGTTACAGGTGTTTCACCCTTTACAGGTGAAGGTGTTCGTGCTTTTGTTCCGGGACAGGCTATTGCGAAGGCTGTTATGCGCAAACATACCAAATATTTAGATCAATGTGCTTCGCATGGTTATGGGTTGGGTGTTCTAGCATTCTCCACGTTGGGGGAGCTTGGCGATGATACCTTGTGTTTTTTTAAGAGGTTGAAGAATTGTCTAGTTAGTAATGATGTCAGTAGTGGACTAGGTAAATTTCTTTTTCATAGACCAGGTGTCGTTATTCAAAAGGGTGTTGGCGCCCAGCTTGTTGCTAGGCTGCCACCTAAAGTTTTGTACGAGTAACTGGTTGTATTTTTCTAGTTATTCAAAATTACTAATTATTTAAAAAAAAATACTAAAAAGACTAAAAAATAATAATAAAATAAGAAATAAAAATCTAAAACCTAACCTAAAGGCAAGTCCGCGTCGGTGCGCAAAAATCAGTGTATTTTTACAAGTGGTAAGTAGAAGATTCGTTGCTCGGACTATTTTTAAAGGTTTGGTTTAAGACAAATAAAAGAAAAACTAATAAATTCTGATTGTTGTTACCAAGGAGAGGCGAACCTAGGGTTTTGGATTCCACTATTTTTGACGCTTGTAAAATCAAAAATTTATTATCTCAAACAATTACTCATAAAATACTCAAAACTATATTGAACCCAATCTCATGTTTTGGAAGATAAAACGTTTAAAATTAATTATGCGACTTTCGTCGTTACTCAAAAATATAACCTCCTTCGCTTATAAAAGATCGGTAGCTAAACTACCCAAAACAATTAAAATGAAGCATTTATAAAAGAGAAATTATTAGTCATGAATAGAACAAATAATAGAGTAATTATTGTCTAAGAAATAAAACTATTAATAGTACATATCAAAAATAGCATCCTCCAAAACCCTAAAAAGTAAATTAGCCACTCATGCAAAGAAAAATGGAAGAAAATTGATTTTAATCATTGTATTAAATAATTTAATAGGCTTATAGAGATTTTTAGTCGCTAAAGGTATTCAGCAACCAAAGCATCTCAGCTAGCACAGTTTCAATAAGTCTACTGCAACTGAAATTGTTATCTGTCGTTGATTAAACGACAGTCTCCGGGACTGATCTTGGATGGCTTTGTTCTTCGTGTTCTTCTTCAAAGGCAGCAGCAGCAGAATTGCTGCAAAGCTTGATTTTTTCATTTGTAGCTCTCTGCTCTATCCTAAACTCTCCGTCCTCGTCCCACAGCTCCCCTGCAGACTTTATATACTCGATAGCAACACAAATTCTCCACCATTACTTCAAAATAGCTTGTAATAACTTTTTAATATTCACGGGCAATAATTCCCTTTTTTATCTCCCACACACTCCTATAATCTTTGGTATCTCCTTATTTAAATCTTTCACGCTTCTTAGGTGGTTTAAACATGCTCTAGACTCGTGTCGCACAAAGAAAAACATGAGCAGAAGTAAAGAAAACCCGAGTTTTGCTCGTGTACTCTGTTTTGTCCAATCCACGTATTCTTTCATATTTTCTCGATTCCAAAGGACTTACCAGTCTTGTATCATCCTAACTGGCTTATCCTATTTAATTTCTTCACTTGAATATCGCCCAAGCTCTTCACAGGTCCAAACGAAATTTTCTGGAGAAGAGTAAACCCGAAATACCATTTTCTTCAAATTCATGGTTCCATCCAATTTTATCCAAAACAAAACCTATTACCATCCTATTCAAACCGTTCGAGCAAACACAATCAATTTCAGCCTTTTAGTCTCGTTATAACACCTTCAGTTATCGAACCCTAATTTCTGCCATTAACAACCCATTTTCCCGCCAAAACAGTTATGCTTCAAATCAAAACTCCAGTGCAATCCAGCCCAGTTTGATTAATTACATCGACGATATCAACCATGTTAAGCCTTAACAGACTCACCCAAGAAGTTTCAACGATTGGATCTCATTTTAACACACCCAAATCATCAACCCTAATTTTGTTCCTTGAAAACAAATTTTCCCGCCAAATTTCAAAAATTCAAAAGGTTGAAGATGACTTCCCATTATCCAGTTCTGGTTTCCCTATAGCAATTTGGGGTATAAATAGCAATTCTAAAAGTGCGAATAGTAAGTTTTGGGGTACAAAGATAAATTTTGGGTTGTGCATAGTGAAAACTCCTGATGCCTTTAACGCGTTTCTGGGGTGCCTTTATTAATTCCTCCCGAAGGTTCAAATGCCAAAAATACACCATTCTTCGAATTTTTCCACCAACAGCAGTTGCACATGAAATGACACTTTAGCTCTTTAAGGAACGTTTCTTCTTCTTTTGCTCCAAAGTACATAAAAATCAAAATTAAACATAAGTACATAATTTTACAAGAAAAATTAGCAAAGAAAGCATAAACAATAGATAAATATCAAGGTGTTTTAGACACCTATCAATATCATCAAAAATCATCTCATAAGATTATCTCTGAATATGTCCATGAATCAAATTAGAGGACGCTCCAAAGTTTAATGATTCCAGAGAACAATGACATCCCAAGTGGATATGGGAATGCGCACGAGTCAAAGGAAAGATCATGCAAGAATATTGATGATTAATTTCATATACACTTGCTTAAGGAAATATAGCAAGATGAGGTCGAACCAACCTCCTTGTTGCTTAATGTCAACGAAGAGCATATTTGGCCTATACAATCTAGGTAGAACTTGGTTCTCTGACAAATATATAGGTATTTGGTGTGGTAGTGCTAACCAACCAAGTGTAAAACCTATTGGACATACATGATTAATTTGTCACAAAGCATAATGAGAAGAAAGCAGTTTTAAATTATAAAGACTCGCCTTGTGGCGCGAGGTTTCTCACAAAGCCCTGGAATATTTCTCTTGTAATGAACATTATATTGTTTCGCTGCTTAGTTAGCTTGGTAATTTCAAAAGGACTTGAAATGTAGCATATATATGTGGTTGTTACGTATCTATAAAAGAATCAAGAGATAGCAGATATTTACAAAAGTATTTGATAGCCTTTTGTTGCCAAAATCAAATGACTCTAAACCACAGAGTGCATTTACAGTTAGATAGAACGCCCACTTATTGATTGAAGCAATCAGGCGGATGTGGTATGCATGTCTAAGTGTCATTTGATTTGGAGGGGATAGAAAAGTAAGTTATTTTCCTTGCGTATTCACAAGAAAGTTCCTTATTTGGAATTGTAGTTATCTATGTCGATGGTACATACATGATAGGTACACTTGATACAATAAAAGACATTAAAAGCTATTTGAAGTCCGAATTTGAGAAGAAAAATCTGGGGAAAGCTCGACCGAATACTGAGCTTGTGGTATATTATTCCACCAGTTTGCATATGTCTAAAGTTATAAGGCAATTTAACAAAGAAATGCATCCTGATAGCACTCCCATGATTAGTCGAGGTTCAAATGTAAGTAAGTGGCCATTTCGTCTAAAGGAAGATGACGAAGATGTGTTGGGAGATGAAATTCCCATATCTAAGTACAATAGACGCGTTGTTATACTTAGTATAATAATGTACTCGATCAAATTTTACATCCTCAGGGAACTTGTTAGCTAGATATAGCTCAACGCCAACGCAACGTCATTGGAATGGTATAGTGAATGTAATCATGTACTTAAAAGTAACCATTGACATAAATTTATTTTATCCCTACAAAGACATAAAAAGGAATGCTAATGAAAGTGCAATCAAAAGTTGTTGATTATGAAGGAACAATGATATCTTCTCCAATCGAAAGTAATCGGGGGAGATATGGTAGACTATTTTCCAAGTCATTACCGATATTTAGTTTGAAAGGTACATGACTAAAGGAAATGTCCGGAACAACTTTGAAAGTAATCGGGGAAGATGAAGATCGGGGGAGGATCCAAGGATATGATGTCAAGCATATTTTACTTCGAAATTGAAGCTGTGTTGTACTCTTTTTCCCTTCGATCGAGAATAGTTTTTCTCAGATAGTTTTGTCACTCGACAAGGTTTTTAGCGAGACAACACTAAAAAACATCAAGTATGTTGAACGTTGAAGACATAAATATCGCTTTGATATTACTAAAATATTTGAATCAAAGAAATGAAACACGAAGCAACGTAACTTCCAGAATCAACAACAGGGTCTTATAAACATTCAAGTCACCAAAGAAAAGTGTGATAAACTCCTTTTGACTGCGTTAGGCTAATGAAAATTGTCTGACATCTGGGGGAGCATCTAATGGTGTTGCTTTTTCCCACGAGGTTTTGTTACTCGGCTAGGTTTTTAATGAGGCAACATATACGCATCCAATTATATTATAAGTTTAATTAATATTGTACTCTTTTTCTTTAGTTTAGGTTTTGTCCCTCTGGGTTTTTCCTGACGAAGTTTTAACGAGGCAATTAACTTAAACTCGTCGATCTTTGAAGATCGTATTGCATGTGATGAACTGCATGTAAAGTACGAGAACATGTGAAGCACTACATGTGAATAGTTGTACCAAGGTTTTGTCCTACTGAGTTTTTCCTTGTCAAAGTTTTAATGAGGAAATTGATTTCGGCACAAGTTATCAAGGAGAGGATGACAGTTCAAGATCTACACTCGAAACATTATATGTAAAACACTACATCTGGAGTTCCATTGTTGAACCGCACAAGAGGGAATGTCAAAGGACCCATGCCCATGGATGTGTGGTCCAAAACGGAAGTCTTTTGAGTTTCCCGTTTTCCATGTATGTAAAGTATATTGTACCCATATAATCAGAGAACTCGTATCAATAGAATCCTTCTCTTTCTCTGCCCCTTTCTCTTTCCCTATTATTCTACTGCAACACATGATAATAAATTCTGATTTCAGACTCAATACACCACAACTTCACCTTTGGCTAAACTTGTGAGGTTCCAAAATCCAAACCAAAAACAAGACTAACCAGCCTATACATGGTACTTAATGGACCTTTTAACCTTTGGGTCGAAAAACCTATCATTTGATGTATTATACATCTCAACGAAGTCTGTTTGTGAGCTCATCCGATTCTCGCTGATTCTCGGTTGTATGGTACCTCGATTTTTATGTTGTCCAATATACTTATACGGAACTATACTAGACTTTATGGAAGTCTTTTTCCCGGACAATAATCACAATCAACATGGATCCAGAAATCAACAAACTGGTTCATTAAAAAGATTAGTTTTGTCAATATCTTCTACTCCCTCCGTTCTTAATTAATAAGCTGGTCTTGTTTTTAGAGAAAATTAAGAAAACTAATCATTGAAAGTGGTCCTCATGACACTTGTCGATAAAAGAAGTGAAGTGAAATGGTCCCCATGACACTTATCAGCAAAAGAAATAAAGTGAAATGGTTCACATGACACTGGTCATCAAAAGAAGTTAAGAGAAAAGTGGTCCCAGAAATCTAAAGTAACATTCGACTTTCCCAATTAGGAAACCAACTTATTTTTTTGAAACATCTATTTATAGAAACCAACCTATTATTTAAGAACGGAGGGAGTATATATTATATTCCAGAACACTTTTTAACAGTGCAACACAGACTACCTCAAGATGCAATCTGAACTATTGGTAAGCCCATGAGTTGGAATTTCAGCTTCACAATCAATATACTATATGCTTAAACATGATTATATTGAACTCGTATGCTGAAATCAGTACTAACCCTAGTTTTTACATGCTCTACAACATCTGAAATAGGTATGAAATCCATCTTTGTCTCTGTCACTAGCTAGCATAATCTCTATTAATACCAATTTAATCATTCCCAAGACACCCAGATCTTAGTAACCCTAGATAATCTCATTGAGTAGACCCCTAAGCAAGATTGGCGAAAGAAGGATTAATGTTGAGCATCACCCTCCCTCTCTTCATTAGGGAGAGAATTATTTTCATGATTCTGTTCATGCTTTCTTTTTTCTTCACAAAATTTCCAAAATTTTCTGAAATCAGTCGGTCAGGGGCGGAAAGAATTTGGCATCCTCCTCTTCAGAGATAATAGGGGGATCTCCAAATGATCTCGGACCTATATTTTTGTAATCAATATGTTTCGGCCATCCTTCCGGAATGACAGGATCTTCATCATCTTCTTCGTCACTATCAACGTACCACACATCGTCACAATTTTTGGGGTTGATTTTGACTTCCAAATCTTCATTACCCCTGTCATTGATAAAGAGACACAAGTTAATTAATTTAAATATAAACTAGTATCTTATAGAAAATAGAAGAATAAATTAACAACAATACAGACGAACTCCATAAGTGCATTTTTTCTGCGCACCCTGTCATAAGCGCCTGGATGAAGAAAGAATGTTCACAATAGGTGTGGCGAGCCAATACAAAACCCAGCTATTCCCCTTACGAAAATATGGTGGACATAGGCATCGCAAGCCACCGACAAATCAATGGAGGGGGGACAGCACTATCAAAATGGATGACCACTTAGAAAGTACACAAAAGAAGAAGAAAAATCCATGTACTCTTGTTGGGAGCAAGTAAGATATACGACTGCTTGGGGAGTTATATTCCCCTTCTAGCCTACACCAATAATAATAACAACAACAATAAACAAGGTAGTAAGATGGTACCATGGAATGACCCAGTTTAACTCTGTGATTGGAACTAATATAAACATATCTCTGGCAAAAAACAAAAATTAGTGAACTCACAATATCAATGTCTTCATGCTTCAAAAAAAAAAAAAGTCTTGGCAACATTTTATTCTCCGCCATTGATTTAATTTCGGGAGTTACATAACCAAGGAAGGGATACTGAATACAAGGGCTAATGTGATCATCCGTTGATTACTTAACGGATTAACTGAAATGGCAACCATAAACTGTTTATAGGAGCGCAGAAGTGGATTCTATCAATAATATTTCACAAGGACAGGTTGAGATTTTACATGGAAATTTAGAAACGCCACGAAAAAAGTTAATTATTAATGGAAAAGTCACTTATATTTGAGGGAAAGCCAACTTTTAGGTGAATTAAAAAAACAAAAACATTCCCAAATAAAGGAGCTTCTCCAATGGTGAATGTGTTTCCTACCTAAATGACACTATAAACAAGACATCCTCCTTCCTATTTGGCATTTCGAAAAGTTGGGAGAAAAAAAAACAGATCGAAAAGTTAGGGAAAAAAAAACTGTTCTCCAACCCTGGTTCTCATTGACCTCTTTATTGCCTAGTTGTTGTAATAAATAAATAAAAATCCAACTAAAGTTTATTAGGCTTTTTTTTCCTGATAAACTTAGATTTATTCGTAAAACTAAAAAAAATTATTAAAAGAGCGTAAAAGGTAAACATAGAAATAAAAGCGCAAATGACTGGAAAGCGTTGGAGTTACAAAACTATCGCATCACAATTCAATTGACTGAAAAGCGTGAAGGATGACGATACTCAATCCGAAACATATTTCCCTAGCTTATTCTTGATGCAATCCAAAAATTCCTAAACCTCCACCAATCTCTTCTGTATATAGTATCCATTATGCAGCACGTAATGAAATATCATCAATTAAAAATTTAGTACAGAATTGAATATCAGGTCATTACGAGAAATGTAACAACGAAAGACTGACTAAATTTAGTACCGAAAATTACATGCAGGTCAAATATGATTTATCCTAATATTATATAATTTTGATTTTGTACCCTCATCCCATCGGAGAAGCTCTGATGATCATTTTTTACCTAAATACTTACCATCCGAGAAGGTTTTAAAGTTTTTAAAAAATTTGCACGTCTATCTTATGTGTACAAACACTTTTTTTTTCACATTCATCCCATCGGAGAAGCTTTGGTTAATATTTTTACGTAAGTACTTACCACAATTGCTACTATTATTTGGTGGATTTTAATTTCTATTGCTGCTGGATCATCACTATTTGGCGAGACGAAAAATAATATGCCATTAAGGATGTTGAGAAAATGCTGACTGGATTTAACTGGATTTATAAGGGAGAATTTACTACCAGTAGGATTTTTGCTAGAAATGCTAAATGTATTTTCTAAGGTAGCTTCCCCTAACTTTAATAATGAAAAAAATAATAATAATTACTGATGAGTGGAAAGTTTTTGTAAATCCACCCTGAAACCAGATTTCCCAAGGTAGCTTCCGCCCTAACAATTATCTTGAATAATAATATTTTGCTTATTTGTCTGATTGATGAAAAAGATGGATATTAATTAAAAAAAACATATATTTGAAACAATTAATTTCCTTAAATCTGGATAAGTAGCATTTTAGCTCGACTTATTATTTTCAGTGTCCTTTTTTTCCATTTTTATTACGTTTTAGTCCCTTAAATAACAACTTAAAATACACATTTTATGGAAGGAAAAATACTTGGGAATTTTAAATTTTAAATTTTATGGATTGTTACGGGAAAACTCTTCCATCATGCTTGTATTATACATCTAAAAACCTATTTAAGTTTAAATTTCCACCAGTTAAGCTCAATCAGATAATATAACAACAAAAGTAACTACACCAACTACTATGTAACAACACCAACTACTATGAGCAGTTCATACACAAGATTTATAAGGAATATGAAAGGAATAGGGAGAGTAATTCATACACAAGATCTGGATGAGGAATATGAAAGAAGCTAGGAGAAAGCTTTTTCTTCATGGAATCTTCAAGACTGCCATTAATAAAATATTTAAAAGTTAATTAATTAATAACAATACAGTAAAACCTCTATCTAAGAAAAGTTTTGGGACCTTGTAAAAATATTCTTATATAGAAATATTTATACATAGAATAAGTCAAGTCCGGACAAGATTTTTTTTGTTAGTATGGAATTTATTCCTTTATAGAGTATTGATTTTTTAACTCTAAATCAAGAGATAAACGACAAATATAGACATCTACAATTACTTCACTATCATACATTTTCATGAAGATATACATTGTTTGGTGCCCAGACGATAGCAGCTACGCTGTGCTTTGGCACCAGCATTCCAAGTAGGAATGTACCTTGACCAGTGGAGAGAATCTCGGCCGAAATTCTCGGTTTCAATCTACGGTCGAGACGAGTTTCTCAATCTTGCTGAGACGAGATTTGACGAGAAACTTACTGAGGATGCCGAGATCCCACAGAGATGGGCCGAGATTTCATCGAGACAAGTTTTAACATATGAAAATTTTGTAAGAAAAATCAAATCCAGCCCTTAAAAACTCAAAAAGAAAAAATATTTATACCTTTCTTAAAAATTGGTGTTGTTTATTAAGATGTATACACTTGGGGCACAAAATTTAGAAAAAAAATAATATAAAACATAATAATACCTGATAAGTGGATATTTCTTCGTTCTTCATACACTCTTCTGAATAATTAAACCATAACAAATTGGTTAAAATTAATCAAAACACAAATATGTATCTATATTCTAACTAAACAAAAATAAAACCAATTCAACGAGTCAAAATTAGACATTACCGAGCTGATCGAGAGATATCTTTGTGGGATCTGAAAAGGGGAAATACTTATCATTATCAGGACTGGAATTCAAACAAAAACCACAAAATGCTTCAAAAACAAAACCCTAAAAATTCTTTAACGGATACTTACACCCGTCTCTGTCAATATAAGGATTATCAAATCTGGATTTATGAGGAAGAGGATATTTGGTGGATGAATCTGAAGAGGATGAGAAGTATCTCAAGTTTGATGATGATGGAGTATTTGGAGAAGATGAGAAAATAGGGTTGGCTGCTTTATGTCGACAGAAAGAGGAGTAGATAGAAGAAGAAACGCATTTTAGTCTCATCATCATCATATGGTGAGGGTTGAAGCTTATATCTGCAACAAAAAGAAAAACCCCAAATTCCAGTTAGAAATCAATCGATATTTTCTGGTGGTGATGGAAATTATGTTGTTAAGACGGTAGTAAATTAATTAAGAAAAAAGATATCCCCAGACTAGATCGTAACCTGTGCGATGTTAGAAAATTAATTAGTCCATTACATCATGATCTAGGGTTGTCAATGGGTACCCATTACCCGGATCCGGTATATTTGGATCCAGTTCCGGGTCCTAATTTAGGACCAATTAACAAATTAGGGCGGGTGGTAATTATCCAACAATTAATAAAAGGGTCCAAACCAATTGGACCAATACAAACATCCAAAAGCAGGTAATTCCTTAACTCTTTTATTCATGTTTTTTTTCAAAATTACAATTATTTTGTTAGTTTTGGATTTGATTTTTTTTTTTCTTATTTTTACTTTTTTTTTTTTATTAAATATTTACTTTTGAGGTTTTTTATAGTTTTCTTAAACTTGATAGGTGCTAACCGTCCTTAATTATGACCCAACTGATTTTAAAGCGGGTTGATTACGGGTCCTTAATTATGACCTTATAAGTAGTTAGTTAGGAGAGGACCCGGACTTTATAAGTAGAATGCAGTCTTTATAAGTATACCGGAGATGCATGTAATTACATTGTTTGAGCTAGTGAGTCAACGCTAAATTGTCACGACTCGTAACCGATATCTGAAGGCTTTTTGTCCGGGAACAAGTCCAGATAGGCCAGCCGGAATGATATTCCATCTCATGAAAGTTAGTTACATTTTTACGCCGGCTTGCCAGCCTTGTCACAACTCATAACCATCGTATTAAATTTTCCTACTTCAAAGATTTACCATTCTTAAATATTACATTATCTCCAGTCACAAATATTTTTACCTTCAAAGAATTTGCGTGCTAGTAGTTGATTACAAACAATTTACAAATATCAAGTCATGTAGAAAACCAAAGCTCACAAGTGTGCATAGGAGGAACTCCAGTGGGACTGGTATATCAGTGGATTTGCATGTTTACCACCTACAATGGGAATGACAAACAATTATAATGGATGGACAAACCTTTATGTTAGAGCACATCTTGGTTGAACCCAACAAGCGTTGGTATGTCAAGTTTGGTTGTCATATTTTAGTGTCAAGATATCATTTAAGAGTCACTCGATTATGTCTTTGAGTCAACTTCGTTTAGGTTAGACTAGAAAGTTTAGGAATGTTGAGATGTACAAATATTACTCGGAAGACTTGAAGAAGCAACTATTACAACGACGACATCATCCTTCCTCTTGAGGTTAGTAATATTGACTTGAACGATTTCAATTCCTAACGTATCTTTCAAGTCGTAATATATTGAAAATACAACATGCGAAAACTTTACATATTGTATATAGTGTATATACCACTCTAGTATAGAGACATGATCAAATTAGTTGATCATAGTATTAAGGAATTAGAATACGAAGTATAACGTCTATTTATTGAACTTCGTATTATATGACATCAACATAATCTTGTATATATTGTTATGAGTATGTGTATGGGTTTTGGTGAAGATTTCATCCTAGGAAACATTGTTGATGCAGGAGCATTTTATGTTTTTTTAGGAATGTTTTTAATCTAGGAATGTCCTACAAAATAGGGACGTTTTTAGTTGTTATCGTATTTAGTTTAGGGTTTCTTTCTGTAAGGGTTATCTTTCTAGTATAATTAGGCTATAGGGTTTTCTTAAGGAGGGGGACTTTTATTATAATTTCATACGACTATAATCTATTGATTATTGCAGCATAGTGGTTTTTTAACCTAGACTCAATTATCTATATTCTTATTGTTATCAATCATATGTTCAATTCAATTATCTTTGTTTTATTTTCCCTAGTTTTCTGTTTTAGTTTCTAAAACTGCATCAGTTGGCGCTAGAAACAAAACACACCAGCAAACCCTAGTTTCTACAATGGTAGGTAGAGATATAAGTGGTGGTAGAGGTAGAGGTAGAGGTATTAGATACGTAGAATCTGGTGAGTCAAGAACCTTGATTGAGGACATGTTGCGACGAAGTTGTTGCGCGGGGACGTGCGAAAGCTTCGAATGTAGATCTTGGAGATCCGGGTCGCAAGCCTTTAGATTCACGGAAAGGATTTTTTGAAGAAGATGAACGCACAAAGGTCGATAAGAATCGTCGTTATGTTGTTCATGAGAATCCAGTATTCTCAAAACACACCCCTTTGTATTCACCGGAAGGAGGATCAGAGGATGACGAACACACGTTTAATGAAAATACTTTTCATAACCGTGTTGTTCATGAATCACATCATGGAAGGTTAGAAAACATATTAATCAAAACCTTTGATTTGAACACTAAACTGGTGAAAGTTGAAGTAGATGATATGTTTGGAAGAATACATGATGAAGATTTTCTAGATTGGGAGGCTAGCAAAGAGAAATATTTTGAATGGCAGCCTATGACCGAAGCTCGTAAAGTGAAGTTTGTCAAGTTAAAGTTGAAGGGGTCAACACTGCAGTGGTGGAAAAGGCTACATAACGGCGTAAGAGGCAAAGCAAAGAGAAAACAACACTTGGGTTCACATGAAACAAAAGTTGCGCAAACAATTTCTCCCACCTGATTACATGGTGATGATGCATAAGAAGTTCCAGTCGCGCCAACGTGACCTTAGTAAGAGCACAAAGTCAACCAGCACATTAACAACAGATGCTCGGGCTACAAATAGAGTGCACAAGAAAAAAGTTCACTTCGTTGAGGATAATAGTGATGAGAACATGTTGTGGGAGTTAGAATCGATGAATTTCCGAGTGATGACGAAGTGGTTGTTATCGGACTTGCCAAATCTGACGACGATAGTTACCCTAATTTGAAGAAAACATTTTCTTATACGCTAGTATTGGAGACAAATACCCAGTTGGAAGAAAAAGTTTTCTTCGTCTTTTTGGTGTTGATGCATTTATCGAAAAATGACGAGCATTGTGGAGTATTCTGTAAACCAAGTTCATTCAGTTTACAAGAATCAAGATACATATGTGGTAGATAATTTCGATTTTTAATCTCAAGCTCTACATACGGTACATACTTTATGCAACGTTGATCTAATTTGAGATCAAACTATCACAAGGAGAGGTTAGCCACAAAAGAATTTTGTAGAAAAATTATCTCCGTAAAATTCGTGGGCGAATTCTCTCTAACAAGGGAGGAGTATGATGATGGAAGAAGTACCAAACATAATAAGTATTCCAAAACCATGTTATGATAATGAAACTCAAGTTCGACGTGTGGCAAAAGCGACTTGTATGTGAAGAAGTTCGGTCATAAGGAAGCTTGGGCAGAAAACTATAAAGTAGAATTCGAGGTCGAATTATCTCCAACAATGGGAGAAATACAATAATTGAAGATTTACCAGAAAACCTTGGAGTTGACAGGTGCTATTGTGGAGAACATGAAAATCCTTGTGATATGTTCGCGCCACACAGTAAGATTCATGATAACAACTTAATCAGCTGCACTATTGGTAATGAGCCTTTTGAGGTTGTGTATGCATGTCATCCACGGTGTGTCTTCAATACAAATCCACTCATTGAGGACCAGCAGATTGCTGATGACAGAAAACATATCCATCATTAGGTGTGTGCAACCATCAATGAAAAGAAAACTACGACAGAGGTCGTGTTTTCAACTTTTGGCTGAAATCTGAACATTGAGGTACTAAAAGCATTGAGAAATACCTCTCTTTCAGATGAATCTGTTTACCATCGGAACTGTTGTAAGGTGTTTGTTGGTTGGGATATGTTGACTATTCGGTTAGGGGAGAAAGAGATAATAATAGAGACTATTGTTCTCGCTGAAAGACTTGCTCCTAGTCCGTCTTGTTTATTGCGAACAGTTTGTGTATACGACTTTCATCAACAACAAAAATTAGAGAGTATCTCAGCTGACTTGATCTACTGTCAGCAGAGGTTATGGGTAGTCTCTATTTTCTAGGTGATTATGCTTACTATTTGGCTTTGGCTAGAATGTTTGATTGCAGCCTTAAAGAATTCATTGGTCGATATTATTCTTAAGGTAACAGATGCGAGAAGGCGTTTAATGACTAGGTCATTTATTTCTTACCATTGGCAAAACTGTTATGCATCATACAAATATAGCTACTGGTCACGTAAGGCACAACTATAAGGCGTGCTACTACACAATATTTAGATATTTGGTGATGATTGAGGTCAATCTTAGGACTCCTGATTTGATTTATGGGTTGTGTGATGTTGTTAACACAAATGATATGGTTGAGGTGTTAGAGCGAATTCTTGCAAATGAAATGAGATCATCATGTAAAGGTGAATTAAGGGATATTATTCATAAAGAGAAGCTCATATCCTATCGATCTTGTCGAGTACCAACAACAAGGAAGAAATACAGCAATTTCTTACTACAGCAACGATCAAATCATGTCGCTTTTGTTTTTGATCGAGGGAAGACGAAAAGGAAGGTGGTAGTCACTAGTTTCAACACAGAAGAAGGTGATCAGAGATTAGTATCTTCAGATTCTAAAGACAGGAGGATGAAATCGGTGCTTGTTGTTGATGTAAGTAAGTTCAGAAGTGGGGGTTTGAGTTTTGTGTTTGATCGTGGGAAATCAACAAGGACATCATATGGTGCAATGAAGTTGAACATTTCTGGTTTATTTCCTTTTACGATCTTTAAGGCTATGAGTTTTTTTTTTTATCGTGGGAAGTCAGTGGGATGTTATCCAAGAATACTAGAGACAACTATTCTTGCGATGTGCTAGAAATTATAAAGACGTGCTCGTCGGAGTCGAGCTTTCTTTCAATCTGGGGTGATTGATGCAGGAGCATTTTATGTTTCTTTAGGAATATTTTTAATATAGGAATGTCCTACAAAATAGGGACGTTTTTAGTTGTTACCGTATTTAGTTTAGGGTTTTTTTCCGCAAGGGTTATCTTTCTAGTATAATTAGGCTATAGGGTTTTCTTTAGGAGATGTCCTTTTATTATAATTCCATACGACTATAATCTATTGATTATTGCAGAGTAGTGGTTTTTTAACCTAGACTCAATTATCTACGTTCTTATTGTTATCAATCCTATGTTCAATTTGATTATTTTTGTTCTATTTGCCCTAGTTTTCTATTTTAGTTTCTAGAACTGCATCAATTGTTTTACAATTGTTTAAAGGAAGTACATTCATGAACTTGTTTCGTGAATCGAAAAGGAAATCATGATATTAGTCCGTGTATTCATTGCATTTCATTGGATAACCAATATGTAACTTATGGTTTATTAATCAAACCTAAGTAATCACCATGAGATGGTATGATCTATCCTTGTAAGCGGTGTGGACCGATTCTTGTAATTGGTGTGACCGATCTCAAGTAGGAAGTATGATCGATCCTTGTGAGAGGTGTAATTGATCCTTGTGAGAGGTGTAACCGATCCCTCTCAGGAGTGTAAACGATCATTGTGAGAGGTGTAACCAGTCCGGTAAGATATGTGACCTATCACAAGTAGAAAGAATATATTAAGGTAGAACAGATCCTAGTGATTGGTATAACCGATTTAACCCATTCTAAACTTGTTTTTGAAGTGTCGTATAACCAATTCTAAACTTGTTTGGAGGTGGTGGCCTAGATGCCCGATCAGTGAATATTTATTACTAATTCATGAAATTCAGCTGAGAATGAGTCATGAAACGGAGTAAATAAATCGAGTATTTATTACTAATCTATGGAATCCAACTGAGGATAAACCATGAAAAAAAGAAATGGGATAAAATGTGTATATATTACTAATCCATGGAATCCACTTGAGTATAAGCCATGGAATTTAGAGTAATGAGATACGATAAATTATTTTCTAGGAATTCAATTGATGAATGTCACGCCAGAGTTAATTTATGAATTGCTCTATACTAGCATGCAATATGTCTAGGAGCGAGTTTATTCGAGAATCGAGGTATGAGGTGATGGAAGCATCATACTTGTTTTGTATAGTCATGGAACAGTGTGGTATCCTGAAGATGTTAGCGCTCTATACTAGCATGCAATATGTCTAGGAAGTAGCCAATCATTAATAGATTTTATACATCGCTCTACATAGTCAAGGAACAGTATGGCATCCTTGGTTATAGACTCCAGCATCTCTAATGGCTTTATGAAGATAGAATCTTATGTTAATACAATGTTTCTCCAAGCATAATTGTGGGAATGCTTCAAGAATTATGCATCGATCCCTCGTAGCGTCTTGCAAGGACCAAATGTTGACACTCGTCATGCTTTTTCCTGATCGTTGTCGTATGCGTCAAAAAATAAAATACTTTCTCATTACTTAAAATATATAATATAGTAAGGGCAAGAAAAGATCGTTGTCACAGAGAGGACTAGGATTGTCAAGTTGTTTCGGTTTCCTAAATAGAACAGGGGGATTTCTGGTTTTTATGTATCTAAAATAAATAAAAGCAAACAAGAAAATAAACACGCAAATCGATGATATAATGATATTGGTCAAGGGTTCTTTTTCATTCACTAACATGTTCTTGTCTAAATAAGTAGAGTTGGTATTTAATCTCTCATTATCAGAAGCCCTAGGATACCTTGATCGCAAGAATATCTCGTTAATTTCCTCTTGTCATCAGCAAACACATTAAAGATGAAGTATGAATTCTATCTAAGAGAATTGGCTTTTACGGTAAAATTGGCTCAAAAAAATGATATTTGCACACACACACACACACACACACACACACACACACACACACACACACACACACACACACACACACCGAGATGAATTACTAAAGGCACCCATAAAAGGCGTTAAAGGCACCCCGGAAAAATGTTGGAAACACCCCAATAAGAAGTGTTATTGGCACTCGAAGAAAGTTGATAAAAGCACCCGGAGAATAATTGCTAAAAGGCACTCCAATGTTGAGCACCCCAAATTTGCTATTTACACCCCATGGCTATGGGCACCCGCAAATGGATATGGGGCGTCTTTCTTCTTCCTCCTTTGAAGTAAGTTTTTGGCGGGAAAATTCTGTTGAAACTGCGTGATTACCTGGAACGGATTTGGACGAGATTGTCTCGTATATTATCTACAACTTGGACTGGGAATAGAATGTTAGGCTACAACAGGTTTGGTAAGAGAGTTAGATTCGAAAATAATAAGGAAGTATCATCAGTTTGAAGTAAACATGGAAGATTAATATTACGGGTATTATTGGATGTATTTTTGGAAAGAATGTGGTGAAATTGAAAGGTTATATACTCTGCAGGATTTACTTCTATGGTTTGAAGAGTTTGCACCAAACATGATACGTATGGAGAAGAAAAAGGAAGGTTTGATGAAGTTCCAGTGAAACAGGGGTCGGAGAAGTTTACTTGTGTTGTACTTGGAAGTTATGTATGAAAGGGGAGTTACATCCTACGATTCGTATCTATCAATTATAGGGAAGTTTGGGCAAGTTTGGAAGATTCGTACGTGTGGAGGATAAATAGAGAATGAGAAAATCTCGTAATTTTCAAAGAAGGAAAATAAGTATATTCCGAAGATTTCTTAGAGAATTGATCGGCATGTTGTGTATAAATATAATTGTTTTGGATCACAGAAAAAGTGTCGAAAGTTGGGGGTAGTTAGTAGAGGCTACAGAGCCAAGAAGAAGAAGTGCATAGAATTTTCTCTGTTGGTGCAGGGAACAAGAAGACAACAAACAAAGACCCGTCAGGATCAGTCGCAGAAAACCGTCGCATATCAACTGCAAAAGAAATAGTCGTAAATCCAGCAGTTTTATTATCTTTGTAGTCTTTGTAACAGACAATTTGCAACGCTTATAGGCATTGCAATTGAGATGCTCTCTTATTTTTCATATATTTCTTCAATAAAAACACCTTTTGAGCCTGCTAGACACATTTTTGTGTCTAATTTGTCTCGATCCTTTATATTGATAGTGCTCATTTTTGTACTTATTATGGTTTATGCGTGTGTAGGTATTTTTGGCCAATAAACATTTTTGGAAAAATCGGCTCGAAAAGTTGGTAAAAGCGCCCGGAGGACACATGTTATTTGGTCTCTCACTATGGATAAGGGGTATCCAAATTACTAAGGGGCACCCCTAGACAAGTTATTTACACTCAAATAGGATAGGGGGCGACCCACCTTCTTCCCCAAAATTCAAATCTTTTTACGGGGAAAAATGGCAAAAGTGCGGCTGCATTTTTTGTTGGATTTCTCGGCGAGTTTTGACGAGATTCAATGGCTTATTTTTGGTGGACTGGACTTCCTATAGTATAACAGAGTTGGTACGTTTGATTGGATCGAATGATTTGGGCTGGATAAGCCGGAAGAAGAAATCAGAGGTGTGGAGTTTCACGGGACTATTGAGGTTTTCTGTATCAGCCAATGGGTGATATTATGTCGGAGTTTGACGTAGCTTTGGATTGATATGGTCCTATCACCACTAAACAGGATTGGTATGTTTCTCAGATTCGAATAAAAAGGAAGATTTCACTCGGGTTCAAGCAAAACAAAGTAAAGGAAGTTTCAGGATTTTCTATAACTATAAATGGAAGTTGGGTGAAGGATGAAGAGTCTGTTGACGGCTAGGATTTAGGCTATCACATTTAGGAGAAGTTTGGAGTAATCCAAAGCACCGCGTAAAGAAGAAAAATAAGGAAATAACCGAGACTTTAGAAGAAAGAAAAAAGAAGATTTATGTGGAAGATTTGAAGACCTGTTGGCTATATATAGGTTGGTTGCGAGTCAGAGAGGGGTTACGTTCACATTGGGGTAGTTGCAGAGAAACACAAAAGCTTGCAGAGTCGATTTCACAACTTACAGGCGAGAGGAAGAAGAAAACCAGAGAACAACAGAAGAAGACAATCGCTTAACCCGTGACCTATTCTTTCAAATTCAAAGCCTTTTGTAACAATTTTTCCAACAATTAATCGAGTTCGCAATAGTTCTGTTAAGGCATCTCTGTAATAACGAGTTTTGTAACAATTATATCTGTTACAAACTCAACTGCTTTAGACCTTTTCATCATTTTAATCATCTTTTGAGACATAAACAAATATTTTGAGATCATGATTAATATGAGGAGCTAAACCCCATTGCTGAGGCGATAGAGGAAGCTATTTTTCCAACAAGAAGTGGTATATTCTATTTTATCTATTTATTTGCAATTACTATATGATTATTTGCCTTGAACTATGATTGAATATGATTTTTATTTGAGTGATTGTTATCTATTTTGATGGAGTGTGCTTAGTTTATGACTTTTGATGCTTCATACTTGGTATTTACAATTATTACTTTTGAAAATCTACTTGTTGCAATAGTTAGAATCAAATTGAATGAGAAAATTGCATGAATATAAAGATTGGATTAAATCACTTTGAACTTGGAAAATAGTAGAATTTTATCCTCAGTGTTCTTTTAATATTGATATCAACTTTTTCAGTGTTTGTTATAATTATTAGTGATTTTTCTATTTTAGTTTTGAACTTAAGTCTAAAAAATCCTTCACAAGTTCGAGAAACGACAACCCTTATTTACCACTATCACAACTTCATCGAGCCATGTTTCTATCTTTTGAGATTGTTTTCACCATGAAGAGATAAACCCCAACACAGCGGCAATGGAGGAAGCCATTCTTCACGCATGTGGTAATTCTATTTAATTCCTTTATGACTTTTACTTTTGTCAAGTAATTTAGTGTTTCTTTATGCTTTGAAGGCAACATCCTTTCCGGATTTGGATGTATGCTCATGATCAAAGATCTTTAACTTCCCAACCAGAGTATTTCTGGAAAGAGTTGCAAGGTTATTTCCTTCAACGATGGCATGCTTCTTAGAATCGTATCTAGATGGCAGCGATCTGAGAATTTTCATCACAATGTCGTTTTCAGGAATAGTCTTACCCAACACAAAAGATGCATTAAAAATTTCAGACACTTTGTGATAAACACATTAAAAGAATCTCCATCTGCCATACAAAGGTTTTCCCGATCGGAATTTAGGTTTTGAAGCCTGGCTTCCTTTTCACTGGAATTTCCATCAAATACGGTTTCTAAGATATCCCAAGCATTTTTAGACCGAGTGCATGTAGTCACGTGGTGCTGAAGATCTGGGGTAATGGCATGACTGATAGCATTTAACCCGTCAGAATTTTGCTTTGCAGCGAGTATCTCGGCAGGTTCATATGCACCAATATCCTTTGGAACAGTTGCATCGCCTTATGCAAAAACCGGAGGATTATAACCATTAACAACATAAACCCATGATTGAAAATCACGCGCTTGTGTAAAGGCACGCATGGCACTTTTCCACCATAAGTAATTCGAGCCATCGAAGATAGTTGGTACGTTTATGGAGATAGAATTTCTGTCCATATTCAGATTGATACAAACACAAACTTATAAGGTACTTAATGCGTTTGCCTGCTCTGATACCAATTGAAAAAGCGAGGGCCTAACAACCACACCCAATATTTCGTTTGGCAATCTGAATAGACAAACTCCAATATACTTTCAAGAGAATCAACTAGACATTTAGACTCAATCTAAGAAAAGTATATATCAAAGAGTTAATATCCATATCTCTTCAATTCAATTTGCAATCAACAAATAGGGATTTGCGAGCCCGATTAAATATAAGAGAAATAACTTGAACAGTACCAAAAACCAATGTTGAATGATCAATCAATTCCAATCAACAACCAAAGGTTGGATTTCCCAATTGATCGATTCAACGCACAACATGTGATATTTCAATTATATAACAAAATATAATGCGAAAAGAAATAACATGACACCAAAATTTTGTTAACGAGGAAAACCACTTAAATGCATAAAAACCCGGTACTAGTCCATTTTGAACACCGGCCGTATTAAGCGCTCGGACACTAGCCTACTACCAATGAACTTGACCGGACCAGTAGTTGAACCATGCATAATCAATCTCACACCGATTCAAGATACAATTACGCTCCTTACGTCTCTGATCCAAGCAGGATACTACACACTTGATTCCCTTAGATGATCTCACCCACAACTAAGAGTTGCTACGACCCAAAGTCGAAGACTTGATAAAAAAAATATGTCTCACACAGAAAAGTCCATAGAATGAATAAATCTGTCTCCCACAGAAATACCCAAGAGTTTTTGTTCCGTCTTTTGATAAATCTAGGTGAACAGGAACCAATTGATAAAACGGACTTATATTCCCGAAGAACAGACTAGTATTATCAATCACCTCGCAATAATCTTAATCGTATGGAAACGAAACAAGATATTGTGGAATTACAAACGATGAGACGAAGATATTTGTGACTTCTTTCTATCTTTCATATCGGAGATCACTCTCAAGCAAATCTTAGAGAAGATAGTACTTAATCACGATAGAGCAGGGCAAGATCAGAACACACAACTACATAGAAAATAGTTGGGTCTGGCTTCACAATCCCAATGAAGCCTTTAAGTCATTAACCTACATGGTTTCGTGAAAAACCAAAGGTTAAAGGAGAATCAACTCTAGGTTATGCAACTAGTAACACACATGAGGTGTGGGGATTAGGTTTACCGCTTGCTAGAGTTCTCCTTTATATGGTTTTCAGATCGTTTTTTGCAATCTAAGTTACCTTGGTAACCAAGCATTCAATATTCACAAATTAAATGAAAAACCTGATTTTATTCAAGCTAATATCTTTCAACCGTTAGATCGAGCTTAGCTTGTCAAACACAAATGAAATGCACTTTTCATTTAGGTTTGAGTAACCGTACCTAAAGATGTACACCGGGTTGGCTCAACAGTAGTTAACTGAGGTTAGCTGTACGAACACTTTCATATCAACCTTATTCATCTTAATCACAACTAGTTCAAATGACTTCAAATGAACTAGTTCTAGAGTTGTTCAATTGCTATATTCTCAAAGAAGTATACAAGAACCCAATTGAAGCAAAATCGGTTTGAAGAACATTATAGCCACGTTTTGCAAAGATTGCATTCCTTATTATATAAATGTATTAATTCATGAACAAACCGATTCTAGAACAATAACCACTCAAGTATGCAAACGTGTACGCATACTTAAGTAGCAGGACCAAGTTTTGTTTTCTCCAGTATGCGAACATGTACGCATACCTCCAAACCCAGCAGCAATTCGTGGAAATTATATAAATGCCCTACTTTTTCACGGGCTTCAAAACTACCCTTATGAAGCAATAAAAAACACCCCTCCTATCCAAAGCCCATCAGAGGCCCATTTAAAATTCGGTGAGATTACTTGAATTGCCCTTTTATATAATTAATGATCATAAACCAAAACTACACTCATTCATCATCTTCTTAAAAGAGAGAGTCTCGAGTCATTTTGTTTTAGAATTTTGAAAAATTTCAAAAATCTAGGTTTCCGATAATTTCCTTCACTTCTAAGATCATCTTCTTATTCTTCTAAATCTATATTTTAGTGATTTAATCGTTCGATTCGTTAAATTTGAGATCTCGAAATTAGTTTCTTCATCAACAAATGATTCAACTAGAAAATTCTCGATCTGCAAATAATATGTAATGTTGATTAGTTATTGAAGATGAGTAGAAAATTATATGATATTTGCATTTCAATTTGAAGTTTGTAAATCTTCAATTTCTAAATCTGCTTTTTTTTTTTTTTGGTTTTTTATGTTGCAGAGAACGAGTTTCTCGAAGCTTTATTGTTATTTGATTCTACTTGATTGATTTGTTCATTTATTTGAATTCGAAATCGTTATTCATCTCTCAAATGGTATTATTCAATCTTCAATCTTGATTTTGATTTTTTTAATTTCATTGTTTTACTTTGCATAGTATGGATGAATTATTAGTAATATATTAAAGTAACATATTATGATGTTTTGTAATTGTTCTTCTTGTTGTTGACATAGATTTTCATAGTTGACATCGAAATTTTTATACAATTTCCAGTTATTTGTATCAACATTGGTTGTCGATGCGATTTGTTTTCTTCAACTTTCATTGTTGATGCAGTCTTGGATAATTTTGCGATTATGTTTTGTTGATTGGTTTTTATTGTCAACATTGGTTGTTGATGAGTTAGTAGGAGAATTATTTGGATAATACTTATTGTTTGAGCTTAAAATCATTGTTTATATTCTCGGTTTACATATCAACGTTCGACATTGAATATATATATTTCACGAGGGCGCACCCAGTGATGTCTTGACATGTCTGAATTTGTATCTTAGGTTTGGTTTAGGCTTTTCTTATGATTTGTTGGAATTTTCATCAAGGAGCATGTATGTTAATGTAGTTTTTCATGTTGTTGGTTCACATTTGCACCGGATCATCGATGGACGCGTAGTAACATATATGATGATGTTTATGTTGTTTTTGTATTACGGTCCTTATTTGCGACATAGAATTTTCATTGTTGATACTAAAAATTTGTACCATATTGATTATTTGTATCAACATTGGTTGTTGATACTGAGTTTGTTGTATCAACTTTCATTGTTGATGCAAAAAAACCCATAAATTTGTGATTATGGTTGTTATGTTTGTTTTGTTATATCAACATTGGTTGTTGATTCGGGTTTGTTGGATCAACTTTCGTTATTGATGCAATAACTTGGACAATTCTTTGATTATGTGTGTTGATAGATGTTGTTTTATTGTATCAACATTGGTTTGTTGAATGATTAGGTGTCAACATTGTTTTATTAGATTTGTTGATCCATTTTGATTATTTTATTGTTGCGAGGTCAAAGATGGTCATTGCGAAGTTCACTTTATCCAATTTGACCTTATCGCATGTCTTGTTTGGAGTTAACTATTGCGGCGAGTTGATTAGTGTGGTCAAAAATTCTCGCCTTATATCCTCAAGACCTCGTAATTTTTGGTTACACCGGTTGATGGAATTTCACATGTGATTAATCACGATCTTGAGTTGAGGTTTTTCATTCACTTATTTGTATCTCCAAAGGTGATGCGGTGAAGTTTAACATCCTGTTTAATATTGTTGTTGATGCTGTTCCTAGTTCTTCTTCTGTTGGTCCTTCTTCGTCATCATCAAGTTGTGTTTTAAATAATGATCTTGCTGTTGTAGAAGATTTGAATGATGATTCAGTTATGGTCAGAAGGGTCCCCAAGAAGTCAGATGCTTGGGAAAACATCTTCACTGGAGTAGGGCAGGTTTTTGATAATAAAATCCATTGTCGTGATAGTGTTAAGAAGTATGAATATCATAGTGGTTACAAACTTGACGTACGTAAGAGTGACAAGACACGTTACACTATCTGGTGTTTTAACCATAAAACTCAATCTTGTAAGTGGAGGTTTCATGTGTCTCTCGTTGCCAATTCTAATGGTGTGTTTCGGTGCAAGGACGTTTAACGGGAGCATGCATGTGATTTAGCTTCTTCGATCCAAGGCAAAGGTCGGGATGACGAAGTCTTTTCTAAAGGATATCTTAATTGATGAATTTCGAGCATCAAAGAAGAAAAAATTGCGGTGATGTTAAAGATTTGCTCCATCGGGGAGTATGGTATTGATCTCTCGTATAGTCGGGCATACCATGGGTTACGGTTCACTAAAGATTCTCTTTGGGGTGATGATATCAAGTCATATTGATTTTGTTTGGTATAAAGACTCAATTGAACATTATAATCTGAAGCGTCGTAAAGTTTGAGTATGATGGTGATACAGAGGCGATTCGGAGGTTTTGTTGCTTTTGAAGCTTCAATTACTGGATTCAATAAGTATTGTCGTCATGTTATTTATTGATTGCACTTTCCTCACTTTGGGAAGTTTAAGGGAGGTCTTATGGTTGCTTGCGGAAAACTGGTAACCAAGGTATGTTTTTTAATCTTTTCTTCTTTTAAGTATTAAGTGTTTCAATTTTAGTTTACGAATCACATGATATCCCCTGATTTCAAATTTTATGAATCACATAACTTTGTTCATCCCATAATCATTTGTTGTTTGATCACATAATACTTATTGTTGATGCATTATATCCTGGATTTCAAATGTTATTTGTTTATCCCATTATTGCGATTGTTGACCCCCTTTTTTCGTAGTATCAACTCTTGTTGTTGTTCCATAATTTGCAGTTGTTGATGACATAACTTCTTTTTGCAGTTGTTGATGACATAATTCCATAATTCCCACTAAATGCAGTTGTTGATGCCATAATTGTTGTTGTTGATCCCATAATTGCAGTTGTTGACCTCTTTTGTAGTTGTTGATACCATATTTTGTAGTTGTTGATACCATAATTTCTGTTATGAATCCCATATTTTGCAGTTGTTGATACCGTAATTTGCAGTTGTTGACCTCTTTTTGTAGTTGTTGATACCATAATCGCAGTTGTTGATACCATAATAGTAGTTGTTGATCACATAACTTCTTTGTTGTTGATCCCATAATTTTTTGTTGTTGACCCATTAACTTGTTCATGGTTATCAGTTTTTGTGTTACTCTTTGAATCTTTTTTTTTTTCTAGAGATCTTTCCAGTTGCTTTTAGGTATTGTACCTTGCGAAAATTGTGACAGTTGGGAATGGTTCCTAACCAACCAAGGGTATTATTAGTGAAGATCGTCCACCGCCATCATATCGGACCGTGAGCTGGCCTTTTGAAGCATGTCCTCTAATCTTTCCAAAAGCTTTCCATTCTTTTTTTTTGTACCACATGAAAGGTAATGTTCTGTTCAAAGGTAAAGCGGAGCAAGCAAACCGCTGTGAAGTTGTTTGAAGAGTGCTACACTTTGCCTAACAAAGGAGAAATTTTTTGCGCCACCAAGAGTTTGAGCAATCTCAAGCTTGATTCGGTGATTGATTGGATGGTGAAGATTCCATTTGAGAACTGGGCTGCTCATGCTTTTCAAGGAGAAAGGTGGGGTGAGAACACCTCGAATATTGCAGAGTTTTAATAGTGTTATCAAGCATGAGAAGCGGCTCCCAGCACTAGAGCTTGTGGATTGTATTCGTGCTTATGTAATGGAGAAGAACTATGAAAGGTTGGTGTTGTCTAGTAAGTGGAATTCCATACTTACACCACGGATGCAAGCTAGACTCAACAAGAGGATTACCGATCAAGCTTTCTACAAGTTTAGAAGAGCAAGTGATAAAGTATTTGAAATAATTTCTCCCACTGGTAAGCATATGGTGGATTTGGATGCTAGGACATGTACCTCCAATTGGTGGCGAAGCATAGTTTCCCTTGCACCCATTCCATGAAAGCTATGTTGCATATTGGGGAAGACTTACAAGCACATCACCACCACCGAGTACTACAAATGTTTGTATGCTTGTCCTATCTATCCTATTCCCGACCATGAGAGCGCCTAAAATTAATGAAGAAGGTTATGTCCTACCTCCCAATGGTGGTCGGCGTGTTGGAAGGCCAAGCCTTCAAGGTACGGGGTTCTCGAGAGAAAGTTCGCAAGAAGAGGAAGTGTGGTCGGTGTGGAAGACTTGACTTCCACAACCGTGGCGTAGATGTCGCAGACCCCCTTTGGCTCCTCGTGCACCGGTGTTTCAGCAGGAGTCTAACTCGAATGATCAACTTCTTGAGGAGAATGTTGTTACCTAAGTTTCTTTGGATGATTTACTATTTCTCTAAACTTTTTTTTTTTACCTTTTTATGCTAGTTGTTGAATGATCAACATGGATGTTACTTATCTTTATGCTTTCTCTATATTTTTGTTGTTGGATTTCTTGTGTTTTTAATGACATACATTCTCTATTATTTTGTTTAACAATGTCATTCTTGTCGGTTTATGTCGGTTTTGCGGTTTCTTGTTTTTTACGGGAAAAATACTATATAAACTGATCAACATATCAATGTTGATGCAAGTCGAGGTATCAACTTTCAATGTTGATGCCCCATTCTTGAATCAAGTTCCATTTGTTGAGGCTTCAATGAAATGAAAAAATTTGCATGGTTATAAGTTAACTACTTTATCTCAGTGTATTCTACAAGCTTTTACTATGTAAATAGTATCAACATGTTAATGTTGATCCAAGTCATGGTATTAACATTCAATGTTGATACCTCTTAGTGCATCAACTTCCATTGTTGATGCCTACTTTAAAAGAAAACTTTTCATGGTTTTATCTCGTATATATTCAAGTTGATACCATGAAATTTGAGCATACCCGTAATTCTTACTACCAAGACCCATTCACTTTACTTTATGTGAAACCAATCGGTTATTCATCAATTAATTTTTTGAACCATCTTTGTTTTTTGGTATCAACTTCCATTGTTGATACCAAAAATGTATCAACTTCCATTGTTGATGCTCAATAAAAATAAAAAAATTCATGGTTTTATCTGTATTTACAAGTTAACTCAATTAGCTGATCATACACCGCAACCTGTACAAGCAACATTCATTTACTTTCATAACCAAACCATTCATTAACTTGATAATCACTTTAGTAACTAATAGTAATATTAATTGATAACAAACTAGTACTAAACACATCCTCCAAATAAAAGATGTGTTTTCAAACTAACAATTTAAATAAATTAGCAACCTACACGAGCAACTAAATTAGTTACCAAAGAATGTTAAACTACACCTAAGTGTGTTTGCTCTAATCTAATGGTTCAACCGAATCTTGTAGGTTGATAACCTCTTCGACCCGAGTCCTGTAATTTCTTGTACTTGCTTACCATCTAATGCTTCAACGGAATCTTGAATGTTGAGTACCTATTCAAGCGAGTCTTTAAGTTAGCAAAGTTGGTTGCCATGCATTCAATTCGAGATAACATTCGCACTAATCTTTGTTCTCTTCCTGGTTTATGTTCTCATGGTATTGGACCTTGTTACCATCTAAATCCCAAAGCAATATCCACGCTTCACCAAGCACTTCATGAACAAGTAGACGTGCATTGCGCAGTCCAAACCATGTCTACATTGTACGAGGTAATGGTCTAACTTTGTAATTACCTCGTCCATCCGTCTCAACATCTTTTATACCCATTTCGCTTCGGGGACTGAGTCGAGTTTGTACCATGACATTGTCTTCGCTCGTTGTATCGTCTGTAGTGATGAATGGTGTTGAAGATCAACCATCTTCCACGTATCAACGCAAGAAGTACCCAGTGGAAGGGTTTCCCAGTCCTATCTTGTAGACACATCGGTATCATCAATATTGCTTCACCGTCATGCACTTGGGTATCTTTTCCTCAAGTTTGCTTTGGAATCTTAGTTGATTCCACTTTCCGATATCCGCTAGCTACCGCACCCCTCATTATTTCTTTGCATCATTTTCTTGGCGATTAGTTTGTTTTTATCGATAACAACAATAATTCATTCATTTGTTTATCATAATTTTATGTAACTAGTTATTCAAAAGACAGATTAAGAGTTGTTACTTACATAAGCATTTGAATTGAATTAAGAGCTTCTTCCCATAGTATCTTGTCTTAGATGGATTTTTCATCTTGGAATTCGAAGACGGTCTTTGTAGTAATCAACTATCTCACATAATGTTGATGTTGTTCATTAGAAATTGGAGATGCCTTCCCGGTGACCCACTCTTCTTGTTCATTGTCGAAATAAAAGGTACACGCTTTGGTACCGCATTTGCAAAGTTTATGTTAGCTCACGACATTACATAACATATTAATGTTGAAGTATTATTATCTTAACATTACATATCACCAAATTCTAACCCAACTTGGTTATTATCATGGCATCAACTTTCATTGTTTATGTCTATGAATAAACAAAGCGATTTGTTTTGAGTTACATACCATTCTCGTTGCTTGCTCAAAGAATGGACCAATGAACCTTTTTCGTCCTCGGTGCGGGATTCCCGAGTTTGAGGTCTTCCGGCTTATTCAGCGGTATTGGCTCGGTGGCGTCTCATCAACGTAATCATCAAGGAGGTGAATAATCGCATCCTCTTTTTGTTCAACACCTCCCCTTTCTTCTTTCCTTTTTCTCGCTCTCGATACTTGCTCTTGGTCCTCTTCTTCACATTAACTGGAGGTGTGTATTTATCTGCGCATTCCTTGATGACCTTGTGTTATACCTCCTTCCTCTTCCAACAGCCTTCATACCGATTCCTTTGTCTGCGTCGCTTCGAATCATCCTCTTGGGTGGTGTCTTCGTCTTGATTGGGCCATCAATTTCATCCAATTCGAATAGAACTTTAAGGCCTTCCAAGACATTATCGTCACACAATTTTCGGTGTAGGAGTATATTCTCATTTGTTGTGATGGATCATCTTCCATCTCTTTTGCATCGATAGGAGTATAAATTTGGCGGATGATCGATCAAGCTTGGACCACCGAAGTTTGGGGTAGTACCTACAAGGAAATAATCAGATTAGATTAACATGTAAGAGTCCTATTTAAACAAAGATCAACATATCGGTGTTGACTCTTTTTTTTGGAATCAATAATTGTAGTTGATTCTTTTATTGTTATTAAGAAGGAATCAACAATTGTTGTTGATGCTATCCCATGGCATCAACTCACGTTGTTGATACAATTTTTTATGTTTATCAACTTTATTGTTGTTGATCTATATAACATTGCGACATTAGCATTATAACCAAAAATAAAACTAGCATTTTATCTCTAGCATTACAACGGGAATTTTATATGTTCATTTGTCATAATGAAAGAACCTAAACTGAAACTTGTATAATCAAAATTATCAACATACTTTTGCATAATCACGATTGCATACATTTTTTTCAAATTGTGCCAAGGTAATTCTCAATAGTACCTGTAAGGACATTACCCGATTTCTCCGAAGTATAGCCTTAATTGGAGGAGTTGAATAAACAAGTACATCTCCCACCATCTCCACTTCTTCCATGTTTGTTCTCTTTTCTTTATTATCATCTTCACGTCGGTTGAGTTGTTTTTACCAATATCTGCAATCACATTAGCAATCTTTGAGATTCACTTCCTCATTTGAGTCTGCAACCACATTAGCAATCTGTAGATTCACTCTCTCATCCCGAGTTATCGAAGATCGGAACCACATTAGCAATCAAGATTTGCTTCCTCTTGTCTTCTTTTTTCTTTCTTTTCCTAAAGCACGTCCCATCCTCCCCTTGCCAATAAATTTGGGTCTATTTGTACATTGACATTCAATCCACTCGATAACCCTTTTTAAAGCTTTTAAAATCGTTTCACCTCCATCCGAAAGTGACAGTGCCATTTGACTTGATTCTTCTTCTTCTTCTTCATTCAAGTCATCTTCATCCTGCTTTTTAGAAGGTTTCAACTCGGTTTCCATCTCAGCTTCAGTCTGATTTCTAGAAGGTTCTTCATTTGTATTCTCCAGTGTAGTTAAAGCAGTCTCAATCATAGCATTGACTTCCTGTTGAGTACTCTCTGACGTTTCTCTTGCTTTTTTGAAATTTTTCTCCTTTTCTTCCCATTGCTTCACTTCTATAGCAATTTCATCAAGTCTCGCTTTATCCTCAGGCTTCAAATGCATCATGTCCTTGTTGTTGTCAATAAGTTTCTTCATGAATATTATGTTGCTCATTGATTTAGTCGCTTGCCCCCTCCTTTCATATGTTATCTCCTGTTGTCAAGTAGAAGATTAATGTTTTCCTCTATCGATTCTCATTCCTATGCCTCTCTACTTCCAACCGGCATCTTTGGTGCTAACATGTCTATCAAATACATCTCTTCTTTTGTCATAGGATCAACAACATCTTCATGAACCTGCAAATCGACATAAAAATACGGTTAGCATAATATTTTTTCCAACTTTATAACCATAATATATATTTCACGAGGCGTAGCCCCAGAGTGATTTCGACACTAAGATCGAACTACATGTTAGATATGATGCCAACTACCATTGTTGACACAAAATAGAATGTGGCAGATTTAAATTTTTGTGTAAACATTTGTTGTTGACTCCAAGAAATTGTATCAACTTCTATTGTTGGTACACAAAATATATATTTTTGATTACATTCATTTTTAGGTCAACTTCCATTGTTGACATAGATTCAATAAGTGTGCAAGTATAATCCGTATACATACAAATGCTCCATAAACTGGTATCAACTTCCATTGTTGACACAAGTATAATTATTATAATCAGTACACATTTGTGTATCAACTTCATTTTGTTGATACACTAACTTTGTTTGTTGACTCCCTAAACTAGTATCAACTTCCTTTTGTTGACATGATAAAAAGCGAAATCTATTTGAAATATAAATTGAGTAAACAAATATGTTACCTTACGAGTGAACCAAGTCATGTCCATGGTATCTCCACATTTCCCTTGAAATTGTTTTACCAGTTCTTTGCAGATTGCGTGTTGGCTCCATCTCATGAATCTTGGTGTTACGGTTTCAAAATTTGTCCTCTTTGCGAGTCCTGTTGCACCAGAATCTGGGAAGAAGACAACTGCGCACAGCCACATAGCAAATAGTCTCACAAAATGTCTGGTCGGAAATTGATCCTCACGGCGGCTTTTAGTTTGCGCTCAATTTGGACTTCTTTATTTTATCACTCTTATGTTCTTCTTCCCCACGCTCCGAACTTGTTCTTAAACCATGTAGTGACTACAAGATCATTTTTTTCTTTAGCAACCTCTTGAACTCCTCACTCTCGATGACCCTTTTTATCTTGAAGATTAATGAAAAGTCTTTGGCTCTATTTTGCACCATAAGAAGTTTTTTTTTCCAAACTGAATATCTTCTTTTCTTTATCGAATGCTCCAATAAGTAGCCGTATGTATTGCGGGACGATTATGACACCACTTATCATTTGTTGCATCGATATCTTTTCACCCGTAGAATGGTCTTATAAATTCCCGAACACACATTCCTTTAGTGCTTTTCCATTCTTGTTATCTCCTCCTACTTCAAACATGACTTGTATAGAAAGTTGCACATTTCAATCAATGGTATTAGACATGATTTGAACTTCGTTTGGTCTTCTACTTAGACCTTTGCATACACGCAACTCATTCATTTATTTTTATATTTAATATAGAAATGAACTTAACTATATTGCGGATAGAACTCAAATAAAAAATAATGTATAAAGTTTTACCTGTTTGTTCTTCCTCCGTTTCGCCTATCTGCGGCTACTTGTTGTTGTTCTTACGAAAATGATTCTTCATCCTCCGAATCATCTTCAACCTCCAACTTTTCTTTCCTTTTACGTGCTTCGCATTTTTTCATTGTTCTTCTTCTTCTTTCAGTTGCTTCCTTTTCTGGTCATTCTTCTTATTGGTCTCCCTCTTTCTTTTTGTTGCTTTAGCTCTTTGACTTTCTTGTTCGATTCGTCTTCTTCCGAATCTACTGGCCCTTCATTTATTTTTTTTTTTTTTTTTTAACAACGTCTTGCTCTTTATCAACCAACAAACGCTTGTTCACTCTCTTCTTTTTGTGGCTACATCTTTATTACTCTGTTGTGAATTATCTTCTTTGCCACCGTACTCTTCGGATTTACCTTGGTGATCTTCTCACTCCTTTCATCTATTTTAAAAGCGGCATTAATTTTGTCGGCATTGATAATCACAATATTTTTTAAAACAACATTAATTTTGTCAAGATCCATTGTTGATACCATCAAGTGGTATCAACTCATTGTTGACAACAATATACTTGTATAATTCCTGTTGTTGATACCATCAAATGGTATCAACTTCTATTGTTGATTCCAGCATATTCTATAACCAAAACAGTTATTACATGACATAATTTGGTAAGTTATTAGTTTTATGTTCTGTCATTCATTTATAATCACTAATAACAATTACCATATAGTCTTAGACACTAGTTTCATTACCATATAGTCTTAGACACTAGTATTATATCTCTAGCTTCATTCATTCAACAAGTAACAAGTTCATGGCTTATTCATTATTTATACCTCATAAAAGGATATCAACTCCTATTATTTCACCTCATCTGTTAGCATCAACAATCAAACATCGACTCTATGCTTATTCATTTTAATTTCCACAACCCAACATCATACATACAACAAAGCATTTCAAGGCATTTTCGGTATCAACAAAGCATTTCATGGTATCAACAAAGCATTTCAAGATATCATCAAAGCATTTCAGTCATCAAAAAGCATTTGACCTCATAACAAGGATATCAACTCCTATTTTATCACCTCATCTAAAGCATCAACAATCGAAATTGGATATCAACAAAACTCCTATGCTTATTCATTTGAATTTCATATAACCAACATCAACTCAAACTGAATTTAAGTTATCAACTCTAATTGTTGATATCATACATACAACAAAGCATTTTAGGGTATCAACTCTAATTGTTGACCCCATATATTAACATCAACAACAACCGAAAGTGTGACTAATTGAAGAAATTGTTTCTTACCTCTTTCATTTGAAACGCAACTTCGAAAACTCAAAATCAACTTCTAACCTAAAATCAAAATCAATGAATTAGATTCAAAACTAAGTTCATACCAAGTTAAATCAAACACATAAGAAGCGAGAATTGGTCATAAATCAGACATGCAACAACATTTTTTTCTCGAAAAAATAAATCAATTTCTAAAACCTAAGAAATCTACTTCAAAATTTTAAAAAACATCATCGGAAGGAAAATCTTGATTAGATACCAAACTAACAACATACCAAATCAAATCATACATATTAGGAGCAGGAATTGATGATAAATTATACATGCAACAAAAAAAAAATCCAGAAAATTAAAACTAATTTGAAAACCGATATCTCAAAATCGTAAATCTGTAGCAAATCAAAATTAATAGCAAATTCATCACAGAATACAATAGATTTACTAGGGATTTTAGGTATTTTACCTGTTTAAGCTCTCTTTTGTTCTTCAACTCGAAATACCTAATTTTCTATCATTCTTTTCACTTTTTTTTGAATTTCTTAAAGTAAAGATGATTGAAATTAGTCGGTTGATGATATATATAGATTGACGGTTTTGTTTAAGATCTTATTCGACGGTTTTTTTTTCAGTTTTGAATTTCAAAATCTCAGCGAGTTTGATAGCGCACGAAGGAGAAGAAGGGGAGAGAGGAAAGACGTGAAATGGTTTGAAACGATTCTTGCACTAAATGAGTCTCCAACGTTAAAACCCTCAATATATTGAGGGGCAAAATCGTAATCCGACAATCCGGATATTTTAAGGGAGGGTATATTTATTTTAGGGAAGGGTATTTTTGTTGGGCCTCTATTATAGGGGTATTTAATTAATGTACCTGAAATTCTCGGATATGAACCTTACGCCAGGTTCCATACTTAGGTTTCCGGACTTCTCAAATCAACAGGTACGCATACTTTGGTTCCCGGTCATGGATTTACATACATGCAAGTACGCACACTATGCTTATATCCACTTGTTCTAAACTCTATTTCAATCATTGAAACTTTCTTAGAGGATGAAAATAGTCGTTTTCACACACTATTAGCATCAAAGCGATTTTCAAGTTATTAAAATAATCATAACGAAACATTCACATGATCTGCATACCATGTATTATTACACAACATCAAAGTTCAATTGTATCACAACTTTGACAATAACACTATGGTGATATGTATCACTCCCCCTTAGTCAATACTTCATCTCACATGAAAACCACTCCTCCTTACATAATGATCTGCTAACCATATGTAGTGTGAATTACACATTAATTCTCCCCCTTTTTGTCAATAAAAATTGGCAAAGGTACGAAAACTAGTGGGATCCTAATGAAATTTTCATAGAGATACTTCATGACCAAAAGAGAACATATCAACTTTGTTTAATTGCAATCATATAGTCAAAACTAAATGTTTTCATCAAGGAGTTTAAAAAGATACAAGATAACCCCTATAATATTCCGCAGCCGCACTCCCCACAAAGATTTGGCAATTAAACACAAGTTCAATTAAAAACTCTTCCCCAGAAAATGTCATTCCCGAAAGAACAACAAGAACGACCATACTTTTACGAGAAAATAAGGATTTCTTTGGACATTATCGTATAGCATGAAAACATTAATTTGTAATCCAAAATACTCAATTAAATTAACCACAAGAGAACCCATGATTAATTTAGTCGGAAATGCTCAACATAAGAGAACTTACGGAGCCAGACAGTATATCACAAAAAGTGGATCAGGGAAGGACCAATACTGTGGAATATTCAAAGATTAATTCTATTTTTCATCAATATTTGCATAATGATTTCATAGACTTAATCTTTTCAATCAAAAGTTCATCCTATCTTCCATCAAATTTGCATAATGACACAATAGGCTTTACTTTTGACGTATATGGGACAATCATAGTTCACGAACGCAAACACACATATCCCATAACAATTTTGCAATATATAAAATCAATAAAGATTAATGTTAGAGCACTGCTCGGTCGAACTCGCAAGCGTTGCTATCTCAAGCTTGTTTGTCAATGTTAGTGATCAAAACTATAAGTCTTGATTTCCAGTCTACTTATAGTGATGTCTCGGACTAGGATAGTTTTGTGTAGTTTATATTTAGACTTCACGGTTCATCATTGAAGACGAAAAACTACTAAGGAGAGCATGTGGAACTTCATCAACAAAAAGGTATGTGGAGACTGAAACTCATCTATCACTTGGAAAGTCTATTTTTATTTTATCTCCTATCTTTGAGACAATTGTCGTAGTACGATAGTTTTCGTTCATACACATTTGAGACTTCGAGCCGAGTTTAACTCGCTTATCTATTTCTCAAAATATGTGTTGGTAAGCTTTCGCTTCAACTAAGTTCATCTTATATTCTTGGCGAAAGTCAAAAGATGATCATGTGAAAATTGTCGAGTAACATCTTACATGGTTTGTGTGATACAATCATTTGGTGTAGTCTTGGAATGTTTTGTTATGATTATTTCAATAACTTGAAAATCGCTTTGATGCTAATAGTGTGTGAAAACGACTATTGTCATCCTCTAAGAAAATTTCAATGATTGAAATAGTGTTTAGAACAAGTGGATATAAACATAGTGTGCGTACTTGCATGTGTGTAAATCCATGACCGGGAACCAAAGTATGCGTACCTGTTGGTTTGAGAAGTCCGGGTGATAGGTGTCTTAAACACCTTGATATTTATCTATTGTTTATGCTTTATTTGCATGTTTTCTTGTAAATTATGTACCTTATGTTTGCTTTTGAGTTTATTAGGTGCAATGGAGTCATTATGAGCAAAAGAAGGAGAAATCATCAAAATGGAGCATAAAGAACAAAAAGGTCAATTCACCGGCGAGCGATATTTGGAGCAGGCTAATGTTGCGCAATAAGGGCTGAAGAATGAACTGTCAGTCCTCTAGAACCGACAAGCCATTTATGAACTGGTCATCCCATAACCAGAACAATGGGTGTCCTATAGTAACTCTAGTTATTACCAAAACCCTTAAATTGAGAAAAATGTTTTCTCAATCATTTGTGTACCAAATTCGGAGAAGAGGAAAACAACGTGCGGTGATGTCCAGGTGAGAGAGATGGGTCATAGATTTTGGATCGAGAATTGAGATGTTTGAAGCTCAGTTAGGGTTTGTAGGATGATGTTTCTGTGGGTTCCTGTTTACTTCGATCTTAGATAGCTTTGATGAGAAATTGAGAAGGAATAGAAGATGGGTTAAACTCGATTCGAGTTTGGTTTGATTTTGGGAGAAGGATTGAGAGAATCGGCAAGAATTATTGATGCTGCTGAGAAGAAATTGAAGTTAAAACTCAAAAGGAAGAATGGGTTTGTCTGAGATTCCATTTTGATTCAGTTTTGAGAATATTTGAAACAGAAATCATGAAACAAGATGATGGAAATTCATGGCAGGGAGTAGGCAAGAGTAGCGGTGATTTGGTTATGAGTTCAGTCTTGAACCCGAGGTGAAGCTGCTTGTGCTGATGGTGATGCTGACTTTAGCCTTAGGTTGATTAAGAATGGTTGAGATGGTAATACTGAGATTGGAGACAAGCAGGAGATGATGTAGCAATGGCTAGGCAGTGTGAACTACGAGGAATGTGTTAGCATTGTGGATGGAGATGGTTGTTGCTGCTGGTGGAGCAAGAAAATAAGATTTGAGCTGAATGAAATGGTAGATGTATGCTAGGAATTGAGTAGGCATGAGCTGAACTGTTGGCACATGAAGTTGGTGGAAAAACAGAAAGAAGATATGGAGCAACAAGGAATGCAATTAATAGTTCTGAGCATTGCAGTTGAGAATGGAATTGAGAAGGTGGATGGGTTCGATTTCCAAGTCTGAGACAAGGAAGAACCTGGTGATACAGTGAATTGGAATAAAGTGGTGTTGAACAGTTACATTGATTTTGAGTGAAGTTTGACTTAAAAGTGGAAGGCTGGAGGTATTGCAGGTTGATCTTGAAGTTGCAGTTAGTATATGAGAATGTGATGAATTAGAAATGAAATTGGAATTGGTGCTGTTGGTGTTGAGGTGAAGAAATTCAAGGGTTTGTTTCTGTGTTGCAGTACAAGGAATGTGATAACTGATGTGCTGGTAATGACTAGATGCAACTGGAAGTTGAGATGCGGGTTCTGAAATGTTGTATGTACTAGAATTGCAGGAGTACATGAAGTTGCAGCTGCAGTTAAACTGAGATTGTGCTGGTCTTGCAATTGAATGAGATCTGGTAATGATGTTCTGTGTTTGAGCTGAGCAAGAGTTGCAGATAGAGCTACAGGTGCAGTGAAGACATGGTTGAGTACAATGGGTTTAGAGCAGAGCTGAAGGCACTGGTGGTGCACACGAAGATAAGCTACTGCCGATGGCGAGAACATGGAATTGAGGCCAAGTGAGAAGCTGTTGCTATGAATATATCTTAAGACATGGTACTAAACAGCATGTGTTGTTACTACCAAGGATTTAATGGTTGCAGGCAGTTGATGGTGGTTCAGATAGACAACAACGAAAGATAATGGTGTTGCTGTGTTGGTAACTGGAAGTTGAATAAAGTGCAGCTGCATTTGCAAATAGGAGAACAAGAGTTGATGATGCCGTGATAGTGTGGTTGAATCAAGAGTATGAGAAGGATTACAGGGAAAGAGCAGTTAAGAATAAGCTATTTTTGTTGTTGCACTGGGATGTAGTTGGAGCTGGTGATTATCATGATATGAGAAATGGCAGTTTTGGCGGTTATAATGGGTTTGTTGCTGTGCAATAATGGAATGGAAGCGCTGCAATAGATGTATGCTAGGAAAATGCTTGCAGGGGAGATGGCCGAAAGTTGGAGGAAGTAATTGAGCAAGAGAATAGGCTTCCTATTGTCTTCAACTGACATGCCAAATATTTAGTGAGCTAATGGGCTTGGACTGGATCTTCTAGGGATTGTGGGCTACACTGCCTAGGTTTAGAAATTGGAAGTTTGAGTTATTTCCCAAGAGAGAGCTATAAAAAGAACTGGAAGCACTATAAAAAGAACTAGAAGCACCAAAACAAGGAGGATCTTAACCACTGCTTTTGTTGGAGGGTTTAGAAACATGATAGGTTTTATCTTCCTTCTTGTTATGAACTCCTTTGATATGAGTACCTAGTTTTTATTATTGGTTAAGGAATAAGTTGGATTTCCAAACATGGGCTTTCATTCAATAAATTACTTTTGTCTCCATGCTTTATCACTTATGATTTATTATGGATATTGTCTTATGATTTGAGTGATTGTTTGATCGAGTCTAGAATCGATTGAGTTTGATTTCATCTCTATTGCTAGATTAGAGTTTATTATACACAAAAGTGATAAATTTCTGATTGCAAGTAGCATAATTGTGAATATTGCTTGTAATGATACATCCTAGTAGTCACAAGTGGATCATAACCTTTGTTAAACCGGATTAGTGCTTTTACACGTTCGGTTGCTTTGATTGGCCTGATTTCATAGAACCTAAATGCATCTAGGAAATTAAACTTGATTAGTGCTTTTACACGTTAGGTTGTTCTCTTAGATAGAATTCATATTCGCATCTTTTAATGTGTTTGTTGATGACAAGAGGAAATTAGCGGGATATTCTTGCGATCAAGGTATCCTAGGGCTTTTGATTAAGTTGAGATTAAATATCAATTCTACTTATTGTTAAAATCATGTTTGTGAATGAAGATGAATCCTTAACTAATATCTCTTCTATTTTATTTGCTTGTTTATTTCTTTATTTTATTTTTACCCCCCCCCCCCCCAATTGTTTATATAGGAAACTGAAACAACTTGACAACCTTAGCCCTCTCTGTGAGAACGATCCTTTCTTAGCTTATTGATAGGGTGTAGAATACATCCTATTTACTATCTATTGTTTATGCTTTATTTGCTATTTTTCTTGTAAATTATGTATTTTACGCTTGTTTTGAGTTTTGTAGCTATTATGGAGTCGCACGGAGGAAAAGAAGAAGAAATTATCCAATTTGAGCAAAAAGGGCGAAATTGTCATCTTACAGGCAAGTGATATATGGAGTTGACCCAAGGTTAAGGGACAACTCTCTTTTGGAGAAGTACTAAAAGATAGCCAAGAAATGTTAAGGGGTCACATGGTTAGCCCTTAGCAAGGTAAACCTGATCTTGAATAACATACCCTACTCTTTAACCCTAAAATGAGAGAAACTTCGTCTTCATTCTTCATTTCATTATTGCATCCAAATTGAGAGAAAGATGGAGAAACTAATTGGCGAGTGGGTTAGGGTTCTTGATGAGATTCGATGGAGGTTGAAGATGAAGTAAGATTGTGAGATGATTCTGCTCTTGGAAGTCGCAATCGATCGAGCAATTATGGAAACAATTCGTTGAACAAGAGTAAAGAGGATGTATTGGGGTTTGCTTCAATTTGAGATGATGGACGAATGGGTTTTTGGTTTGAATCTGCTTCTTTGTCATGGTGATTGTTATGGGTACGAGAATGGGTTCGATTTTCTCGTGTCACAAGGTCACCGGTTGAAATCGAGAAGCAAGAAGAATTGAAACCAAGAATGAGATATGGAAATAGAGATGAAGAAACAGACAGGAGGTGGAGATGAAGTCGATTCAAAGAGTTGAGTCCGGATGAAGGAATTGAAGCTCGGGAGATGCGCTTGAGAATCGAGAGTGGATTAAGAACAACGATTAGTATGGTGTTAAATTGTTGGCTGTCATTCTCAAGAAATTGGAAAGGGATTTGATGGCAAGAGAGCAATCGATGAAGGTGTTGATGATTTGTGAATTATTTGTTGGTGGTGAGAAATGGGTTCGATGTAATTTGAGATTGAATGGGTTTTGAGCAGACTTTGAGAAGGGATTTGATGGAGATGATTGAAAGCAGATAGATTGAAGTTTGAGGTTTGAAGAAGAGTAGATGGGTTACGTGATGAATGAAGATGGGTATCTTTGGTTGAACAAGGATTGAGCAATGCTGGTGGTAATGGATTCGGAAATACAAATGATAACCTGGCCGATTCAGAAAGGGTTGTGTAGAGCTAAGATTGGTGCAGGGTAGTGCTAGTGATGTGGAATGGTTCACAGGGTTGTTGTTGATTCACTGATGCAGGTGCATATGATAAGAAAATAGGTTGTCTAAGGCTCTGTACAGGAAATAATGGGTTGTGAAATCCTTAGATGTATGTTAGGATTCTTAACAGAGAAGATCGAAGATAATGGCCCGAACTCTACTGAGGAAACACCGTAAAACAGCCGTAACTCCACCGAATTTTATTCAGATGAGTCAACCTGACTCTCGTTACACCACTCAGGATCCGCATCCAATAAGACCATTTAGACGATTCGAACTCTACTTTGACTCCTTTCTGACTTGACTTTCTTGACTAACGGTTGACCGTCTTGACCGTTACTTATAATCAGATTTAACGGAATATTCTGTTGACGGAGAAGAAGATTCCGGTGACTTTTCCGGTCGGATTCCGGTCAATATCGGATTTTTCAGGCGACCAAAATTACAGAATTTTGTGTGGATTCTTCTCATGGGTGTGAAGACTTGGATTTGGAAATTGGATGAAAATTTGTGAAGAATTCTCTAGAATCATCTAAACTCATGGGTTTGTGGAATTGGGCTCAAATTTGGAAAGAGAAGATGGAGGATTTGAGAAAGGCTTGAACTTGGAAATTGAATTGCTAAAGGAAAAGGATTCTATTCCTTGGAAGATTTGGAGAACATTCAAGCCTATAAATAGAGAAGTTCTCTACACATCTTACACACCTTTTTACACACACAACACTTGTGTTTTTGCTTGCTTTTCAATTCTTCTTTTAATTATTTGTGTGAACTTGAAAATTCTCCTTTTAATTATTTGTGTGAATTTCAAAAACATGAGTAGCTAATTTTCTTATTGATTGAGGATGAATTCCTAGTTCTTAACATGTTTTGAGTTTTGTTTCAATTCTATCTTGAAGTTTTTCACATGATTATCGTTTGTTTTTACTAATAGGAATGTTTATACATTCATGGTTAATTGATAGATTGTTTAGAGTGCATGCTAAATTGATTTGTTAATTTGATCTAAAGCTAGCGAAAGTTAGGGGATAAGTAATCGTTTCTTGACTCTTTACACAAGTAGCAAACACAAAACCTTGCGGAGGGATTCCGTGGAGCAATTGTGTGTGAAAACAATGTTAGCAAGTAGACCTTGATCTAAGAGTCTAACTACTAATATCAACCTAATAAGTTCATAAATCTTAATGCGTTTATTTAAATTACATCTTGAGTGATCTACTACTAGGTGGTTTGGTAAATAGAATCCGGTAGGTCGAGAACTTCCGTGTCCGGATACTAAGGGATTTAGGGGTTTAGCACCGATCTAGTGCCGCTTACCTACGGATGGTGATAATCTGTGACTAATAACAAGTAGAAAAAGAACATAACTTTAATCATTGTTTTGCAACGAAGAAGGATTCCTTGATCTTGTCTCTCTTATTGATTTCAACTTTAACTTTTAATTGCTTTGTTTATTTTCTTTTGCTTTACACCCCCATTTTGTGACAATTTTTACAACTAGAATCTCTTCCTCCTCGTGGGAACGAACTTGACTACACTATATTACTTGTTAATTAGGTGGAAAAATATTGATTAATTTGTTGTGGTTAACGACACGCATCACTTATACTTCATTTATATTTATAAAGTGAGAAAGTGAATTATTTTTGACGTGACACATACGACTGTGATCACCGGGAACCTAAGTATGCGTACTGGCGTAAGATTAATATCCGAGAATTTCTGCTGGGTTTGGAGGTATGCGTACTCGTTCACATACTGCAAAAACCAAACTTGGTTCGGCTACTTAAGTATGCGTTCACGTTTGCATACTTGAGTGGTTATTGTTCTATAATCAGTTTGTTCATGAAATAATATATTTATATAATAAGGAATGCAACTTTGCAAACGGTGGCTATAATGTTCATGAATTGATTCAAGTGAATCAAACCGATTTTGCTTCAATTGTGTTCTTGTATACTTCTATAAGAATATAGCAATTGAACAACTCTATAGCTAGAACTCATTTGAACTAGTTGTGATTAAGATGAATAAGGTTTATATGAAAGTGTTCATATATCTAACCTCGGTTAATTATTGTTGAGCCAACCCGGTGTACATCTTTAGGTACGGTTACTCAAACCTAAATGAAAAGTGCATTTCATTTGTGTATGACACGCTTAGCTCAATCTAAAGTTGAAAGATATTAGCTTGAAATGAATCAGGTTTTCATCTAATGGTGAATATTAAATGCTCGGTTACCGAGGTAACTTAGATTGCAAACCCTGATTTGAAAATTATATAAAGGAGAACTCTAAAAACTGGGAAACCTAATCCCCACACCTCATGTGTGTTATTAGTTGCATAAGCTAGAGTCGATTCTCCTTTAACCTTAGGGTTTGGAATAGCCATTATTGTGAGTACACATAGCTATTTCCAACGTTTAGCAATGTTTTTAGATTTATTTGTTTAAATTCTAAAGTTTATTTGTAAGATGATTTTTGCAGTATTAATCTTTATGATTTCATTTATTGCAATTTGTTATGGGATATGTTGTTTACGTCCGTGAACCTTGACTGTCCCATATGTGCTAAAAATTTATATGTATAATATGTCGGTATGAAAATATTGATAAAAGATATAATGAACTTTTGACAAACAAAAGTTAAGCCTATTATGTCTTTGAAAAATAAAATAAAT
The DNA here is from genome assembly GCA_023531295.1 of Papaver armeniacum. Classification (NCBI taxonomy): domain Eukaryota; kingdom Viridiplantae; phylum Streptophyta; class Magnoliopsida; order Ranunculales; family Papaveraceae; genus Papaver; species Papaver armeniacum. The sequence continues at coordinate 178,275 of JAJJWW010003320.1, read as the reverse complement.
CTTTGATTATTCCGCAAAGATTGACGCCCTGATCCACATCTTGTGCATATATTGTGTTGCTCCGTAAGTTTTCTTATGTTGAGAATGACCAATTGAATTGATCATTTTCCATGTGGTTAATTCAATTGATGCTTTGGATTTTAATTTCATGCTTGCATGTTGATTGTTAATGTCCAAAGAAATCCTTCTTTTCATGGAAAAGTAAGGTCGCTCTTGTTCTTTCTGGAATGGCATTTTATGGGGGAGTTCTTAATTGAACTTGTGCTTAATTGCCAAATTTTTGTGGGGAGTGCGACTGTGGAATATTGTATGAGTTTTCTTGTATCTTTATAAACTCCTTGATGAATGCATTTAGCTTCGGCTATATGATTGCATCTAAACAAGTTGATATGTTATTCTCTTATGGTCTTGAAGTATCTCTATGCAAATTTCATTAGGATCCCACTAGTTTTAGTACCTTTGCCAATTTTTATTGACAAAAAGGGGGAGAATTAATGTGTAGTTAATACTACAAATACATAATGTGTAGTTCATACTACAAATATATATGGTTTACAGATCATTATGTAAGGGGGAGTGGTTTTCATGTGAGAGTATTGACTAAGGGGGAGTGATACATATCACCATAGTATTGTTGTCAAAGTTGTGGTACAATTGAAATTTGATGATGTGTAATGATACTATGACATTGTATAACAATGATTGAGAGCAACTGTTTTCTCATTGTTATTGCTATGGATCTTCAACAACTATGATGCTGAATTGAACATCTATGGAATCATGGGAGTACTTGGAAGTGACGAAGATTTCGAGTATCGTTGAAGAACCAAGGAGATCAAGCATTTGGATGAGAAGTTACAAAGTCTTATTTATTTTGTAATCCATATGTATTGATAGTTTTTCACTAAAATTGACAAAAGGGAGATTGTTAGAGCACTGCTCTGTCGAACTCGCAAGCGTTACTATCTCAATCTTGTTTGTCAATGTTAGTGATCGAAACTATAAGTCTTTATTTATAGTCTACTTATAGTGATGTCTCGGACTAGGATAGTTTTGTGTAGTTGAGAATTAGACTTCACTGTTCATCAATGAAGACGAAGAACTACTAAGGAGAGCTTGTGGAACTTCATCAACAAAAAGTTATGTGGAGACTGAAACTCATCTATTACTTGGAAAGTTTATTTTTATTCTATCTCCTATCTTTGAGACATAAGTCGTATTACGATAATTTTCGTTCATACACATTTGAGACTTCGAGCTGAGTTTAACTCGCTTATCTATTTCTCGAAATATGTGTTGGTAATCTTTCGCTTCAACCAAGTTCATCTTATATTATTGACGAAAGTCAAAATATGATCATGTTAAAATTGCCGAGTAACATCTTACATGGTTTGTGTGATACAATCACTTGGTGTAGTCTTGGAATGTTTCGTTATGATTATTTCAATAACTTGAAAATCGCTTTGATGCTAATAGTGTGTGAAAACGACTATTGTAATCCTCTAAAAAAGTTTCAATGATTGAAATAGAGTTTATAACAAGTGGATATAAACATAGTGTGCGTACTTGCATGTGTGTAAATCCATGACCGGGAACCAAAGTATGCGTACTATATGCGTACCTGTTGGTTTGAGAAGTCCGGAAACCTAAGTATGCGTACTGGCGTAAGGTTCACATCCGAGAATTTCTGCTGGGTTTAGAGATATGCGTACACATTCGCATACTAGCGAAAACCAAACTTGGTCAAGCTACTTAAGTATGCGTATCCGTTTGCATACTTGAGTGGTTATTATTCTAGAATCGGTTTGTTCATGAACTAATACATCTATATAATAAGGAATGCAATCTTTGCAAACCGTGGCTATAATGTCCATGAATTGATTCGAGTGAATCAAGCCGATTTTGCTTCAATTGTGTTCTTGTATACTTCTATGAGAATATAGCAATTTAACAACTCTATAACTAGTTCATTTGAAGTCATTTGAACTAGTTGTGATTAAGATGAATAAGGTTGATATGAAAGTGTTCATATAGATAACCTTGGTTAACTATTGTTGAGCCAACCCGGTGTACATTTTTAGGTATGATTACTCAAACCTGAATGAAAAGTGCATTTCATTTGTGTATGACAAACTAAGCTCAATCTAACGGTTGAAAGATATTAGCAATGAATAAGGTTTTCATCTAACGGTGAATATTGAATGTTTGGTTACCAAGGTAACTTAGATTGCAAACCATGATTTGAAAACTATATAAAAGAGAATTCTAGCAACTGGGAAACCTAATCCCCACACCTCCTATGTGTTACTAGTTACATAAGCTAGATTCTATTCTCCTTTAACCTTAGGTTTTTCACGAAACCATGTAGGTTAACGACTTAAAGACTTCATTGGGATTGTGAAGCCAGACCCAACTATTTTCTCTGTAGTTGCGTGTTCTAATTTTTTTGATTCTATAGTATTGAGTACTATCTTCTCTAAGATTTGCTCGAGATTTAATCTCCGATAGGCAAGATAAAAAGAAGTCACAAACATCTTCGTCTCATTGTTTGTGATTCCAAAATATCTTGTTTCATTTCCATACGATTAAGATTATTGTGAGGTGATTGATAATACTAGGTTGTTCTTCGGGAATATAAGTCCGGTTTATCAATTGGTTCATGCTCACCTTGATTTATCAAAATACATAACAAAAACTCTTGGGTATTTCTGTGGGAGACAAATTTATTCATTCTATAAACTTTTCTGTGTGAGACAAATTTGTTTATCAAGTCTTCGACTTTGGGTTGTAGCAACTCTTAGTTGTGGGTGAGATCAGCTAAGGGAATCAAGTGCATAGTATCCTCATTGACTCGAGACATAAGGAGTGCAATTGTACCTTGAATCAAAGAGATTGATTAGGTTCAACTACAGTCCAAATCAAGTTCATTGGTAGGCTAGTGTCCAGAGTGGCTTAATACAATGTGGTGTTCAAATCGACTAAGTCCCGGGTTTTTATGCATTTGCGGTTTCTCGTTAACAAAACTTCTCGTGTCCGTGTTATTTATTTTCCGCATTATATTTTGTTATATAATTGAAATATCACAGTCGTGGCATTGAATCGATCAATTGGGAAATCCAACCTTTAGTTGTTTATCAAATTGATTGATCCTTGAACATTGGTCTTTGCACTGCTCAAGTTATTTCTCTTATATTCAATCGGGCTCGCAAATTCCTATTTGCTGATTACGGATTGAATTGATGAGATAAAGATATTAACTCTCTGATATACTTTCTTTAGATTGAGTCTAACTGTCTAGTTGATTCTCTTGAAAGTATACTGGAGTTTGTCTATTCAGATTGCCGAACGAAATATTGGGTGTGGTTGTTAGACCCCCGCTTTTTTAATTAATACTACAAAATCATCTTCCAAATAAACTTTAGAATTTAAATAAATAAATCTAAAAACATTGCAAGATGAAAATCGTTGGCAATAGCTATGTGTACTCACAATAATTGTTATTCCAAACCCTAGTTATCCTTCTTAAAAAACAAGAATAAATTCTCATAAGAAGTTTCCTAGGCCTTATGATCTCTAAAAAAATCTTTATCGTCCCCGAACTCCTTGTCATCAACATACATTGGAACATAAGGTTCATGAAGAAAGAAGTCAATGCGAACGAACCTCATTGATTGATGACGAACCAGGGGGTTCTGAATTTCAAGAGTTCTAAAAACAATAGCCTTTATTTTTTGAATCTCCTTCCTTATTTCCTTTAACTCTTCAAGAACACCGGTGAATTTCTGAAGATTTGAAGTGACAGCCCTTGGTTTCCTCACATTCCTCCATTTTATTTTCAAGGAAGAGGATACCGGAGATATATCTTTTTCCTTCATGATTGATAGCTTAACAATCATATTAACCTCTTTTCAACCACAAGACATGATGCTTGGAGTCTTCATGCACATATGAGATTGTAAGAGAAAATCACAAATCAAGCTCGAACAAGAACCTTTGTGATAAAGAGAGTTTTTAGAGAAAGAAAAAGGAATGTAGGGTTACTGAACCTTTATACTGATAAAAGAATTCATGTAGGCACAACTCACAACCCTAAGGCCTATTCTTATGCACCTGCCAAAAACTGATATTTGGCATATATGCACCCACTATGGGTATGCCAAACTTCCAAACTCATATGCCTATATGCCAGGAATAACATATAGGCATACACGACAGAATTTCCAGCGAGCGATAGAGTGTCCATCACTCGATGGTCATAATATCGCTCGCTGATCTTTAAAGCGCCAGCGCTAGTCAAGATAACGCTCGCCGGTCTGATCATCGCTTACCAGATCTTCACGACTACTATTTTTTCCATCTATAAATACCTAATTTCAATCTCATTTCAACTCACACAAGAATTTCTAAATCTCTATAGAATTTCTCAATCTCCAATTCTTTTCATCACTCTTCCAATTCCTAAGAGAGCATGACTAATAATATGAACATTACTGAGTTCGCTGAGTTCGTAGCAAACCAAAGTGCTGCCGAAAATCAAAGAGTTGTTGATCGTGCCAATGTAGACAGTGAAATAGTGACATGTCAATTTATGAGGCGAAACCAAAATGTACTACCGCGGAAGATGAATGTATTTGCAAGAATTATATTTAATTTACTGAGGATCCATCATTTCATCTCCAACCATTGTGGCAAAGGATTTTTGAGAAATTTCAAGAACAAACAATGAACCTCTACAATCGTGATGTTTCAGAGTTGATTCAGCGCTTCACTATAATTAAGCAAGAAGTTAATAGGCATGTTGCTTTACTTTAGCAAGAAGATCCAAACTTGAGAAGTGGTGAAACCACGATGGAACTTCAACAAAGGTGTCGTGCGGAATATCGTTGCATCTACAGAAAAAAATTCCATTTTGAAAGTTGTTTCGATATTTTAAGATATTCCCCAAATATTGTCCAACATTTATGTTGTGGTTTCTCAATTATCCACTTAATTATTAAGTTTTAATATTTGTTTAAGTTATTAATTGTAAGATTGGATTAAGAATATAATTAATATTAATTTTCAGCAATATTCGTCAAATTTTCAAATTCATTAAACTTCGAAAATTTAAAAACTTCGATATAATCATTAATAGTCATTTTACAAGACATAAAACTAGACAATAATTGGAAAGACTTTAAAAACAAAAATTTGGACAATGTTCTTCATCTTCTTCATTTCACAAAACTTCCAATCAATGCGCTCATGAACTGAGTCTCCTTTGTTTATCTTCTTCTTTAGCTTCAAATTTGTTTTCCCTTGATTTTCCTTGCCTTGAACTTTTCTTTGCCTTTTCTTAGTTGCGGTTTCGAATTGGTTAATATCCAAAACTTGAAGACTTATTTGCTTCTTACCAATTTCTTTATAATTATCACATATCTTCTTAAGGGCATCTTCAAACACTACTCCAGAGAAATCAAGTTGGGTTAATTGTGCCATTTGGAGAAAATAGAACTGATAGACGCATTTATATGTCTATTTTGATCTCAATTATATATATTGTTAGTGCTCGATTTTGTATTTATTATGGCTTTTTATGTATTTGTAGGTGTTTTTGGAGAAATAAGCCTTTGCAGAGAAATTGGCTCGAAAAGCGGTATTTGTACCCCTGGGAGGAATTACTAAAGGCACACGAAATATGTGTTAAAGGCACCCCGGAAATATGTTGGAAGCGTCCTGAAGAAGTGTTATTTTCAACCAAGAGAAGTTCTAAAAGGACCCTAATTATGGCTAAGGGGAACTCCAATCATAAGGGGTACCCTAATTGCTATGTACACCTCACGGCTATTGGCATCCCCGATTGGATAAGGGCAATTCATCCCCTACCTTTCAAACAAAGAATTTGGAGGGAAAACAAGCTGTCACTTGCATGGAAGTTTGATCGGATTTTGGAAGTGTTTTTTACGAGACTCAATCTCCGATTTCGTTTGCTTTAGTCCTGTTAGGACAACACAGGATAGGTAAACCGTTTCTGTTCGAAAAATAAGGAAGTTATGGTCATGTACGATATAACATGGGACGAGAAATATTCTCGGCTCTTCTGGTAAGATAGAGGAAGAGATTTAATGGGAGAGCTCGACGGGTTTGGATACCTAACGGCCTGTTTAATCCAAACAGGACTGGTAAAGTTCATAGATTCAAAAATCAAGGGATATATGCACCGATTGAACAAAACAGAGAGGTTAAAGTTTCGCAGGATTCTGCGGTTAATTTTGGAAGATATTCTCGGTTTGTTTTGGTATGTTGTTGGAAGATACGTAAGGATATTTTATTTTATTTTTGCTAGGAAAGAAAAACTTCTATTAAAGATTAAATTACAGAGTTTTAAATAATGAAGTAGGGTTGATGCAACAACCATTCACCTGTTATCCTACTCTTTCTACAATGTTTAGATGCCTTATCAGCTAGTGAATTAAAACTTCTATGTATGTTTTGAAATTTAAAAGATTGAAAGGATTCTATAGTAAAAGAACAATCATCCAGGATAGTACTACTGTACCAACTGGTATGACGTTGTTTGTTTATTAAATAAGAAAAGACATTCTTGGAGTCACTAAGGATGCAAATGTTGTCTACTCCTCTTGCTTTAGCCCAGGTGATTGCTTTCCAAACTGCTAAGCTTTCAGCTTCCTCAGTATCTCTTGTGTACCGCTGGCTTGGTTTTGTATCCCTTATAATTACCTGCAATATCAGTAGCCACAATACCAATCCCCGCATTATTAGTATTTGCTTTATAAGAGGCATCACAGTAAAGTAATAAACAATCCTGCGGCAAGTTTTCAGTCCTAGGTTGTCTTGAAGTATTAGAGCTTAGAACACTTTACTGTGCATTGTAGGGAACACTTGAAGCATGCCTCATGTCATTAGATAACTTAACAACATATTAACAGTTGAATCTTTATTCAGACTTAAGTTTTGAAACACATGCATACATCTATCCCTTCATATACACCAGGCAGTTATACAAATTGCACATTTTTGGTCTACTGATAAAGAACTATTTAGAAGATCAATTACCCATTCTTTAGTACTGATTACTGAATTAGTATATTGTAAAACATGAATTCCCCATGGGACTGAGTTCCACACAAAAATAGCAATATCACAATGCAGGATAATATGCTTAGCAGTTTCAGTTACATTGGTTTGACACATGCTGCAAGTAAGATTATGAAAAGAATTATGTCTACCAACTCTGTATTTTGATGGAACAATGTTTTCATAGCATTTCCACAAAACCAACTGAACTTTGGGAATAATAGGCAGCCCCCAAATGTTTTTATATATAGGATAATTCACTGACATATTAGGATTGCTATTGACATGACTGGAAATAATATTATAACATGATTTAACAAAGGAATAAACCTTATTTAGTATGGGGCCGATTAATCACGAGCCTTGCAAATGAATTATGGTGTTTAGAATCTTATTACTATTATCAGGGGTGAAAAAAGCCTCAATCAATTCACTATTCCAATCAGATGTGGATTTGTCAATAAAATCACCAACCATATAATCAGGATTAGGTTGAGTAATGCACACAGGTTCAGACCTATCATGGATCCAATTATCTCTAAAAGCATGAATACTAAAGCCATTTTTAACCTCCCAAATGGAGTGTTTTTTGATGATCTCTAAACTTGTACAGATGCTTGTCCAAACCCAAGAAAAGTTCTTAGGTTTAACACACTGTTGTGGGTGGAAGTTCTTGAAATGTTTACATTTCAAAATTCTAACCCACAGAGCATCAGGAAAATGAATCATTCTCCAAGCAGTTTTGGCAAGTAAAGCAGTATTGAAGTGTTTTAGGTTCCTAAAGCCTAAACCTCCTTTAGATTTGTGCCTACAAACATATGCCCAATTTTTACGATAAATACCACCAACACTACTTTTACCCTATAAAAAATCACATTGTTTAGCTTACATTTGATGGACTAAATTATCGGGCCAGAGAAAAGAATTCATGTGATAAACTGGTGAAGATTGTAAAACATTTTGAACCATTACTGACCTACCAACTTGAGTGAGCTGTTTGCCTTTCCAGTTAGGTACAACCTTATCAAAGTTCTCAGCTAAGTGGGAAAAAGCCTGAGTTTTAGATCTACCAATGAATAAGGGAATACCTAAGTATTTATCATCCAAAGGTATTTTTTTAACATTAAGAGTTCTAATCAAAGAAACACACATATCAGGATGCACATTTTTGCTAAAAAAACAACCATATTCTTGGAAATTGATGACTTGACCAGATATGTTACCAAAATCTCTAATGAGGTCCATAAGATTGTTTGCTTCTTGATGACTGGCTTTAGTGAACACAAGACAATCATCAGCAAACAAAATGTGAGAAACAGCAGGAGCATCCTTGGTAACTTTGAAACCATGAATCAATTGACTTTCCTCAGCCTGATTTAGGTATCTAGAAAAGGCTTCCATACAAATGATGAAGAGATAAGGAGATATGGGATCTCCTTGTCTCAAGCCACTAGTTGGTTTGAATGATTCACATGGTGAACCATTTAATAAGATAGATATAGAGGTGGTACTAATGCATTGGAAAATTGAATCACACCACTGGTTTGAAAATCCAAACTTCTTCAATACATTAATAAAAAAAGGCCACTCTACTCTATCAAAGGCCTTAGACATATCCAGTTTAAGGCCCTTAATACCATACTTGTCTTTTTTAGATTTCTTCTTCATTGAGTGAACCAACTTATGGGAAATAATAACATTATATTGAATATTCCTACCAGGGACATAAGCAGCCTGGAAGGGAGATATTATTTTTCTTAAGAGTGGTTTCATCCTATTGACTATAATTTTAGAAATAATTTTGTAACTAGTGTTACAAAGGCTAATTGGCCTAAAGTCAATAGGTGAAAAGGGGTTGTTAACCTTAGGAATAAGAGTGAAGAAAGTGTGATTCAATTCTTTTAAAATATGTCTGGAATCAAAAAAAGATCTAATCATGTTCCAAACATCCATTTCAAGCAGTTCCATGTTCTGTTTATAGAAACCTGGTGGAAAACCATCAGGTCCTGGGGAAGTCCATGGTTTCATCTACTTAATAGTATCTCTGACTTCTTGAAGGGTCACATGACTCAATAACTTGTCATTGTCCTCACCGCAATGCAAGAGTCAATGCAATTAAAGAAAGTGTTATCTTGATATGGATTGTAAGTGGAACTGATAGAGCTAAAATAGGAGACTAATAAGTCTTCAAGTTGAGATCTTCCATTCACCCATTGACCATTATTCATTTGAAGAGCAGAGATATGATTATATTGTTTTCTCCTATTAACAAAAGTATGATAGAAGCTGGTGTTTTTGTCAAAACATTTTATGTAGTCTTCCCTACTTTTTTGAGCATAAAACTCTTCTTGTACACTTTGCTAGTGTTCAAGATCTTTTTCAACTTGTCTTATAGACTCAATGTTTTGAGTAGTAGGATATTGACTACCCAAAAATTGTAGTTGATTACTCAAATCTTTAACCTTTTGGTCAATGTTCCCAAAGTGATTTAGGTTCCAATTTTTGAGACCAAATTTTACATTTCTTAACTTTTTAGTGAAACAAAAAGCATAGGAACCTCTTAAGTTGGTTTGATAGGATTGTTTTATAACCTCATGAGAGGTTGGATCCTTAAACCAACACTTGAAATACCTATAAGGCATATTACCTTGATGACTATTGGATTCAGTGCTCAAGATAATAGGTATGTGGTCTGAACCAATGGCATTGATGAGATTGAGTTTAGAATTATTATAGTGTTGAAGCCATGCCATTAACCATTTCCCCGTCTAGTCTAGCCATAATTAAATCGTTACCATACTGTCTATCAGACCAGGTGAATTGACTACCTACAAAACCAAGATCAGAGAGATCTGAAAAATCAACTATTTGTTGTATTATTGGAAATTCAAGTAGTTGTAGGAGTTGAAAAAGTGGATCTTTCATGGTTGTGCAATGTGATGTTAAGATCACCAATGATTAACCATGGAGTATTAACTATTTTACTAATTTCTTTGATATATTTCCATTGAGATAATCTTTCATCATGGTATGTGGAACCATAAAGAAAAGTTACTGTGAACTCTTGTTTGCTTGGGTCACAAAGAGACCATAGCATTAACCATTTTATCTGTGTTTTGAAGAATTTGAAACTTAAAACCAGATTTCCAAATAAGAGCAATACCACCTGATAGACCCACTGAAGGACATACCCAATTATTAGGGTAGTTGAATCTTCTTAGGTATTGATTCATTTTTTGGAGGGTGTTTTTAGTTTCACAAAGAAAAATTACATCAGGACTCTGAGACTTAATTAAATTTTCTAAGGAAGTCCTAGTGTTTGGGTTGCCGAAACCCTGAAAGTTCCACGACAAAATCCTCATCATAAGAGAGTAATTTACCACTACAGGACTGAGCCAACTATGAATAGAAAAAATATAGAGAGCTGTAGTTATGGCAATTGCAATGCAAAAAATCTAGGAGATTCTTAAGAGTAACTATGTGATTAAGGTCACAACAAGATAAACCACAGTTAATAGCAATGAGATTGTGCGACCACAATTTTATGGGGAAATTACTAGTTAAAACAAGATGAATCAAGTGAACACAATAAAAAATCCAAGAGATGTTGTCTAGCAAATTACAATCATAGATGAACTCTAAACTAGTGAAATAAAGCACAACCAGGAAAGGATTTAAAACAGACCTAATATTGAAATTTTCCAATGATTTGACTCAATCAAATAGAGGGTTACAGAATGAACAGACACGTAAACATGGTCTAGAGAGAAAAATCCGTGGTTTGGCAGGGAAGGAAAGTTATCGGGTTATTAGCCTGTATTTGTGGAAATTACGTGGGCATAAGTAAATCGTATATCCTGTGATTTGATACTATCATATAGAGATTTCAGGGACGTTGGATTAAACTCAGAAGACGCATGAAGAAAAATAAGGAAACTATAACTTCGTGACTTTGCGTGGAAGAAAATAGATGGATTGAAAAGATATTCTCGAGATTTAATCGATCTTGGAAATGTATATATATGGTCCTGGGAAGTAATAAGGGGGAGTCGAGAGTTTGGGGTCGATACGGAGGCTTAGGGAGACTGCAGAGGCGGAGAAATAAGGGTTACAGGAAAGTACCCTGCTGCTGAAAAAGGTGACGAAGAACAAGGTGACGAAGAACTATTGTTCTACAGTCTTATGCCTTTTGTAAAAGTGGTTCAACATCTATATCCTCAAAATCAGCCAATATTATTTTCTTCAATAAAATACCTATTTGAGCTATGGATTATTATTTTGAGCAAGTGTTTGACTTCATGAGCTAAACCCCAACACTGGGACGACGGAAGAATCCCTTTTTCATCATTGTGGTAATTATATTAATTCTTTATATGACTTTTTGCACTAAAATTGAATTGATTTATGATTTCTCTTGAATGGTTGTGATTTCCATCGATGGGTCATGCTTAGCTTGAGTGTTTTGATGTCCCATGCTTTAGATTTACAGTCATTACTTTTAGAATCTACCTTGGCAAAGAATCAGAGTCAATGAATCTTTATCATATGAGCTATAATTGTGTAGAATTAATTTTTGAATCACATGAATGAGAATTGGTGGAATCCTGAGTCTCAGTACCTCTCGATATTGTGACAATCTTTATTTTTAGTGTTTTCTTTTATTAAGTCTTAAAATCAAACCTCAACAAGCCCGAGTGAACGACAATCTTTCTTACCACTTTAAAACTACATCAAGAACAACAATAGATTGAGAAAAAGAGAAATTTTTGTGTAAAAAAATTGGGTTAAGTTTTGAGTTTGAAAGTTACATATTATAGCGATAAAGAACTAGCCGTTGGCGCTATAGTCAATAACGCGGGCGATAAAGACTTTAACGCTGGCGATAAAGTGATTATCGTTGGCGTTATTCATAATATCGCTCGCTAGAAAGTCTATCGCTCAATGGTTTTCCCATAGTGGTGCAATTGGTTTGCGATGCCACCTGGTATGCCAAACAACTTTTTTTTTTGGCATGTGCATAGGAATATGCCTAAACAAGGCATAATTGTCGATTTTAACCCACTTTCAATGGACAAAAAAAAATCCTTTCCAATATCAATTTATGGTATGAAAAAGAACAAAAGAATTCAAGAAACAAACAAAAAAAACAAAAGTTTTTCTAAAGCTTGGAAAGTTCACAACTCTTATCTCTTTGACCAGGCACATGAGACAAGATGCACTTTTGACACAATCAAGTTGTGTTGTGATGAACAATGATTTGTCCACAATTCAATTCTTGTATGGAATTCTTAGACCTTGATCTTTTTTCTGAGAGGTCTAACCATATCTTCAAAGATTAACTTTTTCGGAGATGAAATCGGCATACTAACTTCATATAAGTTAGTCTTATGAACAAGTTTAAACATTATGAATTTTCTACTAGGTTAATTTGAATTATGATTTTTCTTGACTAATTGTAATTTAATTTGATGGGTTATGCTTGGTCTTAAGAACTTTTGATATTCCATGCTTATCATTTACATCTAATGCTTTATAAAATCTACCTTGGCAAAGAAGAGTCGATATTTGCTATTTTATGAGTTAGAATTGTCTGGAATTAATAGTTGAACTACATGATTATGAGAATTGATAGTATCATGCATCTTAGTACTTCCTGCATCTCATTACCTATCGATATTGTGACAATTTTGTGTATATGTTTTCTTTGTTTTTAGTGTTTTCTATTTTTAAGTTGAAACTATAATCTTCACAAGTCTGAGTGAACGAAAACTCTATTTACCACTATAGAAACTGCATCAATTTTTGGCGCCGACGATGCGGACTTGTATTTAGGTTTTAGGTTTCAGATCTATTTTTATTTTTATTTATTTTTTAGATTTTTTGTTCTCTTTTACGCCTTTAGTAGTTTTTTTTATTATTTTTCAGATTTGGAGCAAAGTTAAGATGAAATAAAAAGTGTTATAATAGGAAAGCATCACCAAAGAAGGAAAGAAATGAGGAGTCCAAAAGGAGTGAAGAAGATTTTATTTTATTTTATTTTATTAGATTTTTATTTTCAGAAAACTGTATTAGAGTTTGTTATATTTTCTGTAATTTTTTTTTTTTGTTTTTATTCTTGGACATTCTTTTTGGACTCGGACATTATTATTATTTTTAAAACCCTAAGAAAGGGTTTAAATTAAATAAAAACTGTTGCAGGGAGGGACGAAAGTTACGATACTGTCTCGGCCCCTCGGGTTCGTACACTGACATAGGAGTCGATGTCTTGAGTCGACTTCAACGGTTCGTCGCCCGTAAGGTACGGGAGGTAAAATTCTTTCCACCAACGAATCCCTTGTCAGTGGGTTTTATTTATTGTTGAAGCTCTGAAATCACTAACACAAACACACACATGCACAACATTATTGCATTGTCTGGCACCAGTTATTAGGAAAACGCGTGGTTTAGTACGGTGAACCCTCTGGGCGTTATCATCTGAAACACCACAAGACATATCCTCGTATCTTTGACCAGTCTCTGACTGTAGGTATATTTTTCTAAAGGTAACCAAGCCTACCGGAAATAGTCAACCCCAACATTTGCATTTGCACATGCCCAAAAAATGTCGAACTGGTATTACAATAGCCAATACAATGAATATCCGGCTGAGTTTCAAAATGAACATTACTACTTTGACCATAGTGTGAATAGTGGTTGGCAACATCAACCTTTTGAAGGTTATAGCTCATACCATGGTGAGCCTAATTATTATTCACACGCGTATCGGTCATACGTGCAAGAATACTATAACACTATTTCTTCGTCTTTGGAGGATGCAATAAAACTATTGAAAAGTAGTCATTTTTATGATCCTTATGTTCATATTCCTCCCCTAGAAGAGTCCCTCCGGAAGTTATAAGAGTCGACACGTAAGATATATGAGATGAATAACTTAGTTATTGACGAAAGAAAAATTTCTGTAGAGGAATCCCTCAAGCTGATGGCTGAGACGGACGAAAGACTTGCTCGAAATAATCTTAATTTCAAATACAATATTTCCAATAATACCCTTGAAAATGAGGATAGTTATTCACATAATCAATATGACGAGGTTAGAATTGGAAACAGTACATGTTTAGATGCGGTTCAACCATTTTCATGCTATTATAATGATGATTATGATAAGGAATTCGAAATATGTAGGTATAGCGATCAGGAATTTGTTACTCCAACTAAGCTTTATAATGATCATGTTATTTAAAGTTTAAATCCAAATAATTTTAATGATTATTCACCCATTCAAAAGGACGAAGATTTGACTAGAAATACCCTCCGTTTTAGACGATGTAGTATTTCCTTATTACGAGCCAATGATGGTTTAGATGAAAGAGTTTATTTTGAGTCTAGCGATTTGGAAACAATAGTCTTAGACAAAGAGAACAAATTTGTAGAGATGAGTGAGGATGAACCTGACCTGGAAGAATCAATTGACAATTTTCAGGAATATGATGACCTAGAAATTATGGAATTTGTGACTGGTCTTTCTAGAGACACTGAAAACTCTAAGTTTTGAGGTGATTATCATTCTCCATGTGCTTTAACTCTTACAAAGGTTCCTCGCTTGGGACTTGACATATGTGCCTCAACCATTTTAAAGGATTATCTTTATACATGTTTTCCTGAACCTAGTGACGTCCATAAGGAAGTTAAGTTATTAGAAACCCATCCTATGGTTGATGTGGTTTACCCAGGCTACGATACCCAGATTTATTTTGTTTTCCCGCCAAAAGATTTTCTTCCAATTGTGGGAACGTATGTGTTGATGGTGGATTTTAGTTCAGGGCTAAAATTGTAAAACCAGTATTTAATGCGTTGACATCCTGCAAAGGGTAAAGCCGTTTGATAAGTGATGAGTACCTCTTCACTTTATTTATTCGAAGCAATTCAATAAATACACAAAATTCACCCAGAATGGTGCATACAACAACAATCCCAAATATTCTGTGAATTTTAGCATTATTAATTAATGCATGATTTGCCTAGTATTTCCCGTTCTATGTTCTCAGCCGAACTCTCTATATTGACATGACATGACGATCAGTAGTGTTCACTCTCGAAAGTAGCATGAATCTCCTGCGATTTGAGACATGCATGAAATACCCACACAGGCTGCATCACTCTCTGACAAAGAGAATTTCGAATCGACGCGCTTTTGATTAAAGACAGCTCGATCGAACGTATTTAATTCCCTTAAGGAAAATCTGGACTGTCCATATCAGTATCAGAAACGATCGTGGCCACGCAAGTTGGACGCGCAATTTAACAAGCCTAGCCAAACCCTGGCAAAAATAGGCAATTGTTGTGATGACCACCGACGGGCCCACTTGTGCCCTTGCCGGTCGAACACCACATCATATTCCCCAACGCCGTCAAACGCCAACCCAAAGAAGGGTAGCTGCGCTGTTTTTGGAGAAGCTCGAACGAACAGGACTGTTGTTTATGGGTAAAAACTATTTCTGCCGGTTTTGGTAATTTGTGTGTGCGGATGAGAAATGAATCTAAACCTAAACAAATGCACCTGCACTTTTTGAGTGCTTGTGATTCGAGAAATCAATCACAACTCGAATAAACCAAGAAATGGCCGTTCCCGGACTTGCTTCATCACAAAGTGAAGGAGATGGGGTTGATCTTAGGGAGGGAAGCGAAGAAGGTGTTGAGATTGTGAAGGTGTTGGGCCGTGTATGACTTGTATCGAAAACCTGAATCGCTTGTGAGAATGTAAGCTATCGATTCACAGTGATCGTTATATTGAGAAGAAATGTAAGCTATCAGTTATAGAAATGTTGCCAATTATTGTTTCACCTTGGGGTAACGATCAAACCCTCTTAAATTAAGCCAACAAATCACAATGAATCAATATGAAAATCAAAAGGGGATAAAAGGGGTTTGAAAGGGTTTTGGGATGATGACAAATTGAAAAGAAGAAGAAATGGGAAACCCGAGTGGGTTCCTGATGACTTAAACCTATAATACGAAAACTGAGTAGCCGTATTGGTCAAGTCAGCGAGTTGACTTATATGGAAACTCAGTAGCCGTATTGCACTATTCATACGGCTGCTGAGTTTCCGTATCGTTTAGGGAAGGGGAAAAAGGGCACCATAGTGAGGCTGCATTCCTTGTGATATCCCTTCCCTTGATTTGAGGGCGCCCCAGTTACGATCGATGTGGTCGGGCCACATCCATTTTGTATGTGACCTCTCTTCATTTTCTGACACCTATTCAACTAAAAAACTTGCCCCCTCCAAATCACCCTAATTGTTTCACTTTTTCAGAAAAAGTAGGAAGTTAGAAATAAAAAAAAAAGAAAAACAGTTAGGTAATAAAACTGTTTTCCAATTTTTCTCCTACTTTATACGACGTGTCAGCATTTAAAGAGGGCCCACATATTTGAAGTATGTGGCCCGACCATATCGTAGCCGCACTGATTTGAGGGATATGGAAGGAATGCCGTGCACCATAGTGCTTGGCCTTAGGACTTAGTCCTCTTATTTTCTAAACTTTTAAATTTAGTCCACCCAATATATAAAAGAAGATTTTAACCCCTAATCTTAAAACCAGGTTCCTCCCCCGAGTTAAGTTGTCTTTGTATTTCTGTTTTTCCAGTGAATAATAATATTATGAACTGATAATCGCCCTTTGAGAAATATTTATTAGTATTCTTCAATTAATTAGTTCCATAGATGTGTCTCTTTGTGGAGGGAACAAAAACAAAACACGGAAGAAAAAGTCATTACGGATTTTGATTTTTTTTCTTTTGGTGTTTTTACTTACGAATTTACAGGTTCTGAACCAATTCATAATCAAAGAGTGAGTTCTTCTTTTTTCTATTTTTACTCATAATTAATTCGCTTATAATTTTAAAATCATCAGGATTGTTTTACTGTGCGTTAGAATATATCCAGAATCTTGATTCACCTATCCTTATTTAAAATCATTTTAATCTCCCTGAGTAATTGCAGAGTATGACCAGTTTGTCTTCTGACGATAATATCCGAATCGTGACTGCTTATCAGTTAATTGCAGGAAGAAAGAAGTATAATTAAATCGTTGAAGACGAAAAGATGGCGCCCAAGGATAACTACGAAGAAGCCATTGCTGGACTCACGAAGCTCCTTAGGTACGTAGGAGCCGTGCCGTAATAAAATCCCCGGTTTCCAGGAAAAACACAAGATTCCTTATGTTCCGGTAACTGATGAACCTCCGTCCATTGTTTCCGGGACGACTTTGTTTTATTTATCCAATCAATCAAATCCCAAAATCACGTCCGTTACATTATCCCTCTGGCCCCATCTAATCAGTTATTTTCGTTACTACGGTCCCACTTAACTTCCCCGGTTCATTTGTTGTAGTGAGAATACGAGTCTAGAGGCAATTGCCGCGGTGAAGATCGAACAGATAACAGCTGATCTTTTACAGACCAGTACTAATGTTAAAGCCGAACCCTACTTCTGCCCAGTTAACCGAATGAAAACTGGATTCTTCAAATTCAAGAAGGAAAAATACGAGTAAGTAGATTTATTTCATCTTTCTCTGGTTTAGTTAGTTCTTCATTTTACTTGTATCGAACGAATCTTTCTATTTGGATTTTCAAATGGTATGCCGATACGGCTCAAGGCTTCAAGTGGAAATTGTCCGTTTTGACTCCTATTTAGTGGAGTTGTATGTAATTTTTTTTTTTTGTTTGTTTCATTAGGACTGATCCAAAACTGTACATGGAACTTTCCAAGGGTCAGAGCCCCAAGGTAAATAAAAAAGGAAGCTTGGTGCTTTTGTCACTTTTCTACTGGTTGTCATAAAAATTTAAAAAACAGGGTCTGGACCCTGGGGAGAAGCCAGAAATTTCACTAAGGTAAATAAAATGAACCATTTTTTGGGACCAGGCTTTTTTTGAGGGGACCATGGTTTGATTAGGCCACCTTCCCTCTAGTTATAAGGGTGTCCTAATGCGTTGAAATTACTAACTTACCCTTAACCTAATTTAATTTAAAACCAACCTAATAACCACCTCTCTATATATATAACCACCACCTCCTCCCACCACCACCGCCCATCACCGCCGATTACTACCACCACCACCTCCTCCCACCACCACCGCCGACCATCACCACCGCCCACCACCGCCGATTACCACCACCACCTCATCCCACCACCACCGCCGATTACCACCACCACCACCTCCTCCCACCACCACCGCCGATTATCACCACCACCACTTCTGATTATCACCGCCACCAACCACCGATTACCACCACCTCCCACCAACCACCACCACCTCTCTCTCTCTCTCTCTATATATATATATATATATATATGTAACTTAATTTAAATCTTTAGCAAAGATATTCTCACAAACCCATTACTTGTCGTTTGTTTTTGGTTGAAAAAATGAGAAGTAATCATCAAAATGAGTTGAAAATGGAAGTTGTGGAGAGGTTTAATGGAGGTTGGTGTGTTGAGTTCTTGTTACTTGTTCATCTCACAAGGCAACCGAACTACACATTCGGATGAGTTGTTACTTGTTCATCCTCACAAAGCAACCGAACTACACCTTCGAATGAGTTCGGTTCTATATGCTTATAACTATGTTACCGAACCGATTTGAGTTCGGTTGTTTCGCATAAATGTATAAAACTGCCATGTAACCGAACTCTGGGTTAAAAACATAAGAAAAAAGTTGTCATGTAACCGAACCTTCTTGTTTTTCCCATTATTTTTATTTCTCTTATAACCGAACTCTATCAACTTTGTTCGGTTATTTCGCAAAAATTTTAAAACTGTCATGTAACCGAACTCTACGGTTAAAAACATAAGAAATTTTTGTTTGTTAAGTTCTGTTGGTTGTGCAATTGATCTCAAGTTTGGGAAACAACCGAACTTATTAAACTTAGTTCGGTTGGATCGCAAAAGCATGCAGTTTGCGAACCACCGAACCTTATACACTTGGTTAAAATTTATTTGTACGTAAAGTTCGGTTAGTTGCGAACCAACCTAACATAATGTCAGCATGTCGAGCTTCCATTAATATGGAGTTCTAACTAACCTGCGTGTTTGGATCAAGCAACCGAACTACACCTTTTCGCATGAGTTCGGTTACTTGTTCATCCTCACAAAGCAACCGAACTACACCTTCCGATGAGTTCCTGTTACTTGTTCTTCATATAAAATAACTTAGAACCTGCTTCAAAATCCAGTTCAAAATTTTACATTTTTGGGGAAGTTTTTACCAATTCAACATACATTATCTAAGTTTGGAGCATACTTGTTCACCCAAATACTCTACCTCCTATTGTGGTTGATAAAATCCATCATTTGAATACTCAAAGGGGTGAATTGGAAAAAAAATTTATTTTTCATGTTTTTCTCCTTCATCTTCTCTAACTCTACTCTCACAATAATTCTACTCAACTAATAATAAACCATCTTTTAATTTAATCTCACTAATTGTTTTTAACTAAATCATTTCACTAATCATAACCTAAAATTAATTAAGAGGGTAGATTAGGTATTAAATAAATAACTAGATATGGGGTGACCTAGAATTACTTTTAATGTCTTTACCCAAAATAAAACCATGGTCACCCCAAAAAAAGGCTGGTCCCCAAAAAACGGTTCACAAAGGGTGCAAAAATGTAAAAATGGGCTTCGAAGCCCAACTCCTAAGAGCAAATCCTATGGGTAGTGTCACTCTTTCAAATGAAGGAGTGCGCTACCGATTTGAGCAGATTAGAGGATATTATGGGTAGTCTTTACCCCACTTTTTCTCCAAACACGTTCATACACTCGTTCAGGTGAACGAGTGGTTAGGAGTGTAACACTAGACGGGGGACAGTCCCCCGTCAAAAAAAATTGCAACTTTTTGCACTAGACGGGGGACTGTCCTCCGTCTAAGTAGTTTTCTTAAGTTTTTTTTCTTTTGACGGGGGACAGTCCCCCGTCTATATTTGTTTTTCCTATCTCACGGGGACTGTCCCCGTGAGTGTTTAAGTTTAGAATTTTTTAAATTAAATTTTCCCTCCAAGTGTTATTTTATTATAAAATTTTCAAATTTTTTTTATAAACGGGAGATAGTTTCCCGTCTAGTGTTCCCTTTCATTTTTGCCCATAGTGGCTTCACTCGTTTATATGAGCGAGGGGTCCTTCATATGGGCGAGTTAGTCTCCAAATGGAGACTACCCATAGGATATGCTCTAAGAAAACTTAGATTTGGGAGCGAGCTGGATGTGCAACCGCACGCTTTTGTTTTCAACCGGCTCCGCCCCTGTTTGGACATGTTCTCTCTTGCAATCATCAAGCTCTGGTTACACTTATCTGATCCATTTGTATATGATACTATATTTGCAGTTCATGGTGTTTGCATGCTCAGACTCTCGGGTGTGCCCTTCCCACATCTTGGGATTCCAACCAGGAGAGGCTTTTATTGTTAGAAACATTGCTAACATGGTTCCACCCTATTGTCAAGTAAAATACTGTGCTACTGCCTCATCATCCGTTTATGAAAATACAAGTCTTTTAATTTAAGTGCCTCAAACTAATTAATACACAAATTTGCTTTTGTTTTAAAAATTTACAGTCAAAGTACTCTGGAGTTGGAGCTGCCATAGAATATGCTGTCTTGATTCTCAAGGTCTACGTTTCCCATTTTCTGTTTTCTTTCTTCTTCTTATCTAAGTTCTCCGACGAACTTGATAAAAATGTTCTCATTTCTCATGGAGTAACATTTCTTATATGCCCCAACATATGAGAATAGTTCTTAAATGAAAACATTGATGTTTTGGAAAGGATTAAATGAGAGTATATGCTAATACATATTCATTTTGAAACAGGTTGAACACATTGTAGTAATTGGACACAGCTGCTGTGGCGGGATTCAAGGACTTATGTCTCTTTCTGAGGATGGCTCCACTTCTACGTAAGTCCTTACGCTTGTTTTGCATATTCGGAAGAACTTGGTTTATCCTACATTAACGAAGTGCTATTCTTCTACTAGACTAGATCTTGGATTTTCTAAGTCAACCCACTTTATTAATATATGAAACTGACTGATTAACAATTAACAAACTGCTAATCAGTTGTTATATGTTAAATTTGAAATTTTTGTCAGTGATTTCATTGAAGAGTGGGTCAAGATCGGGTTACCAGCCAAGTCCAAGGTTAAGGCTGCAGGCAATAATGCACCAGTTTCAGACCTTCACGAGCAGTGTGAGAAGGTAAGCCTATCCTGAAAACGAAATTCTCTAACCACATGATGTGGCTGGTGTACTAAAGATTTTAACTAGCTGTGGCACATTGTCTCTTTGGGTAATATATGCAGGAGGCTGTGAATGTATCACTTGGTAACCTTCTGACGTACCCATTCGTCAGGAATGCATGCATTAACAAAGTATTAACGTTGAAGGGAGGTCACTACGATTTCGTCAAGGGATGTTTTGAGATCTGGGATTTCGAGTTTGGACTCTCCTCTACTTCAAGCGTATAATTGGGCCGACCGACCGGAGGGCCCGAAGGGCCCGTAGGGAGGGAGTCCCTTCTATGGCCACTTTTTTGTCAAATGAAACCTAACACAATTTTACAATTTGATAAAAAGATTGATTTTGGTGGTAGTCTTTGGGACATGAAAAGTCTAAAATGTCCCTTCTTTTAGTCTAATTATTATAACTCCTTATACATCCTATTTTTTCAGGGGTATAATTGGCAACCAAACTTTAATATAACATATCTAAAAATCATGTTTAGAATTTTACAAATTTTATATCATTGGAAAGGTTTTTAAAAAATCTACACAACGCAGTACAAACAACGATATAAATTTAGTGTTTTTACGAAAAAATCGATGGTGACTTTTAAAATTTAATGCATAGTCATTATGCAAAGCACCGCAAAGGATGCATAATACATAGGGAAATTGGTGCAAACCACTACAAAGGATACATAGCACATGGGGTAAATTGATGCAAACCACCACAAAAGATGCATAAAAAACGGTGAAATTTTACGTAAACTACTATAAATTAAATGCATATCAATTGTAGCCTTATAACACCATTACGCATAACGGTATTTCGATTTTCTTCGGTCGGCCCTCCCACCGTGGCAGCGGTGATCTAGTATTTCCGGTTCTGCACAATGTTTGATCGGTGACGTAGCCATAACTTTCAAATAAAGGCGATAATTTTTTATAATAGAAGTACATAATTGTATTCCCGAAAGATTATTTCTATAAACTTAAGACTGCATTAGCAAAGTCAGGGACGGAGCTAGAATTTTTTTTCCAAGGGGGGCTAATTTACAAAACATATATTTTAGGGAGGGCTAGCTAACTAAGGGATTTTCCTTCCAAATAATAAAAAACTAAGGGATCTTTAATGAATTAACAAAAAATAGGGGGACGGGGGCCACCCCTAACTACACTTAGCTCCGTCCCTGAGCAAAGTTCATAATTATTTCAGTAATTTTTATAATATAAGTCCATAGAAACCTTGAAGGTTGCTAGGTGACCATTTTTTTTTCTTTTTCTTCTTCTTGTATGTATTTTTATTCACTTTTTAGCATCACTATGCCAATCAAGTCATAGAGTTTAGTTGTAATTAAACATGGCAACATTTCTATAATTATCTTTTTTAATTAATTATTGTTACTAAAAAATTTGTATAACTTGAGTGATGTTTATACTCATTGCACGGTATTTTAAATGGAGTCCTGCTAATAGGAGGGAAGGAATGAATTTGAGAAGGAAAAAAATAGATCAAATTTAAGTCAATTCTGGGTCAAATGGATACTGACCGAAAATACATAAATATTTGTGAAGTATCTATCATACCCTCACTAAATCGAGTTCCCTCATTAGACATGGGCCACATGGCATATTGTTCATCTTTTTCTCCCAAAAAAAAAACCTAATTATTTTGTGAAACCAAATTGACCAACTTCACAACGTTATTTCCTTATCTTGAAAAATCACGAAGAAAGTTCTTAGTCATCCAACTCTTCTGTAAGTCTATCACATCACCATGAGCTTTTTCCTTAGAGAAATCTTGGATAGATGGATATTTGATTGCATTTATCCACAATAGGGTGCAGTTTTGGATATAATCCAAGTATGTTTTAATATGCTCAATTTTACAATCCAAGTATCCAACACCATTGTTAACAGGCAGCTATGAAATGGAGATAGGATGAGACTCCGAATACTCAAAAGAGAAAGATTACAATTAACCTTGATTGAATAACTTATTGGTTTTCCGTGTGTAGTAGCATAAATTGAAAGACAAAATATTTGTGAAGTTGGGAATGGGGATTGAACTCTACGTTTACAAGTTTGAAGTCTAAACTACTGCCAGCACACTTCTAATGTCTCCGGTAAGTTTTAACTCTTTTAAGTTCGAGGACATTCAATATTTTTAATGTGTCTATCCCTCCTCCCTTCCGTCCTCCTATTCCATCCTCCTCAAATCCATTCTTTCCCTCCTAATAACAGGATTCTTTAATGTTTTTCAAAGATACAAAATTCACAAAATTTTCATCACATAGTTTCAAAGATAAATCATTTTTGAATTTTATTATTTTGTTACCTTTAAAAATATAATTGGTAATAACACTTAAATTTTTTTCTTTATTTTTCTAAGAATTAGGCAACCAAAAAACCATAAGAAAAAAAATCATTTATGAGGGAGAGAGGGAAAGTAACGAACTATAGGTATAACATTTTTCATTTTCCATATTATAAAAGTTTATATATTGTTATTGACCGGAGATCAGTACATATTAAGACATGGTACCATTGGTATAGTTAATAAAAAAAGTAACCGTTTTATCCGGAAATGACCAGTATTTTAGTTTGGTACCCAACATATTAAATATTAAAAGATGGAATTAGACTAATGGTTGACTGTCAAAGAGTAGACTCGACCTAATAACTTTTAATTCTTGACTTCATTATTTCGTTTTCTATTAATTATTACTTAATTTTCTTATATTTGCCTATAATTGATGTTCTTGACTCAATTTTTTGGGTATATAGTTACCGATTCCTAATTTCACTCAATGGTGTTTGGTTTCGTGCTCTAACCTATATTCCTTCACATAAGAAACACCAATGGAGTTTCTTCATCACAACAGTTTGTGTACTCAAATACAAAAGGTGTTCAGGAACCTTTCAAAATCAACTAGTTCGCGAACTGCGTAAATCGGTTTGTTTACTATTCAAAGAAAAAGTATCCAGGAACATCTCAAAATCGATCAGTTTGTATACGTGAGTTAATTGAGATTTAATTCATGAAGTACTCTTTATTTTTATAAGTCCAAGTTCGCGAACAGAGCAAAACAGTTTGCGAACATAAAAACTAACTTGACTATTCCTTATTGCTTGAATTCTCCTTTCTAATGTTCATCATAATACTAAAGTCATACGACATGTCTCAGTTAATGGAATGGTAGATGGTATGAGTAAGTAGGATTGTCAAACTTCGCATACCTTTGTTATCTATCACCTAAACACTACTACTATTAGTTAAGATTGCAGATTTTTGTTGGTGATTGAAGGTGTTTCTGCACAGGTAAGAACTCAATCTTTTTAGACCGGTTTTATTAATTTTTCACGATTTGTCTATATACTGATTATTATAGGGGTTTAATTTTTTTAATAATATTTTAATAATTTTTCATTTATAGATCAAATTGATGTTTTACAAAAAGGAGCGGAAGAAGATCGAAATTGATTTTTGGTGATGATGGTGGTGATGAATAATAATAATCTAGAATATTCTAGATCTAAAATTGAAAATGAAATTTTCATCTTAAATTTTACCATTGATCTTTAAATCTGATTATGACGAATGTTTTTTTTAGGATTAGAATAATCATTTTAAAGTTCGATCTTATTCAAAATCATCAAATCATGCTTCATTGATTAACCATTCAGATTGAAAAGGAGAGGGTAACTAGTACACCACCAACTTTTTCATTCAGGAACCTATGCAAACAATCCTTGTACAATCTAAACGATTGGTTTCGAACTGTATTTCAAATTGTTTTAACAAGGTAAACATAGTATATACCCGAACTCTTCACAAACCGAATTCGAACAAGAAAAAGTCTTGTAATTTAGATTTCAAGATAAGAATTCAACAAGAATGAGTCTTATAGGGTCTTTACAGTTGAGTTAATATTATCTAGTTTTCGATACGTAGAACCTCTGATATTTCAGTTACAAAGATAAACAATATTATGCAGAAAAGAAATAACACATGCACCAGAGATTTTTGTTAACGAGGAAAACTACAATCTAGTAGAAAAACCCCGAGACCTAGTCCAGATTAAACACACTGATTTAAGTTGTTACACCAATTAGCTACTACCAGATTTTAGACTAGATGTAATACCTGTTTTAGTCGTATTCGTGCACCTTTAAAACTCATAGTAGAACATCAATTATCTTTAAGAATTCCTCTTGTAAACCTTCTATCATTACCCCAATTCTCTTTAGAAAATGCTTTTGAAAATCCTCTAGAAGAATGTTAATTCTCTTTAGAAGATACTCCTAAAAAATTAGGGTCTACGGTTTCGTAACCTAATTGATTCTTCCTCACGAGATCACCTAAAAATAATCTGGAGATATATTGATCTATATCAAATCTAGGGTTTATGAAAAACACCTAGAAACAAGTTCCGTAACTATCAAAGAAGATAGCTTGCTTGTGCTTTACGATCCCCAAGTAAAGTCTTTTGAAATGTCACTCTTGTTCGTGAAGAACAAAGATATGGAAAACAACCTTATGAAACACACACACAGTTTTTCAAGTGATAGATTGTGTGGTTACATGAAATCCCTATTGATAATGAATTATCAAGGCTATGTTGCTTGGAAACATGCTACCTTGTCTAAGAAAGAAAACACCCAAATAGTTGACCTAAATAGGCTTTTAGTCACATATTCACGGTTTTGGTTCGCAAACTATTGCCAAAAGTTCGTTTACAATTTCCTATTCACGAAATCAACCTTAACACTTAATAAATCACTCATAATCTCTTAGGTATAACTCGGAATTGAGTGATTCTGGCTCGTTGGGTTTGTGTTCTCATTCACTATAACATGAGGACCTTTCTAGTGATAAAGGTCATTCTCCCAAAGTCATGGGATCAAATATCCTCGAGTATATATATATATATATATATATATATATATATATATATATATTTACTGTCATAGGAATGGTTCCACAGAGTGAGCACTTGTTTCGATAGATAAAGATGCGAGTAAATAAGAAAATCAAGAGTTTGTTACTAACCTTTAATGAAGTTTTTCAAGATTTCTTCGTGTAGTATTCAATCTCCATTCTTTAAGGATATCTTTGATTCTATACTCTACTTCTTAAACCTAATTTAGTCCGAAATCGACTTTAGTGACCAAATCAAGAATGCGTTTTGTCATCTAAATTTGGCAACTAACTTGACGTACCAACGCTAGTGGGTTCAACTAAGCGTTGCTCTAACAATCTCCTCTTTTGTCAATTTAGTGATAAAACTATTTTACATATGCTCTAATACCATTATGCTTCTTGATTTCTTGAATCTTCTACGTCTTCGATTATGCATGTGTTCATTATGTACTTGTTGAAGATCCGTAACATATTAACAACTTATGAGAAACACTCTACTCAAGTTGTTATGCCAAATTTAATACCTTTCTCAAAGTCTAGTTGTACCACAAATTCTAAGAAATACTATGGTGATATGTTCTCCCCGGTAGTCAATACTTAAATCTTTTGAAAAATAGGTAAACCTATAGATCATAATCCACCCCCTTACATAATACCCCGAAAATCCATATGTTGTAGTAAGATACTAGTTAATAATTCACCCCTTTTTGTCAACAAAATTAGCAATTACGAAAAACATGGGTCAAAAGGAATTAAAAAAAAAAGTGTCAAGCCCGAGTTTTTAGCTTTGATGAATTACCGAGAAAACCCATTGTTTTTATCAAAGAGATGTATAGGTACAAGCATCTCCTACAATTCCACATCTGTTCTCACCAAAAAAATATCACGTTTAAGTACACGTTCAAAATAACTCTTCCCCATTGGATGACATTCCCGAAAGAAAAACAAAAGTGACCTTTCTCTAAAAGAGAAGGATTTTTAATATTGGATATTAACAATCCCACATGGATATATGAGCTAAGAATCAACCATTTAAAGTTTCTCATGAGATCGTGTTACTAAACAATTTAGAACTATCTCATGGTAATCAAACAATACACAATATGTAATCATGAACGTCAAGTATTGTGACCATCTTAGCTAAGATACAAACTTGTGTCAACAAGATTTGATTTACACTTAGAAGGGAGAATCAATCTTTTCCACAAGGATTTACACCAATAATGGATACCAAAAGCGTATGAAAAGATATCCTTGACAAAGAAAAAGATGCATATATATAAGTCATTAAGAACCGTGCA
Source organism: Papaver armeniacum (assembly GCA_023531295.1). Classification (NCBI taxonomy): domain Eukaryota; kingdom Viridiplantae; phylum Streptophyta; class Magnoliopsida; order Ranunculales; family Papaveraceae; genus Papaver; species Papaver armeniacum. The sequence continues at coordinate 150,704 of JAJJWW010003320.1, read as the reverse complement.
TTATATGTTCTCAGATGGACCAAGAAGGTTGCAAACATTCAAGCAATCATGTTGTTCAATGACACTCAACTACTCAAGACAAACCAAAAATCCACAAACACAAATTGATTTAGTGATCAAAGTTGTATTAGAAGTGTTTATGAGAGTCGTAGTAATGCCAAACATATATATATATATAAAATAGTTTATGAACATCTGTTAAATTCAGTACTGGGAGGGTTGGTGAACTGGGTTCGTGAACTATCCCATTCAAACCTCTAAGGTTCGTGAAATGGATTCACGGACTACCATGTTTTCCAAAGTTAATATGTCAACGGTTTGTGAATCTAGTCTGAACTTTATGGTTGGCGAACTGGTTGGCAAACCTTCTTGTATTTCAAAAACTCAGATATCTATAGTTTGCGAGATGTAACGCCAAGATATTAAAGGTAGTTTCTTATATTCTTATATGTAAATGAACACTTCTCTGTGAATTCGTTCTTTTGCTTCCTCGTGATTTTTAAGTGTATATTGTGTTTATGTTGACTATTTGTTTTTGGAGACAGTTACTTCTTAAATGTGCTAAATAATTGCCCCATACAGCTCATTTCTATGAGACATTATTACATGTAAATTGTATCCTCTTCTTATATTTTATAAACTTTACCAAATTGAGTACAGTATATTTACTTTATTATAATTAGAATAAATATAATGCGGAAAACAAAGTAAATCACACAACACATTAGATTTTGTTGACGAGGAAACTGCACAGACAAAAAAAAACTAGGGACCTAGTACAGTTTTGAATACTCTCAAAATTAAGACGTTATACAAATTGACTACCGCAACTTTGTATAGTTGAGACTATGTAAACACTATTTCGTTACTCAGTTTCCTCAGTATCCCTGCGCCGAAAACTAATCAGGGCTATGCACATGAATCCCGAGACATAGTCCACTATTTTAAGTTTCTTCACATGTTATTAAGATTTCCAATCTCTCAACTCATTTGGATCGTAACCCGAAACAGTAAAGCACTGACATGTTTCAGTAACCACCTCTCTATGAGTCTCTCTTATCAATAGTTTTACTAGAGATAACGTAGAGTATAAAGGATATTATGTTAAATCAATATAAACTCCTTTAGTTAAAGATCATACTTACTCAATGAAAATACGAGGGTACCCAAATACACCACAATCTTTTTGTTTCAACCTATAATACTCTACCGAATGTGATCGTCTATGGACACAGTCGATACAATACGACAATTCGGTTCACACTTCGTGTGATCATCTATGGATACGAGATCGAGACAATACGACAACAAGATAACTTGTGTGATTGACTATGGATACAAGATCGAGACAATACAACAACGAAGTATGTTACTTGATAATAAGTTTGGTAATACCCAAACTCTATCGGATCACTATCAAGTAATGCGTAATTAACGCATATGTATATTTTACTTTATTATAATAAACAATTATAATGCGGAAATCAAAGTAAAAGACACAACAAGATTTTGTTAACGAGAAAAACGCAAATGCAGAAAAATCCCGGGACCTAGTCCAGTTTTGAATACTCCCATAATGAAGCCGCTATACAAAATATAATACCAACTTCGTATAGTTGAGACCAAGCAGACAACGCCTAGCTACTTAGTTCCCCCAGTATCCCTGTGCCTTCGACTTCTAGAGTCACGCACGTGAAAAACAAGTCCTTTGTATCGTATTCCAAACAACATGGAAGAATCTGTTTGGTAACCACTCTAATCAATCTTGCTAAATATATAGATGAGTCATTGACAAAGGCTCTTCTGTTTAATCTGAAAACTCCTTTGTCTGGTTAGATCAATCTAACTTTAAATACCAAAATAATCAAGTTATTGATGGTGGATTTTCATTTAATGCTAAATTTGTAAAGGCCAAAATTATGCGCTAACATCTTGCAAAAGATAAAGCCATTGATAAGTGATGAATACTTCTTCACTTTACTAATTCACCTAAAATGGAGCATGTGACAACAATCCCAACATTCTGTGAATTAAATACACGAAATTCATCCAGGTTGGAGCATGTAGCAACAATCCCATACACCTTGTGAATTTACAGCATTATTAATTAATGCATAACCAAACCTTGTATTTCTTGTACTCATTGCGGTGCAAGATGACGACCGAGTGTTGTTCTCGGCAGAAACACGAATCCCCAAGCATTAATGATGAAACATGTACGAAATACCCATACAGGCTACAACTCTCGGTGTGTTATACTAGCCCGATTGAGCATATTTTGAATCTAGACTATCCATATAAGTCTCAGAAACGATAATGACCATCCAACTTCACCAACATGATTGGATGGCCCAGATCGAATCCATAATCCTCAAGCACGTATTGGAGTATTCACCACCGACTCCATGCGGTCCCCGCATGGTCGGCCTCCCCAAGAGGGATGTAACGCTTACCAGTTCGTCCAGCCAAAACAACACGGGCGTGAAACCCTAAACTAGGGTTACGGCACATTACATGTGTCGCAAATCAGTCTCAACCATCCATCTTCGCAGGCATAGATGGAGGGTGTAGATGTAGATTCAAAGGGCCCGTAACATGTCAACACAAACATCGTGGTCCCGCCTACATACATGACTGATCGGTCAGGACCAACTTTGGTTGGTCGTCTTGATTCGTGCGTCCCAAACTGGTTATGACACACGGCCGGCAAAATCTGATTAGGGTTTGTGTCACGATCACGAGCGTCCTTTTTCTCATGTTCGGATGAAGGGTCCAGGAATAGACTAAGCAGGTCCGGTGAGTATCAACATGATCACTACGGGCCCACCTATCTCCACACCCGATCGGCCAAGACAAAACTTGGTTGTACACCTCGATTCGCATGCCCAAACCAGGCGTGGTCGCACCTCCTAATTGTAAACTGATCTCGACCACTCAAATTCTCCTGGACAAATTGAGTGGCTTAGATCACGTTTCATGAGGAAATGAAGTACAGGCGTGAACACCAGCCTACCACCCACACCCGAATCAAACGGGCCGGGACCCAGACCAGGCTTGGTCGTCTTGAAACGCACGCCCAAAGTGGGCATGATGCGCGGCTTTTGCGGCACCAGATTTCTGTTGCAAATCAATCTCAACCGCTCCTCTTTGACGGTCAAATTGAGTGGCCTATATCGCACCTTCATGGGGCAACAGGTACGGACGTGTACACCGGCATGCCGTCTACACGCATGCCGGTCGGTCCTTTCCAAAACACCTCCCATGCTTGGTTTCGACCAAGCTGAAGAGTGATGCCTGCGCACCTCTTCAAAACCCTAAAACTTCATCAACGGTCGTAGATGAGCGTCACAGATCATCTCGTCCGTCCAACTCTACCATCTTGGTCAAGCAGCCCTGGTTAGGAGTTAAGAGACCAAAGAAGGCATCACCCATTTATCACCGTCCACCACTCTTCCACATGAGGTGATCGCCAAATCGAGGCTTGCCTGTATAGCCTCCAAATGATCACTCGAAGATGGCTGGACATGATACTATTTTTAATACGCTTAAATTCGTGACTTACTCCTAAGCCTTAAAAACAGCGATGCTTCATACATGCTGAATATACTTGATGCCACCTGCATAGAATACACACTATACTTCACAAGTATCGACTTCCTAAATAACTCGGTTATTTAGTCTAGCATTACATGCTACTTTCTTTGGGTCCCACGATCGACACACTCGAGACATCAATCATGTCACAAATCGGGGATACATACTTTGGGGTATTGGTCCGGCGGTTTACAACGTGCGCGTGCAACGCACCATCATCACAAGAACGTGTTAGGAAGTCATGGACGGTTAGAGATGACAGGAGAAGTGGGCAAGACTGGTCGTGTAACACCAACACACAACATCATTGCTCTATCACTCCACTTCCTCCACTTCCTACGAGAGACGTGAATAAGGCTCAAATGACTTGTATAAATAGGTTCTCCTCCCTATTTCCAAACAACGGAGCAAGTCAAGACGAGATAGAAACCAAGTGTTAATACAAAACATATTCAAACACTCAAAGCCTGCTTGCATCAATCGTAAGCCTGATCACCTTTCTGTTACAAGTCATAAACAAGCCTACACATTCACAATCTCAACACCTTCTTCGCTTCCCTCCCTAAGATCAACCTCATCTCCTTCACTTTGTGACCGAAGCAAGTTTGGAACGGCCATTTCTTGGTTTAGGCCAGAGTTGTACAGATTGATTTCTCGAATCACAAGCACTCACCGTGCAGTGCATTTGTTTAGGGTTTAAATTCATTCCTCATCCACACACCCCAAATTACCAAATCCGACAGGAATAGTTTTCACCCATAAACAATTGGCGACCACAGTGGGAGGTTAATCTCTCGGTTGTAAAGTCAATTTCTTTAATACCATTCAATCAATTTCGATATGGTTGGTGTTAGGACCGCCTCGACAGTCTCAAATCCTGATGGTTCCTCCAACGGAGATACCCCTCATCCTAACAGCGTATCTGACGACATGATCAGGAGATTTCCAACATTGAGCGAACTAGCAAGGGTACAGGAGATTCACACGAAGAACATGGATTTAATCAAAGAAGCGGTTAACGGCATACTTAATCTCCTCATCAAGATGACATCAGAGATGAGCGTTCCGGAAACCTTTACACCCGGGACTAGTTCCCCTCAGATCAACAGCTTTACTACGAACCAGAGACTAGTGAATCAGGAAGCGACATCTCTGGTGGAAAGCTTGTGTGAACTCTTGCACCTCTCGAAGAATCAACGGGCAGAAATGTTTGCTGCAATTAATAAAATATCTCTGGACGTACACCTGGCTCCTTCACGTTCAGAAGTCCTAACTGCATCAGAAACATCTATAAATAATGTCACATTTCCAGAAGACGACATGATGGCAGAGGAAGGTCACAACCGGGCCCTACATGTTACTGTACACATCAAGGTTTCAGAGTTCAGGAGGGCCCTCATCGACACAGGAGCATCTTCGAATGTGATTACTCTCAAGGCTCTCAGGACAGCCAAGGTTAGCCCATGAAAGATTGTACGTCATCCCACCACAATGACAAACTTCGAAGGAAACCAGACCAGCACATACAGGTATGTCAATTTGAATTTATCAGTAGGACCCGTTCAGTCAAAAGTGAAATTTGAAGTTATAGAAAAGGAGCCGGACTACCATATGATACTAGGGAGACCGTAGCTTCATGACAATAAGTTCATCCCTTCAACGTATCACCAGTGCCTTAAGACCATGCTAAATGAGGAAGTCATCCGCATTCCTGCGTCATTGTCTCCGTACGCACCGATATGCGGAGTGGAACTGTTCGAGCCGAAAGAAACTCCGCAGGGAAGGTCAGACAAAGTCCTGTGCACCCCACTACCTACGTGGGCTTCAATCCAGGAAGAAGACCGACTTTCATCACCGGAGGCTAAGTACCACGACACACCTTTTCTGACGAGGCGTCCATCTCTATCCGGTGAAACTTCAACCCATGCTCACACCAAAAGGGAACGCTCTTTCGAGGCAAGCCGTGATCAGAAGGGGAAGACAATATACCGGCGCGTTGTTAGCAATTAGCAGGAGGACCAACACCCAGTCTCTCCGCCCAATTGAATGCTGCAAGAACGACAAAACACAAGATAAGGTATTGGACGCCCCGCGACAGCTAGAAGATGGCACCAACTCCACAAATGACGAGCTCGAGACTCAATTAACATCGGGAATGAAGAATCTCCCAGGCCTGTCTCTATCAGTTCGACTTTGTCCGGTGGACGACGTGCGAGTCTTGTCCAACTACTCAAGGAGTACCAAGATGTGTTTGCTGGACATAAGAGGAAATGCCTGGTCTAGACGAAAAATTGGTCACCTATCACTTACATGTCATACACGGATCCAAGCCAATCAAGCAATCTCCGAGGCAATTCGGACATGAAGTAGAAGAACAAATCAAGAACGAAATTCAGAATTTGCTAGTTGCTGGCTTCATCAGACCTATTCATCATCCGACCTGGTTGGCTAATGTGGTCCTAGTAAAGAATGCGTGGATTTCAGAGACTTGAACAAATGTTGCCCCAGGACGACTTTCCTTTACCTAACATCGACATGTTAGTAGACGCCACCAGCCAGACACGGCATGTTCTCCTTCATGGATGGTTACAACGGCTACAATCAGATAAGGATGTACGAGCACGATGCAAGTAAGACAGCCTTCCGAACCCCTCTTGGCAATTTTTACGATATTGTTATGCCATTTGGTTTAAAGAACGCCGGCGCGACATATCAACGTGTTATGACGGCAATCTTCCACGACATGATGCATAAACAAGTAGAAGACTATATAGATGATATCGTGGTCAAGTCAAAGGCTCGAGCGAGATCACACTAACGTCTTAAGGCAAGTGTTTGAGAGGTGTCGAGAATACAAGTTAAAGATGAATCCTTTGAAATGCGCTTTTCGGTGTCTCTTCGGGTAAATTTGGGATTCCAAGTAATCTGAGAAGGAATCAAGGTAGACCCGTCCAAGACTCGGAGCTATCCTCACAATGCCACCTCCACGAAATGTGAAGGAGCTCCGAGTTTCATGGGCAAGGTGAACTACATTCGACGTTTTATACTGGCCTAGCCCAACTTACCGCCTCATTCACCCCTTGTTGAAGAAAGGAGCCAGCTTCGTTTGGACCGCAACCCAGCAGGAAGCTTTTCGAAAGATTCAGCGAATACTGTCATCCCCAGCCATCATGAAGTCTCATGTACAAGGGAATCCGTTGTGTCTCTACACCGCCCCGAATATTAAGAGATGCTGAACTCAGATATCCCAGAGCGGAGAAAGCATGTTTAGCTTTGATCCATTCCATTCAGAAGTTTAGGCATTACCTACTATCCAACAAGGTAATACTCGTGTCTAAATCTGATCCTGCAAAGTTCTTACTTTCAAAACCGGTCTTGACGGGAAGGACAGGCAAGTGGTTTTTCCAAATGTTAGAGCTAGACATAACATGTATGTCACCTAGAGCTATCAAGGGTCACGAAATGCGGACTTACTAGCGACATTCCACGGAGAAGGCACTACAGGGCTACACGAGGATCTTCTTGGAGAATTTCCAGACGTCTCTATTTTGGAAGAAGAAGTGTGGCTCTTGTATTTTGATGGATCTGCTACCCCTAGCATTAATAATGGAGGAGCGGGCGTGGTATTAGTATCTCCAACTGGGGAAGTATTCTCACACTCGTTCAAAGGCGGACTTCGAATGCACCAACAACTCAGCAGAGTATGAAGCTTTCCTCATAGGACCGTCAATAGATAATCAAGCATGAGTCACACGTCTGGAGATAAGAGGTGACTCCAAGTTACTGGTGAATCAGATGAATGGAGTATACGCACTGAAGGAAGTAACGCTAGCTCCATACCGATCGAAGCACAAAGATTACTAAAATATTTTGCCGATGCAACCATAACCCATGTTGGTCGCAGCAACAACAAACACGCCCGATCGTCTAGCAACACCGGCTGACTTGAAGTTCAAGGTTTGGAAGAAACCTTGACGAAAGAGGAGAACCATAGAATCGACATGGCTATCATAATACAAAGACATCAAGACCGACGATTGGCGAACTCCGATCATTCAAGAGCTCAACAGCTCACTCTCCCAAGGAAAGGTCAGTCTCAAAACCATGCAGAATTTCTTCATGCTTCATGGTACGTTGTATTATCGAAACCCGGATGGTTCCCTGTCAAGATGTCTTGGGGATGACGAAGCACAACTAAAACTAAATCGTGTTCACAATGAAATTTGTGGACAATCACCGGTAGTAATGGCAATCGATGACTTCAACGCTTGGGCTACATGCGGCCATAGATGGAGACTCAATCCAGGACTACTTGAGAAGTCCTGGCCGAATTGCCAAGCACCGCCACATCAATTGGAAGTTTTTAATGTGAACCACACTGGGGACCTGGAGAGAGCCATACGTTAGTTATCTCCGTGACGGAGCAACTCCGCCAATCAAAAAGATTCCGTCAAGATAAAGCAAAAGGCCAAGAGGTTCGTATTCCACGAAGGGATCCTGTATCGCAAGAGTTTTGGAGGTGATCTATTACGATGCCTAGATGGGGCAGAAATCCTAGTCATGCTGAAGGAAACACATGAAGGGGAACATCAAGGGAAGAGGAAACTGTTTCTCCAGATATACGAGAAATATTATTGGCCGACCATGGAGGATGGCGCAGCCGCTTTTGTGCAAAGCTGTCACAAATGCCAAATTCATGGGAACCTTGTTCACGCGCCTTCCACCCCTTTGCACTCGATGCAAGAGTCCATGACCATTTTACACTGGGACCGGACATTATCGGGGAAAATCAATCCTACATCATCGAAGCAGACGAGTACATCATAATCTGCGACAAAATATTCACCAAATGGGTAGAAGCCATTCCCCTCATGAGGAACTACAGAGCAACAATTGCGGCATTCATTAAAAAACATATCATTTGTCTTTTTGGTGTGCCTAAACATATCATCACCGATAATGGCACTTCATTCGCCAATAAACGATTGTACGAGAGTTACTTGAAGAATATGGCATTAAAATGTGTCTTCTCCACCATTTACTATCCTCAAGGGAACAGGACAAGTTTAAAGTACCAACAAGACATTGATCTAGATCATCACCGAACGAAGAACGACAATCTGTGGAATGGCACGACCAATTACCAATGACACTATGGGCATACTGGACATGACCCAATCTCCTGGAGTTTCCCCATACTCACTTGTTTACTGAGCGGACGCAATTCTCCCCAAAAGATCAAGATCCCATCGACCGGGATTGCGGCCCGCAAATCGGATCCACTGGAACGAAGCTGAAGCCTCTAACTCTAGAGTAGCAGAGTTAGACACTCTGGATTTCAGGAGAAACAAAGCAGAAGAATGCACTCAGGTGTACAGGAATAGAATTTCTAGGGCATACAACAAAACTGTGAAATCACGTGTTTTCAAAGTGGGAGACTTGGTCTTGAAAACGTCCAAGCACATCCAACAGGACATGTCTGCACCAAAATTCACACCAAAATGGGAAGGTCCTTACACAGTCACCAAGGCTTACAATACTGGCTACTACAAGATCATTAAGGTGGACGGAGGCAGGATGGAAGCTGTCATCAATGGAAAATGGCTCAAGGCATATCATGCCTGGCCATTATCTTCTCTATCTTATGATGCTACAATGCAAGGCAGGCATTTATTTTCATTACATACTTGAATCATCAATTATATTCAGAGATGCATCAATGAAAAAAAAACGTTTCACCAATCAATAAAAAAAAAACCAATGCAATTTATTCTGCAAAGATGTTCGAAAGAAAACTTTTGGCATAAACGTCATTAACAATGAGGAAATACAGCTGAATGCAGCTTAGAAGAGGCCATCTAATAGATTATAGTTCCTTGAGATCATCATCTCCAGTCTAGCTTGATATCTCTCTATCCTTTTCTTCAAGTCATGTACTGCCTGCTCTACCTTCTTTGATTCCGCATCCAGATCCTTCTCCTCTTCCAAGATAGCTTTCATGGCCAGGGAACAACATTTACGAGGATGCCGGCTCGATCAACCTTGATGATATCAAGACGCCGCCTCAACCAGCCCATATTGAACTCCATGGATTCGCGGTAGATACCATATTCTCCACTTTTCGAGGCTTGATTCGAGAACGTTGCGTATAGAAATATTCTTCATCTCAAGAATCATGGGAAGAAGGCAGTTTACCGTGGTGACCAAAGCAGATGAACAATGATGGACCACATTCCAGGTTGCGACATGGCCGTACTTTCAACATAACTTTGTGTACAAAGGCACAAACTCCTTCCGCACTAAGAATCCACTGACATCTCGGTAGTTGGAGGATAAATATTTCATGTGATCATCGAATGAAAGACCTGCATTGGGGTATTCATAAGATGAGATACCCAGATAAGCATCTTCGAGGTCCACAGGGGTAGGCGTGTTTGAGTTTGAAGGAAGAGGACTGGTTAAGTCGTCATGATCGATAACTGTCACACATGTTCCGGTGGGGTATCTATGCAAAAAGGAGAGGATTATTCACCTGATCATTATGAAGAACAAGCAATTGTTTAGAAAAGGAAAAGGAGACGAACCAGAATGATCTTCTTGACTTGGAGAACACGAGCATGGGATTCATCATGAAGCTCAGACGCATGTTGTGCACGTTTAACGGAAGATCCCGAATGGTATGAAGAAGACGATCCACTGTTATTCGGCATGATGAGGAAACGAAGTTTCTGCGAGAAAGCCCTATTGTAAATTGTAAAAGTGGTTCAAAATCTCTATACATGCATATATGCTGAGGAAACCCTAAAGGAAGACTAAAATGATTACGGCGGCCTGCCCGGATATATGGGGATTCAACACCGACCAAGTCGGGCTTTCTTTTGAACCCTAATCAAGAATCGGAAGAGCATCCGGATATGGGCGATTCAACCAAGCAGTGTGTAAGCACCACGCAAGGGAATCCCAGTAGAAGAAGAATCTTATTCCTAACTCTAACACCTAAGGAGGAAGCCATTCTCATCAAGGCCTGTGGTCACGCACGCATGGAGGATTGCCCACGATAGGTCAGAATCCCTCCAGGTAGACTTCCTTTATCTTGTTTTCTTATGTTGTATATGTCACTATCTCATGCCTATCCCACAATAGCGTAACCATTATGTGATAGGCAGGGGACTTAATGTTGATGGTGGATTTTCATTTAAGGATAAATTTGTAAAGGCCAAAATTATGCGCTAACATCTTGCAAAAGATAAAGCCATTGATAAGTGATGAATACTTCTTCACTTTACTAATTCACCTAGAATGGAGCATGTGACAACAATCCCAGCATTCTGTGAATTAAATACACGAAATTCATCCAGGTTGGAGCATGTAGCAACAATCCCATATAACCTGTGAATTTACAACATTATTAATTAATGCATACACGACCTTGTATTTCTTGTACTCATTCTTTGGTGCGACATGACGACCGAGTGTTGTTCTCGTGAGAGCAAATACGAATCTCCAAGCATTAATAATGAAACATGTACGAAATACCCACACAAGCTACAACTCTCGGTGTGTTATACTAGCCCGATTGAGCATATTTTGAATCTGGATTGTCCATATCAGTCTCATAAACGATAATGACCATCCAACTTCACCAGCATGATTGGATGGCCCAGATCGAATCCATAACCCTCAAGCAGGTATTAGAGTATTCACCACCGACTCAATGCGGGCCCCGCATGGTCGGCCTCCCCAAGAGGGAAGTAACGGTTACAGTTCGTCCAGCTCCAAAATGAAAGACGGACGTGAAACCCTAAACTAGGGTTACGGCACATTACATGTGTCGCAAATCGGTCTCAACCATCCATCTTCGCAGGCATAGATGGAGGTGTAGATGTAGATTCAAAGGGCCTTAACATGTCAACACAAATATTGTGGGCACGCCTACATACCCGATCGATCGGTCAGACCAACTATGGTTGGTCGTCTTGATTCGTGCGTCCCAAACTGGGTATGACACACGGCCAGGCAAAACCTTATTAGGGTTTGTGTCACGATCATGAGCGTCCCTTTTCTCCTGGTCGGATGAAGGGTCGAGAATGACGAAGGCAGTGCGGTAAGTATCGGCATGATCACTGCGGTCCCACCTATTTCCACACCCAATCGGCCAAGACAAAACTTGGTTGTACACCTCGATTCGCACGCCCAAACCAGTCGTGGTCGCACCTCCTAATTGTAAACTGATCTCGACCACTCAACTTCTACGGAAAAATTGAGTGACTTAGATCACGTTTCTATGAGGCAATGAAGTACAGGGGTGAACACCAGCCTACCACCCACACGCTGAATCAATCGGCCGGGACCGACCAGGATTGGTCGTCTTGAAACACACGCCCGAAGTGGGCATGATGCGCGGCTTTTGTGGCACCAGATTTCTGTTGCAAATCAATCTCAACCGCTCCTCTTTTCCGGTCAAATTGAATGGCCTAGATCGCACCTTCATGGGGCAGTGAGGTACGTACGTGTACACCGGCATGCCGTCTACACGCATGCCCGGTCGGTCCTTTCCAAAATACCTCTCATGCTTGGTTTCGACCAAGCTGAAGAGTGATGCCTGCGCACCTCTTCAAAACCCTAAAATTCATCAACGGTCGTAGATGAGCGTCACATATCATCTCGTCCGTCCAACTCTACCAAACTTAGTCAAGCGCCACGGTTAGAGTTAAGAGACCAAAGAAGCATCACCACGATCACCGTCCACCACTCTTCCACATGAGGTGATCGGCCAAATCGAGGCTTGCTTGTATAGCCTCCAAACGATCACTCGAAGATGGATGAACATGATACTATTTTAAGACGCTTAAATTCGTGACTTACTCCGGTAAGCCTTAAAAACAACGATGCTTCATACATACTGAATATACTTGATGCAGTACTTGCATAGAATACACACGATACTTCACAAGTATAGACTTCCTAAATAACTCAGTTATTTAGTCTAGCATTACATGCTACTTTCTGTGGGTCCCACGATCCACACACTCGAGACATCAATCATGTCACAAATCGGGGGATACATATCGGGTATTGGTCCGGCGGTTTCACGGTGCAACGTGCAACGCGCTATCACAAGAACATGTTAGGAAGTCATGGACGGTTAGAGATGACATGAGAAGTGGGCAAGACTGGTCGTGTAACACCAACATACAACTCCACTACTCCATCACTCCACTTCCTCCACTTCCCACGAGAGACGTGAATAAGGCTCAAATGACTTGTATAAATAGGTTGTCCTCCCTATATCCAAACAACAAAGCAATTCAAGACGAGATAGAAACCAAGTGTTAATACAAAACGTATTCAAACACTCAAAGCCTCGCTTGCATCAATCGTAAGCTCCGCTCACCTTTCATTACAAGTCATAAACAAGCCTACACCTTCACAATCTCAACACCTTCTTCGCTTCCTCCCTAAGATCAACCCCATCTCCTTCACTTTGTGACCGAAGCAAGTCCGGAACGGCCATTTCTTGGTTTAGGCCGGAGTTGTATGCAGATTGATTTCTCGAATCACAAGCACTCACCACAGATTGCATTTGTTTAGGTTCAAATTCATTCCTCATCCACACACCCCAAATTACCAAATTCGCAGGAATAGTTTTCACCCATAAACACAAGTATATATTCACACTCAATCAAAATAAATCTCAAAGAGAAATATAGAGAATCCCGATATCACTCAACTAATCAATCAAATCTATCAAAGATAAATCGATTATAGTTGGATCCCAGTCGATCAAGGTTTGTGCACTCAGTTCACAAGAAAATAAAACTAATAAGAATTCTTCCTTATCTTCAAATCTTCTTTAATCTTCAATAAATCGCATAACTTGAATCTCTTGTAATCAATCACACACAAAACGGAGTCTGTTAACAATGGATTATCACAAGATGTCTTTAGATCTAACAATATTTCTAAAGATCTCATCGATACCCTGATCTAGTTTGAGATCTAACAATATTTCAAAGTATGTTGACATCTTTTCACTACAAATCCTTATTTCATATTTACATAGATTTGCATTCTTCGAATCGGTGATACCACATTTCCAAACAAGTTTAGAATTGGTTTCCCTGTATTCCAAGACTACTATGTGATTGATCATACCAAATCACAAACATGGGTTCAATCAAATCTACCAATCACTAGGATCGGTTATACCTAAATATGGTACCTACTTGTGATCTAGTCACACCACCACTAGGATCGGCCCATCTATACATGGTATCTACTTTGTGATCTGTGCACCACCCACCAGGGATCTGGGACACACCTGCTACAAAGGGTCTGTTCCATCTATACATGGTATCTACTTGTGATCGGTTACACCAGTTACCAGGACCGGCACCAATTACGAGGATCAGTCATACAATACTTATGATCGGTCACACCAATTACTAGGATCGGTCATACCAATTACAAGGATCGATCATACAATTACATGGTGATTACTTAGAATCGGTTACACCAATTATCAAAACAAGTCATACCAAATCATAAGTCTAGGAATTGTGATTAGTTACACCAGGATACATACCATGAGTTAAGATCGCTTTTACTAGCTCATACATATTGGTCATCCAAAGATTTGCAATGAATAGCCGGACCAATAACCCTATTGGTTTCCCTTTTGATTTACGAAACAAGTTCATGAATGTACTTCATTTAAACAAATGTAAAACATTGTTTCCAAGGATGAAATCTTCATCATAATTATAACAATATATACAAGATTATGTTGATGTCATCTACGAAGTTCAAAAGATAAGTGTTATACTTCGTAGTATAATTCCTTAATACTATGATCATACTATTATGATCATGTCACATCACTAGAGTATTATACAATATGTACAAGATATACAACTTCATAGCTTATGTTTTCAATATAGCACGACTTGAATGATACGTTAGGATTTCAAGTCAATATTACTAACCTCAAGTGGAAGGATGATGTCGTAATTTTAGTTCATTAATTCTTCGCATTCTTTGGGTCTTCGGAGTAATACTTGTATGTCTCAACATTCCTAGACTTTCTAGTCTAACCTAAACGAAGTTGACTCTAGTATTTAATCAACCGACTTTAGATGAGTTTTGATAATAAAATATGACAACCACACTTGACATACCAAGGCTTGGTGAGTTCAACCGAGCTATGCTCTAACACTCAATAATTAAGCAACTCTCAGGGAGAAGTAACTAGACATTTTGTCATAATCTTTCAAAAAGCCTAACATTTATCAAGATAAAATGCTTGTTAATTTGATCCCAGCGAATCAAGTATGCAAGAAGATCTCAAAAAGATCGGAAACTACAAACATCTTGATTCCACCATTGACTAACACACACAGAATGGAATCTCTTAACTTTGAAAGGCCTTTCATGGAAAAACTTTTGTTGCATTCGGCTTTGATAATATCTGGTTCCATCTCATCATGTGATGTATTTCTACAACTTCTTTCTTGATAAGTCTAAATGGCTCTCCAGTACCGAGCTTCAAGACCTCTAGCTAGATTAGACAGGGTGACCCTCTCTCACCTTATCTCTTTCTTATTTGCATGATCCTTTACAGACTCCTAACAAGGCGGTAGAATAAAAAAATATATCCAGAAGTAAAATAAACAAGCAGGTGCCCAATATGTCTCACATTTTCTTCGCAAATGATTATTTTCTCTTCCCTCTAGCTGACATGAATAAAATTGAGGAATTTTCAGCGAGAAAGTCTTTCCCACTATGCTCAGTAGACCAAGAATCCTTTATGCACATTTCGGTAGAATCAAGTTATACAACGACAACTCTCCAAGCAGAAGCTCAAGCTCTCTTATTGGCAATCAACTGGTTGGTAAACATAAGAACTAACTTGAATACTCCTTATTGCTTGATTTCTCCTTTGCAATGTTCATCATAATACTAAAGTCATACGACGTGTTAGAGTATGGCTCGATTGAACCCACCAAGCGGTATGTCAAGCTTGGTTGTAATATTTTAGTGAATCAAAACTCATGTTAAGAGTCGCTTGATTATGTAATAGAGTTAAACTTCGTATAGGTTAGCTTGAAAGTATTTGTATATGAGACATTACAAGTATTGCGAAGACTTGAAGATGTGAAGAAGCAAGGAGTTACAACGACAACAATAATCCTTCCACTCGAGGTTAGTGACATTTGACTTGAACTGTTTCATTCCCTAACGTATCTTTCAAGTCGTGCATATTGAAAACATAACTGCGAAGCATATTTGAACTCTAGATAGACATAGTATTAAGGAATACAATACGAGGTTTATTGCTTAACCATTAAACTTTGTAGAACATTTGAATGCTATTGTGATTATGTATGGGTATGAGGTGAGGATTTCATCCTAGGGAACAATGTTTACATGTGTTCTAAGGAAGTAAGTTCATAAACTTGTTTGTGAACTGAAAAGAAAATTTCCAGGTGTTATTGGTTTTGTTATTCATTTCATATCTTATGATAACCAATATGTGTGATAGAGTATAACCGCTCACAACTTGTTGTGTTCTTGGCAGAACTGTTCACAAAGGCCTGACTTATGTATTGGTTTAAATTTTATTAGTAAAACCGATCTTAAATAATCACATGTGGTATGATCGGATTTTGTATGTCTGACCTTGTAAGGGAAAGGGAATCGATCCTTGTAAGGGAAATGGAACCGATCCTTGTAAGGGAAAGGGAACCGATCCTAGTAAGGGAAAGGGAATCGATCCTAGTAAGGGGTGCAGTACATCAAAGGGAACCGATCCTTGTATGGGGTGCAGCAAGGTTTATAGCAGAAAGGGGAACCGATCCTATGGACATGTACAACACATATAAGTTAGATACCATATATATGTAGGTAACCGATCCTAGTACCTAGTCAATCGAACTTTTGGGAAGCTAGTGTGACTATGCACAGTACTCACATGGAGGTAGAACCGAAACTTATTTTGGTAGAACCGTAAACCCATGATTGTGATAAAATGTTGGTTTGATCAATCAAATAGTTCTTGAAAGTCAGATGAACCAATTCTAAACTTGTTTGGAAGTGTGACAAATCGTTTTCAAGGTTGTAAGTGTGAAAGAGAACTTACAAAGTTAAGATGTCGACAAACTTTGAACACGTGCTGTGAATGTTTATTTCTATAATTGTTCAAATATATTCCTTAACGGCTAAGGGAAGAGAATCCCAGGATCGAAACATAACTAAGTTAAGAATCTTTTAATTAAGGTTATTAATTTCATTTTGTAGGGAAATTACAGAATTAGTAATGTGCATTTATTAATTAGATTTTCCGAGAGATTTCGATCGTTATTTTTGGACAGAGCATTTCCAGGAATTATGAAAACCGAATTTGTGCTTTTATGAATATCTTGAGAATATTTTCGGTTTTGGAAATTCCTTGGTGTCCAAACTTCCTTGTCTATAAATATACGAAGTTTGCCTTTCTAGCAAACTAATCCTTCGTAACAACAAATTTACTCTTTTGTTGTTATTCTTGTGTAGCCTTTATTCGGAGAGGAGAGTAACCTAATTAGGCGCGAAATCTCTTACGGCCGCTCAATTTAAAGTCTTCCTTGGGATTGAGAAGCTCTAGCGCGACCCGTTGGTGGGAAACTACATAATTCGCGGTTTATCTTTGTTTTCGATTGATTTGATTGACTAATCGGTGGTTGAAATCGATTGCACCTAGTTTGTTTATTCTTGAGAATATTCTCTTCTGATATAAGATTCACTCAAACTAGTTCAGAGTTTCGGCAGGGATCTTTAGACTGTTGTTAGTTCCAACGACGATCTTGTGATAGACTATGTTCTATGCGTGATTGATCACAAGAGATTCAAGTGATTGTGTGCAGGTTTTTATTGAAGATTTAAGAAGATTTGAAGACAAAGAAGATATTGAAGATTCGACTTGGGTTTTATAATCTTTGGTGTGCACAATACTTGTTTCGGTAAAAAAGGATCTAATTAATAATCGGTTTATCCTTGTGGTAGATTGGATTGATTAATTGAGTAGATCGGCATCAATACGTTTCCTTGTGATTAAAGGTATTGATTGGCTTAATCTTAAACGATTACCTTTGGGTGATTGAACATAAGATAGATCCAAGTACCCGGCGAAGGAGTTTATGTTAAGATAAACAGAAGAGCCTTTGTCCGACTCATATCACTTGGTTGAATAGAGTTGATACCAAACAGATTTGTTATTCCTTTACTGTTTGGAATACGAACCAAAGGAATTTTTCCAAGTACGTGACAAGTCGGAGGCGTGGTAATACAGACGGAACTAAGTGAACTATAGGGTTAGTTACTTGGTCTCAACTATACGAAGTTAGGTGTAATTTTGTGTAGCGGCTTAATCTTGAGAGTATTTAATTCTGGACAAGGGCCCGAGGTTTTCCTATATTTGCGGTTTCCTCGTTAACAAAATCTTGTTGTGTCATTTACTTTTATTTTCCGCATTCTAATTGTTTTATTATAATTAAAGTAAATCACACAAACGTTAATTCCTATTTACTTGATAAGCAATCCTATTGTGTTTAGTTAAGTCCAAACCTTTGTATCAAGTAAACATACTTCGTAGTTGTATTGTGTCGATTTCGTATCCATAGACGATCACACGAAGTGTGAACCGATTAGTTGCATTGTCTCGACTCAGTCTATAGACAATCACTTTCGGAGAAAGGACTTATAGGTAGGAAAGTTTTAGCTTGAGGTATATTTGGGTACCCTCGCCTTTTCAATTGGTATCAGAGCAGGAAAAGACGAAAAGATCTAACAATCTGTGTTTGGTGCGATCCAACCTATAAGAATGAACTCGAGTTATCATGAATCGACTTCAATTAACGTGCCGCAAAGATTTGACGGAACAAACTATCTATGGTGAAAATCTGCTATGAGATATTTTCTTCAATCACGAGACTTTAATACTTGGCTATTAGTTGTTGATGGTTATACTCTACCAAAGAGAGAAAATTCAGACACTGAGTTTAAAAGCTTAGGAGAGTTTTCGAACGAAGAATTGGCACTTGCAAAGCAGAATTCAGATGGTTTGAATGCTATTATTCATGCTATAAGTCGCGACCTACAACATCATGTGTCAACATGTCTAACTTCGAAAGAAGCTTGGGATAATCTTCAAATCGTATTCGAAGGAAATTCTTCAAATAAAGAAGCTAGACTTCAAACCCTCACTTCCGAGTGGGAAAACCTTCGAATGGATGACAAAGACATTTTTGAGGATTTTCACATTAAACTCTCTGAGATAATTAATGCCTCTTTATCGTTAGGAAAGACTATTTCTGAAAAGGATATAGTATGCAAGATTCTCAGATCGTTGCTATCTAGATACGATTCTAAGAAGCATGCAGTCGTTGAAGCTAATGATCTTTCGTCTCTATCTAGAAGTTCCTTAGTTGGAAAACTAAATATATTTGATCAAGAAATATTGTCTAAACAAAAGGACAATCTGGTCTATAAAGCCATAAAAGGAGCTTCGACTCAATATTCGGAAGATTCCGATGATCAAGAAGATCTCTTTTATGAAGATGAAGCAGAAATAAACCATCACTTGTCTCTTATTACTCAATGATTCAAAAGACTGTTGAGACATCGAAAAAGAGGAGCACATGCGTCAAAAAGGAAAAGTGTTCCTCCACTTAAATGTGAAGACACCTGGGATGATGATGATATTATTCCCCAATGTTACAAGTGCAGAGGCTTTGGCAATATCTCTCCAGACTGTCCAACCAAGGACACGGTGGAAAACAAAAGCTTATCTCGCCACTCTTGATTATTGTCCTAATGAGAATAATCAAGTTGATGAGATAGATCATGTTGCAACTATTACAAATGCATGGATTAAAACCCTTCCAAACATAGATACTCATGAAGAGTTCAATCCTTTGATTTTCGAAAAACGTTTCCATGTAAAGATAAAAGAACTCATCTTCTTAAGTTTGACATTTGTGAAATAAAGTCATCGCTTGATCAACTCAAACAAAGTTTTAAAATGATAAAGAGAGAAATTTAACAAGCGTCTAAAGAAAATCGAGATTACTCAATGCTCCGAAAGAGTACAAGTATCTAAACTTATCTCCGACATTCGTTCTTGTCAAGATGAGATTAGGGTGTTAAAAGCAGAAAAGCAGAAATTGAGAGAGAGACTCAATCGCTTTGAAAATTCATCACCTAGATTGAATGATTCAAGAAACAAAAAGGTAAGAATAAAGAAATATGAGGAATCCGATTCCAGGAAGCGTAATAATTCTGGTGTTTGCTTTCTGTGCAAACAAAATGGGCACTTTCAAAGGGAATGTTTAAATACAAAACAAAGAGAGACTATATAAAACCAGAAAATCAAGATCTAATCGTAGATCGAAAATCTCTTCGAAAAAAGAGAATACAACAAGACTAAGAAGTGAATCTAAATGCTCAAACATTCTGTTAAAATCCCCAAAGGAAGAAAATTCAACAACCAGTTTGTGATAGTCCAACCGATTATCATGAATCCTTACGATTTATCCTTAATAAGAGTCCTACTGTCACGCGCTCGTCCGCGTATCAGCAAAAATGAACCCGCGGATCCTCACCGTAGGATTTAATCATCCTTTTAGATTTGACTATTATATTGTTCTCTTAGAAATTTTTCTGTTCTTCGTGTTTCTTTGAGTGTTAACGAATTGAGTTCTCCATGTTTCTTTGATAAGATTCCTTTTAATTGAATCCAAATCAAGAGAACACCCAAATGTCTTCATCGATATGAGATGTTGAATGGATCGATTACTTTACTGCGCTTATCTTATTCAAATACGAGATCAAAATATTGAAACTAACAGATTTGTAGCTTTGAGGAATCAATTTGGAGGGACTGGATTTTGAGATTTCCGTCGCAAAGGAAACTAAGCAATAACACATAATGGATTTCTTCTGATGGAATTAATCTTGTTGAAAATCCTTTGACATTCCCTTGAACACAACAACCATGGGAAACATTCTAAACCCATTTGAATAACATCAATAGGATTTGTGATCTCATCACAAGCTTTTCCATCCATATGGAAACAGATGATTCATCACAGCTAAACAAATTAACTAATATTTTCTGAAATTCCCTTACGAAGATTCATCTCAGTTACATATTTTCTTTAATAATAACAGAATAGCTAAATCTAAGATGATGGAAATCCTACGGTGGAAACCCGTGGGTTCATTTTTGTTGTCACGCAGACGCACGCGTGACAGCCCGACTCTCCTTAATAATATGGAGTAAGGATACTAATGTACATATTTAGTTTTAAATATTTCTAAAAATTAGTTTTTTGGTTATGAAAAATATTCTCAAAGATCTTTGAAGAAAAGTTCTAAATCTTATAAGAGGTAAAATATATTGCCTTATTTTTGCAGAGTTCTGTCAAAAATGTCCACCTCTAGTTGCAGTTCTCTGGAAAACCGAAAAAGTCTGGACAATATTGTTTCCAAACAAGAAACTTCGTTTTGAATCGTCTGATGGAGATTCTCATTCATCTCCAGTGCTTCAGCTTGATGTTCCTAATGAAGATATCTCCTCTCTCAATTATAATCTTCTCAAGAATCTTTCTCTAAAGCTGGATCTAATTTTATGTGAAGTAAGGAATATGGAAAAGGATTTGAAAAAAGGAAGTTAAAGAAGTCAATAATGATGCTGTGAGTCTTGAATCTAGGCTCGTAATCATTGAAGATGATTGGAATCCAGTGAAATATGCAGATCCAGTTTCAACATTGGATGAAAAATCTAAAAAGTCTATTTCAGAGTTTCACAAATGAGAAGAAAAATAGACATCAATTTTTGACTTCTTTCATTTATGAATAAAATTATTTGTTTGAGCAATTTTTCTTGTGATAGTTTTTGGTTTACATAGCCTGTGCTTAATTGCTTTTACCTTACTGCTATGTATGTTTATGGGATGTTTGATTTCGGTTTTACTACCTTAATATTCGATCTCATATATTGTGAACCCTCATGGTTTGGGTGACTTTTTGATTTAGCGGGATTAAGTTTTAGCCCTAGTAGGTAGGCTTTATCAAAGGATTATGAGGGGTTCTAATAGAAACAATATGTGAAAAAGTCACAATATGTTGAATCGTTTTTGGTTTAGCATAAAAGCATATGTGTTTCGACGGTTTTCAACTTTTGCTTTCAATTTTTAAAACCGGTTTTCAACCTTTCTCTGGTAAAGGTTGAGGTGTGTTGTTATTCTTTTGTTCACGCATAAGGATGACAACGTGGTGATATTTCGATATCAAGTCTCCCTGGACGAAGATGCAATCATATTGGAGAAGTGGATGCGAAATTTGAGGTAACAGTCTTGTTAGTTAATTGTTTCATGTTTAAGAAAATCCTGAGTTTATATTTTAAATATATTTGTTGCTTTTGCTTAACAAAATTTCGGTACAATTGATGTGTGTGTGTGTGATTCAATTTCTTTCGATTAAGAAAAACTATTGTTATCTTGCTTTTGTATGGTATCAATCGTTTAGGCTCACAAAATTACGGTGCAATTGCGGTGCTGATAATGTCTATGTTGATTCAATTGCTTCCGGTTGAGGTGAATAATTATGCAAGTTGATTTAATTTGGTTTGTATGAATTATTTATGGCTTAACGAAATAATATGTGTATGGGATGAGTTTTTTAGTCCAATTCGATTCCGGATAAGATAAACTAAGTTAATTCTGATCTTAGTTCACTACAGGAAAAATATACATCTACAACTGGGGTTTTACAACTCTTTGCTAAATATCGTAGAAAGTCATATGTTTTACAACTGTTTTCGAAGTAAGAGTTGTCGTATATCATCACTACCAACACTTAGGACCAAGGGGTTTCGATAAGAAAAAAACGACAACTCTTTAAGAAAAGAGTTGTGACGACATTTAGCTATAACAACTCTTGTTTTATAAGTGTAGTGACTTAGCCTATGACAACTCTCACAAGTGTTGTGGAAGAACACAAAAATATGATAATGAAAAATATGTTAGAGGGGAGATTCGAACATGAACCCACCGCATGGAAGTGTAGCTCGTCAACCATCCTTTAATTTCACAAGTTATGTTATTTTTTATTTTTTAAATAAAACCTATAACAACACTTATAAGTGTTGTTGAAGTAAAAATATATGATGTTGGAAAAAATGAGGTTGGGGATTCGATCCTGTGAACCTTGGGCGTGAAATCTACACCACTAACCATGCCACACTATCACAGTTCTGTCAAGTTTATGGTTCTTTGATACACTAACTTTATGACAACCTTCATAAGTGTTGTAAAAACAAAATGTAATGCTCAACTGACCGAGCCGCAAAACAGCGGCAAGCCTTCTCTCTGTAACAATTACGTACATGCCTTCTCTCTGTAAACAATCACATACAATCTTCTCACCAAAGATGGTTAAGTTAAAAAATGTAATCGCCCTTCCAAAACCATATAACTCAAATTGTAAATCGCCCTTTCAATGACCCCACCGGATATACAGAAAAAAGTATTAGATTATGCCAAGAGTCAAGTATCATGTATCTTACACAAGCAAAGACACATAATTAATGAATTGAAACAATGAATAATGCCATTTAGGAATTTTTCAATCATATACTTGCAAAAATTGTCCATTTCTAAGAACGTAATTGCTTATATAAGACCACCAACTTTAGGCAAATCAATACCTGCAATGAACTACATGAATAAGTTTCGGGAATTATGGAAAGTATACTATGAGCTTATAATAAGTTTTAAGGGAGGGAGCATATATTTACGAATATAAGCAGATGTAGAGCAAATATGCAAAGTTGTGTCCAATGCAGATTTTAAGTGGGCCAATATAGCAATCATAACAACTGGCATGTCCCTTTTTCTCTCCTCCTTTATCCGGGCTTGAGACCGGCAATGAAATGATATATCATTTACATTGCGAAGTTAAAAATGGGTGTTTACTCGGAACAAACATTATAAAGGTAAAAAAGCTAGCATTTTATAAATTAAGCACCCAAATGGAGTCATTAACCGTATATTTTGCAAGAACAATACTAGTGTTAGTAAAGGAAATACAACAAGAACGAGTATGACAAAGAAAAATTCAATACAAAGAAAAACAATACACTATACTAACTTAACTTGTGAACTTTGTTTTCTTCTTCTTTTGTTCTTCTTCTTTGTCGGAACCACTATGATATATTCACCATCTTCTCTTAGTAGCTCTCGCTCTCGTCATCCATTTGGAAAGCAAGAGTTGAAGTATCCACGGTTGGCAATTTGTGTCATGCTTTTCATTGTATTCCTCTAATTCATGGAAACCCCTAGGTGGTGGTTTCACCATCACATACCGATTAGATGTATTTGACTCTCGAGAATAGAAAACTTGTCGCGCTTGTGTTGCTAAAATGAATGGATCATTCATTGTTGGTTCTTATCTTCGCTTTAAATTGACTAATATAAAGCCATCTTCTACCTTCACTCCAAAACCGGTGTGAGCCCAATCACATTTGAATATTGGAATTTGAAACATATGATTGTAGTCCAATAATAGAATTTCTTCTAATACACCGTAGAACCCCACTTGTTTCTAACCCAGTCCTGCAACTAAGGTTGTTGATTCAATTGAAACTCCTTGTTTTGTGTGACTCTCTTAACATCCTTCGTAATAAACCTAGACCCATTGATTAGCAAGCCTTTATATGATACGCAGTTTTCTAACGGCCCATATGACAACCATTCTACCGTGTTTGATAACTTGACATGCCCTTGTTCAATTTGCATCTTAACCTACAAATGTATAATCTCGGGACATAAGAATATAACTAAATTTTCTCTCTAAGCATGAGAAGTTAGATTTATAGTGATGCTATGCCTAACATGGATTGTTCCAAGTGACAAAATCAAACAGAATCACACGTATTTGCGTTTTTCAGCAGCAAAATGTCCAAGTGTTTAAACTATACTAAGTGCATAATCGACTAAGAGTGGACTAAACATACCTTTTGTTGAAACCAATCTGCAAAATGTGTCGATCAGTATGGAGTTGAGTTGGTCTTCACTGGTAATTTCCTCCCAACACCAGACTTTTAACTCGTCCATATGCATTCTAAGATAAAAAGTAAAATTAAAAAATGAAGTATTAAGCGGACAGACCATTTTTAATGAACATGAATGTCATACTTACGCTCATATGGGTCAATTTCGGGTGTGTTAAAAAGCACATATCCTGAGCTATCTTTAACTTCTCACTATCCATACGCACTTGGACACCTTTAGAAAGAGGACGTCTTGCCGGTGTGGAACCATTTTGAATGTTTTCATCACGCCTTTGCTTTATTGATCTGTTTCAAATTTGGGCCTTACGAATATCAAAAATACCTAACACACTCCATTCCAAGATAACACTTCGGCTATACAAGTCTTGGTTGTGCATAATTCTTTACATATTCTTTGAATATCTTCATATACCCTAGGATAGTCGCGTATGCAACAATTACCAATGAATTAAATATCAGTATCTCTAAGCTACAAAGGGCATAACTTTCTACATGAAACAAAAAATAACAGAATTAATATAAATTAAATTGGCATACCTTTCAAATGGATACATCCAACGATATTGTACTGAGTCCACATAATCGTACTTCTCGAGCTAGTGAATTGTCAAGTGCACATTACATCAAAATGACGGAGGGAAGTACCTCTCCAACATACACAAAGTCTCGACAACTTTTACTTCAAGTTCTACTAATCTACGGAGATCATTTTGCCCTTTGGCATATTTCGTGAAAATAAGAACATAACACGAAAATGCCTCCCTTGGCCCTATAGGTAAAAGTCCTTGCAAAGCAACGAGTAATATTTGTTGCATAAGAACATGGTAATCATGAGCCTTAAGAACACCTAAGCAACCATCTTTGGAGAAATGCTTTCTAAGATCGAGAACTATACCCATATAGAACCTTCAAATTTCTCATCCTATTATAAAATATAGCCTTTTCCTTGTCATTTAAACGGTATGGTCTTTGGTGGAAGGATCGTTTTGCCATTTATCTCTGTTGGATGCAGTTTGGTCTTATTCCCATACTCTTCGAATCATTCTGATTTTAGACCGTCTTTTGTTTTGGAATTTATATTCAATACGGTACCAATGATACTCTCGCAAACATTTTTTCGTATGCATAACATCAATATTGTCTTAGTAATAAATCCTAGGAAGATGGAAAAATCCTAACATTAGTAACTTTATAAAGAAATAAAAATCTACAAAAGGAGAAAACAAAGAAAGTTGCAGCACAAGATGTGCCACCATACTTGGTCAAGAAGAGCTACATTCCTTATGCTACTTCATTCTTAGAAATATACATTTCAAAATCAACAAGTTAATACATGAAGAAAACAAAAATGATAACATCCACTCAATAAAAACCAAAGATGCGATTTCTAACGTCTAGAGTCACCAACCAATAAAAGAGCAAATTAACCGTAGTCTACATCTCAATATGTACAGGATACCTCTTACTTAAGCCTAATAATATAGACATGGAAGAACAAGTTTTTAGTGGACATATCAACTGCTTTGAGCACCAACAACAAGTTAATATGCTACCAGAACAAGTTTCGTGTTTTTTGAGTTGTAGTAAAGGTGCACAGACTCGACTTATTAAGTAATCTAAATGATTTCAGTTGAACACTTGTGAACTTAAAAAAGTTGAGAACATAAACAAGTAATTTTGAAGTTATAGAACTGACCTTCCAAAAGAAGCTAAAATCAAGAATATCGACCGGTTTGTTAAAACACCAAGCTCAGTTTCATCATCAGTGCACCAAAGTAGCCGCATCGGTAACAACATCCCTTTTCCGCTTCAACACTTAGAATTACCCACATTAGCGAGCTTGTTGCCACACTACTTTCCTTTCTTTACTCTTTATTCTTCTTCTTTTTTCCCCTCTTTCTTTTCCTTATCTCCTCCTCGTTCTTCTCCGCTTCCCAAAGTCACTCACAATACTACTCTGACATTCAAGCGCCGCAGCACCAGACATAACAGGTGGCTTTTCCTTTTTCTCAACCTCTCCATTAAACCAGTCTTTTTTCTGGCAAAGAGGATGATTATGACGAAGAAATCTCCTATGATTCAAGTAAATGATTTACGACTAAATGGCAACCGATTTGAAAGTGTATTTTCACCGCAAAGTGGGCAAGCTGCCTTCCTTTATACGTACATCCAGATAGATTACCATATGCAGGAAAATCGATTTATTGTCCACATTAATAATGCCTTCAAGTTAAAATTTGTTTTAGTAAACGAATCATATACCTGCATCACAGATTCTCCACAACCAATTAGATCATCAATCAAGGGCTGCAAGTATACATCGATGTCCTTACCTTGGTTGTTTTTTTCCTGGAATCAACATGCGAGAATTATGTTTTCGCATTGCATACACGATCGAGGGGGCAAATTATATACCACGATCATCACCGCCAACAACTGGCTTGGGAAAGATCACCAAATGGATTAAATCCATCAGCAAGCCCAAGACGCAAATTACGCGAATCAAGCAAACTCGGGAAACTTTCTATCTATGTGCTTCCAAGCCAAAGAATCTCTTGGATGACGATCTTCCTATCTTTACTCTTGTTTGTCGCGTGCCATATCAATAGCTCGGCCATTTCTGGCTGATACAATCTCCTCAATCTCGGCACAATGGGGAAGTATCTAAGGACCTTCACCGGTATCTTCTTTTGGGCTTGTCTATCATGTCGGCATCGTCCATGTTAGATGTGTCTTCCTTCCACCTAGAATAATGACATTTTAGGACATTCTTACGCATCTTTCAAGTCTTTTCAAACATACAACAATCATTCACACAAGCATGTATTTTCTGTTAAGGTAATTGATAAGATTTCAAAGCTGACTTCTTCACTTCATATGTTGAGCAAGGAAGACAATGACACGGAGGCAACAAGGAACCAATTGTCTTGAGAATTTCGCCAAACGATTTCCTAGATAAACCATTTACTTGTCTTGTGCCTATACAATTCCACGATTATGGATAACTTTGTGTGTGTGTTACAATTAGGATATAATGGTGTGTCCCCCTCTTCCACCTCATTTTCCAACCCTCGTCTTGCATAGTTTCATGTCCCCGATCGATATGTGCATCGGCTTCAACATCGACATTTACATACATCTCAGATGAACCTCTGCTTCTCCCTCTTGGTGTACGTCATTAGAAGTGACATTCATCTCCCCGTGAAAAACCGATTCGGTGTATGTAGGATCCATACCTCGTTTGACAAGTGAAGATACACTTTGTTTGGAGGAAGTGGCAGCCGACAAGGTTTTTACAATCAACACAAGGACAACCGAACTCGGAAGGATTTCCAAGTTTCGACCAACAAGATCTATGAAATTCTCCGCAAGGCCTCCCGATATGGAAGATCATCCCTACATGAAAGAACGACGAAATAATTAAGCACGGTAATAACATAATACAAGAGGGAAACCAATGTAAAGAATGTAATAATCTACAATGAACAACATATTAACCTTGGCCAATGAACCCAATCTTTATTCATCATTTATAATGACTTGAATCTGCAAATCTGTTCGGTTCTTCCAGTTAAAGATTAATGGCAGCTGGCGCAATCAAAACATGATAACCAGCATAAGTACAGAACATTGGATTAACAATCATAAGTACAAAATAGGGGATTGAGAATACATATTCCAGATATGCATATTTAGCTAGTATAGCAACCATCTTGTTTAGTTTTTTATGTACATAGATACATTCTCGCTGATCAAAAACTGGAGAAGATATTTACAAATCTAAATAATGCTTCAGTTTACTCCATAAGACCTTATTTATAGCAGGAGTTACTGACCAATTACGCGATGTCATTTAACTTTAACTCCTTGCACCAATTAGGAGCTTCCAGCAACTCTATGGCATCTGCATATATATTCAAAGTGTTCAAGACTAGGATGGTGAAGGATCCGCAAAGATAGTAGGCACTTGCCGAGAATCAAATATTAGTATTCCCACTCCAACAATTCTGAGATGCAAAGAATTTTCAGCATGAAGTGCAGAACAACATGGCAGAGTTAAGAACAACATTGCAGCTATAAGCACATGCCCTGATCTTGTAAAAATTGAGCCTTGTAGGCTTATTTTTCACCAAAATCTAAATAGTTAGATGCATTATAAGTCATGTACTAGTGCATATGAATGCCAAAAGTACACAGTAAGAATATGGGAAAAATGCCGCGAAACACATCAAACCGGCCAAAGAATGTCGAGGCTCCACAGATTCGTTAGAAGTCGGAATGAAGAGCTTGGCCCCAATTTAAAAACTAGAAAGAACCACCTTTCATACATTCAAAAATGGATTCCGAGTTTAAATGGTTGGTCAAAAGTGCACGCAAAATAGGTCGCAGAACTGTGAACCTACTGATTTTCCGAGAGTTAGTGAGTGTGTACAAGTATGCCTTGGAAGTTGCTCAAAAATACCACATTTTCTCTATGAGGAGTTCCCAAGGAAATTTTCAAATGTTTACTACAAGTTCTTAAGAAGATGCGATAACCTATTACAGGCTTAATGCCCAAAAAGTGATCAAAACAAAAGGGTGGTCAGAAATACATTGAAAAATGGAGGTCAGAAATACATTGAAAAATGAGTTAACTGAGCTGTATTAAGGATACAAAGGTGACGAACAAAAACAACAATAACGTTCTTAGAATCGAGAATATGCAAGTCTAAGAGAACTAAACTGAGCACAATTGAAGATATTTTGGAAGACTTAACGTTCAATTTGACTCAACAAAATTAACTCTAGCATATCATATATACAAAAATAACTCCATTTAATGCTACTGAATCCAAAATGATGGAGAATTTAATGCACCTCAATTTACTGAAAAAAATATTCAGAGATAAAACAAGGTTTAGGTTCTCGGTAGTTTTCAAAAAAAAAAAGAAAACTCTCGACATTGAGAGGCGATAGGACCTCTTTTGTTACGTAACCATTCCAAATCGATCATAGATTTAGAAGTTGCAGAACTGCGAACCTATAGTTTTCGGAGAGTTAGTGGTCTTTGGTACAAGTATGCCTTAGCACCACTAACTCTCGATCATGAACTTAATCATTCGTTAAATGCAAGGAAATTGACCCAATTTCCAAGCTAACAATTGACATGAAGAAGGTTCTAAAGATTCACACTAGAGCAACATGCCAACTACAAACAACATATGTTAATAGCTTCAACACGGTTGAGCGGCCAACTAGAGAACAACCTAATTACAGATCTGAGCCAAACACATGTTAATATTTATAGTTGCCACTTACGGTCTGAGCTACGACTATAAATGACAAAGCCTCAAGTAGGCCACTTGTGATCTGCAAACAAAAGCCTCAACTATACTATTATTGTGGTTTGCAAACAAATCCATATTCCAAACCAAACATATGATAAGTAGGAATGTGATTCCTGGATTACAAAGACTAAAACGCAACTAAATAGCTACGAATTTATATTTAAAAGAGGAAAGTACAAATTTGTCACCTGCAATAACAAAATGGACCCTTCCGTAACCTTTTCGTAAAAACCCCTCCCGTAAATAAAACACAAAATAGGTAAGGCATTGGGTCTATCCAAATTTTAAGTGATTTGAAACTTGAAATCAATTAGTCCTGGTCCGACCACATGTCAAATTAAACCAAAGGTAAATTACAAATTACAAATTACAAATAAATTAATCCTAAAAATCTGAATGCTTAAAAAAATCAAATTAAACAAATTACAAATTACAAATAAAATTACAAATTACAATTTGAAGTGTATTGTATGAGACAGGGAGGCATATACTCATTTAATAGAAATCAATGCTTCAGTCTTAGAATGCAAAAAAAAAAAATATAGGTTCAAAAATCAAAAAAATTAAAAAGACCCTAAAATCAGATTTTGGTTACGAGATCGATGTACCTAACAGACCTTTAAGATATCGGTGGAGGTGGTAAGTCTTCAACTATGTGGTGATGATGAAGTTGGTGACGATGAAGCGAGATCGATCTACCTAGTTGAAGACGATGGTAAATAACGGAGCTAGCGGTTGAGTTGGAGACGATGGAGTTGCCGGTGGTTTGGGTGATCAAGTTGTGCTAGTGATGCGGTTGAGACGATGAAGTTTCCAGTGGTTGGAGGGGGAGATGAAGCTGCTCCTCTGTTGAAGACGATGTAGGGGGAGAAAAAAAAAAAAAATTAAGGGAAAAAAAAGGAATGGATATCGAGGAATGATGTTAAGGGAAAAAAAAAAAGGAATGAACGGTTGTAGATGAAAAAGATTATTAGAAATTATTAAAGAATAAATGAATGGATGGTCATGATGCTATCATGGTTATATTAAAAATTGGATTATTATAAAGAAATTAAAGAAAAAGAATAAATTAATGGACGGATGTAGATGGAAATGGATGGTTATGATGAAATTTTTCTACAACTCTTAAGAAACATCGTCGTAGGGATACGATAAAATTTTCTCCCTTTTGCGAAAATTTTCTCAATTCTCGCTAAAAAAATTCACCTCTTCAAAAAATTATTTTGGAGTTTAGTTACTGCAAAAATATTCTCAATTCAAAAAAAAAAAAAAAAAAAAAAAAAAAAAACATTTTGGTGTCTCAGTTCTCGAAAAACTATTTTGGGTTGAATGCAAATCAATTAAATATAAATAAAAAAACCTCAAATAAAATGATTAGAATTTAATGCAATTGTAGTTCAAAAATGATTTTAATGCAACTAAAAAAAAATCAAAAAAAAATCCTAAAATTAGATATGGGTTACAGATCGAACTGCATAACAAACCTTTGAGAAATTGGTGGAGGTAATCTTCAACTTTGTGTGGTGATGAGGAAGTTGGTGAAGAAATCCCCAAATATGATAGATTTCGTCATAATGCCCAAATACGATAGATTTCGTCTCCAGTTCATCCTAACGAGAGACTCGGTGTCTAACTCAATGATAATTGAAGGCAGAATGTCCAAAAATGAGAGAATTGTCTCCTGGTTCATCCCAACCGGAGACTCGGGTTTAACTCCAGTGATAATTGAAGTCAAAAAGTCCAAACATGACAGATTTAGATTATGTATTATGTTGAGTTTGAAGTCTGAAATCCTCCGGAGCTTCTCTGTTCTTAGTTTGTATGCCATTATATCACATTTGAAGTTCGAATCGACACTGAGCTTCATATTTATTGATTTAGATTATGTATTATGATGAGTTTGAAGTCCTAAATCCTCCCGAGCTTCTGTTCTTAGTTTGTATGCCATTATATCACATTTGAAGTTCAATCGACACCGAGCTTCATATTTATTGATTTAGATTATGTATTATGTTGAGTTTGAAGTCCAACTCCTCCTGAGCTTCTCTGTTCATAGTTTGCATGCCATTATATCACATTTGAAGTTCGAATCGACACTGAGCTTCATATTTATTGATTTAGATTATGTATTATGTTGAGTTTGAAGTCTAAACTCCTCCCGGAGCTTCTCTGTTCATAGTTTGTATGCCATTATATCACATTTGAAGTTCGAATCGACACTGAGCTTCATATTTATTGATTTAGATTATGTATTATGTTGAGTTTGAAGTCTGAACTCCTCCCGGAGCTTCTCGGTTCATAGTTTGCATGCCATTATATCACATTTGAAGTTCGAATCGACACTGAGCTTCATATTTATTGATTTAGATTATGTATTATGTTGAGTTTGAAGTCTGAACTCCTCCCGGAGCTTCTCGATTCATAGTTTGCATGCCATTATATCACATTTGAAGTTCGAATCGACACTGAGCTTCATATTTATTGATTTAGATTATGTATTATGTTGAGTTTGAAGTCCGAACTTCTCCTGAGCTTCTCGGTTCATAGTTTGCATGCCATTATATCACATTTGAAGTTCGAATCGACACTGAGCTTCATATTTATTGATTTAGATTATGTATTATGTTGAGTTTGAAGTCTGAACTCCTCTCGGAGCTTCTCGGTTCATAGTTTGCATGCCATTATATCACATTTGAAGTTCGAATCGACACTGAGCTTCATATTTATTGATTTAGATTATGTATTATGTTGAGTTTGAAGTCTGAACTCCTCCCGGAGCTTCTCGGTTCATAGTTTGTATGCCATTATATCACATTTGAAGTTCGAATCGAAACTAATCTTCATATTTATTGATTTAGATTATGTATTATGTTGAGTTTGAAGTCTTGAACTCCTCCTGAGCTTCTCTTGTTCATAGTTTGTATGCCATTATATCACATTTGAAGTTCGAATCGACACTGAGCTTCATATTTATTGATTTAGATTATGTATTATGTTGAGTTTGAAGTCTGAACTCCTCCAGGAGCTTCTCGGTTCATAGTTTGTATGCCATTATATCACATTTGAAGTTCGAATCGACACTTTAGCTTCATATTTATTGATTTAGATTATGTATTATGTTGAGTTTGAAGTCCTAACTCCTCCTTAGCTTCTCTGTTCATAGTTTGCATGCCGTTATATCACATTTGAAGTTCGAATCGACACTGAGCTTCATATTTATTGATTTAGATTATGTATTATGTTGAGTTTGAAGTCTGAACTCCTCCCGGAGCTTCTGCTTCATAGTTTGCATGCCATTATATCACATTTGAAGTTCGAATCTATTAACCTTTGGCTTCATATTTATTGATTTAGATTATGTATTATGTTGAGTTTGAAGTCGAACTCCTCCCGGAGCTTCTCTGTTCATAGTTTGTATGCCATTATATCACATTTGAAGTTCGAATCGACACTGAGCTTCATATTTATTGATTTAGATTATGTATTATGTTGAGTTTGAAGTCTGAAATCCTCCCGGAGCTTCTCTGTTCATAGTTTGCATGTCGTTATATCACATTTGAAGTTTGAATCGACATTGAGCTTCATATTTATTGATTTAGATTATGTATTATGTTGAGTTTGAAGTCTGAACTCCTCCCGGAGCTTCTCGGTTCATAGTTTGTATGCCATTATATCACATTTGAAGTTCGAATCGACACTGAGCTTCATATTTATTGATTTAGATTATGTATTTTGTTGAGTTTGAAGTCTGAACTCCTCCCGGAGCTTCTCTGTTCATAATTTGTATGCCATTATATCACATTTGAAGTTCGAATCGACACTGAGCTTCATATTTATTGATTTAGATTATGTATTATATCATAGTTTGAAGTCTGAACCCCTCCCGCAGCTTCTCGGTTCATAGTTTGTATGTCGTTATACCACATTTGAAGTTAGAATCTTACCAATAAATGGTGTGATTCATCGTTCTTACGAATTCTCAGATTTATAGTGATCCTCTCGTGACTAGGTTTCGATCTCGGAGCCAGTTTCTTTCTCAAACTTGACGAATTCGTGTTCGTTTAAGGTTTCTGAGAATTCTTAAAGTGTGTTTCTTTGTCAATCCGTATGCTTTTCCTTAGACCAATCAATGAATTTGTTTATGGTTATTTTTTTGGGAATTTTTTCTAATCTAACGTACCAAAGTCAGGGGTGCAAAAATAACTAATATCTAACGGTGGGAAGCCTTTTGGTTTGTGTTTCTTTACCAATCCGTATGCTTTTGTTCTCTCCAATCACAAAATTGTGTCTCTCCCGCCCCAAAAGCTTGCCCAATTTTTTGGTCACGTGTCTGATCGAGGAATTTTCAGACAATATTAATGTTTATTCTACCGCAACGTGTCTTCTCCAGAGTTTATTCCCCCCCAATTTTTCAGCCAAGTTCTAGACGCGCCCAAATTTCTGAAAGACATCCAAATTTTCCCCTAAATCACTGAAAGAAATCCCTCTTCACAAAAAACGAAAACCCTCTTCACCAAAAAAAATAAAAAAATAACTCTCTCTCACCTGCTTTCGAAGCAATCTCTCGATCTCTAAATCTCTCAAAAGATAACCCATAATCAAAAACCCTAACTCGGAAGCAATATCTCGATCTCTAAATCTCTCATAACATAACCCATAATCAAAAAACCCAACTGGAAAAGCAATCTCCCAATCTATTAGCGAGAAACTCAAAGGATTAATTTCTCGAACTCAATCAGATCTCACCAAGGGGTAAGAATCTCTCATACTATCAAATCTTAAGAGTAATTTTTGTTATAGTTTTCTGTTTTAGTGATTTATTAATTTTGGGTAGTTTTTTTCCTCTCAGAAATTTTAGGTCTTAACATGCAACTTAAGTTTTCTTGTTTCTATGATGAAATTTAAATTGGGTCCTGTTTAATTTTGGGGATTTTTGAGTTTAGGTCTTTAATTTTGGTCTTTTTGAAGATTTTGTCTCTGTAGCTCATGTTCTAGTATTTGGTCTTTATGATATGATGATTGTCCCTATAGCTCATGTTCTAGTACTTTCTGTTAATAGTACTAGTTGTTTATGATGAATGAGGATTGGTATGTTATGTAGAGATTTTTTTTTTGTCATGTGTTACACTTGATTTGATTTTAATATGTTCTGTATACTTGAGGTTTGGTATGTTTAATATGTTCTGCATAGCTTTTTTTTAGGTTCATATGTTGTTTATAGCATCTTTAACATGATATATAGAAATTAAGTTTGACTTCTAGCTTATTTCAGACTTTAATTTTGGTCTTTTTGATGATTTTGTCTCTGTAGATCATTTATGCAAATCAACTCATTTGTTAACATGCTTTGATTGATGATAAGTATGCAAAAATCAACTCAATTTTATTTCTTTGGTTGATGATATATAAGTATTTGAAATGATAATAAGTATGTGTGTCGATAATTATCAACTCGTGGTTCTTTCCTTGCTAGAGTGTGTCAACTCAAATTGTGTGTATCAAATGATTTTGATTTATTCACATGCTTTATTTAGTATTTGAAATGATATTGTTAATAGGATTTGATATGTTAGTTTGTCAATATGTTCTGTATAGATGTGATTTTTATGATGATTCTAGGGAATTGATATGCTAGGTCATTATGTTCTGTATAGCTTCTTTTTTAGGTCAAGATAGCTTCTTTAACATGATAGATAGCTATTGGGTTCAGTTGGGTCATTTATGCAAATCAACTCATTTGTTAACATGCTTTGATTGATGATAAGTATGCACAAATCAACTCAATTTTATTTCTTTGGTTGATGATAATTATTTGAAATGATAAGTATGCACAAATCAACTTGAGTGTGTCAGTTATTATCAACTGACTTGTTGTTCAGTTTTTCTTATATTGTTGTAAATACCCATAATGAGTACCGTTTTAAGGTCCAACACTTACTGTCCAACACCATCTTGCTTTAAGTGATATTGGTTAATAACACTTGTGGACAATGTCTTTAAGTGTCATCATTGCTTTTTAAGAGTATATGTTCAAATATTGGCAATTGGGATGTGTTTCTTTGAGTGCGGGACGACTACCGATATGCACAAGAGTTCATGCTTAGGATATGAAATGATGGTTTTGTGTTAGCTTTTGAGCCATATTGATAATTGAATTCTGTTTTTGCAAGGCATAACTGCAATAATGAAGACTAGCAAGGAAGCACAAAAGAAGAAGCCGGTCAAGCGGTTGGCAATAAAGGTTAAGACTTGTCATCTCAATTGCAGTGTAAATAAATTTCCATATAGATTCTCATTTTAACTAAGCTATGGTTGTTGCAGATGAAAAACAAAGCGAACAACGATGAAGCATCTCTCGATAAATAACAAGTCCCAAAGCGATAATGCTTTTGAACCATCTTCTAATATTATGCAAGTAAGGCGATCACCAAGGACAAAGCGAGTTCTGAGAACCAATCTGCTGCAATTTCTCCAATCAATTGCCAACGACTCCAAAGCGTCGTCGACGGGCGCAAAGTGCTAAACCGCCATCACCACTGATCCCAGAACCATCGCCTTCACTGTAAGTAGGCGAACTTCACCAAGGTACAAGAAGTTACTGAACATGATGTCTGACAACTCTAAAGCGGCGACAACACGAATTGGATACTCTGTCATCACCAGCGACAAAGAGACAAGAAACACAGAAGAAGAAGGTGTTAAACCAATCTGAAAGTGCTCCACCTGCAAAGTCAGCAACCACAGAGTCTCATTATAATCTCTATAAAGGAGATACTGAAATTTCTGAAGTCAGTCAAAAGAAAGTAAATCGGAAACTAGACACGAGTGACACAGGCCCATGTCCGAATGTTCTGCTGAGGGATCCAAATGACTCGCTTGCAGATTTGCAAGAGGAAGAGGAAGAGGAAGAAGAAGACGAAGAACAAGAGGAAGAGGAAAATCCAAATGATGTGGATAAGGATTTGGAGAATGGTAATAGATCTGATAATGAGGAAGGTGAAGAAGGAAAAGAAGTGAAGAAAAGAAAGTATGTTCCACGTGGCCCAACCCAGATGCACGCATTGAAGTTAGATTCTCTTGATCCGAAGAGACCAGTTTCCTTCAACACTAATGAACAACGATTGGCGATCCATCCATTCAACTGCCGGTGTCTAGGGGTGCTTATTCGGAAACTTAGTTAACTTTCACGAGATTGGAGACTTGTCCTCTGTTCAAGCCAAATAAAACATATGGAAGATAGTAATGGTACTATAATTCATAACTCTTTATCTCTTTTCGTTTAGTCAATAATTATTTAATACATAGCGTATTCTAATTCAATTTATTTACTTTTATTTGTAGAACCGATTCATTGTGCCTGAGTGTTACAAAGATTACTATTTCCGCAAAATGGGAGCTTATCTTAGAGAAGCAAGGTCAAGAAAAGCTGGTTTGGTGCTCGATGCTTTTGATCGGCTCCAAGGGGAAGAAAGAGAGAAACAGCTGGAAATGCTAATGCCAAAGACCATGACAGTTGGGAAGAATTTGTGAAACATGTAACCTCTGTGATTTCAGAGTAAGTTTTTCTATTATAATGAATGACTTTATATTTGTATCAAAAACTTTAAAGTCTGTCAAATGATGTCTCTATTTTTCTTTTCAGGTCAAAAGACTAATAATGCAAGAAAAGCGTTCAAAACACACCACCCCACATACCATAAGTCGACAAGGTTTCGCTCGATTGGAGGAGGCCTTGGTATGCTCACCACGTGAAATCTATTGAGTTGTTAAAAATATAATTGCTTGGTTGTTTGGTTATTGTGACATTATTTATGCAATTGCAAACATTTAGATGCTTATGTTATTTCGTATAGGTTGATCTCTAGCCTTTTAACTGGTTGTGGATTGTAAAGTTGTTTATGATGGATCATTTCATAATTCAGATCACGACCTTGTGGTATAGACTAGCATACATAATTTGACATAGTCAATATGTGAAATTCCATGAGTCACACAGAGAATTTGGTTGTCTTGTGCTCTCACATGAAATATTTGTAATATTGTCACTGGTTTACTCATGCGTTTATCTCTCATCTATATGAATGTTTGGGAGTTCATATCAATTGGAACCAAGTGCTACAAAAACTTACTTACATGCATGCTTATACACAAACCTCTACTAACACTAGGTTCCAAGGAAAAGATGAGTAGTTATCCAGGTAGTCTTTGTCATGCTAACCCCAAAAGGTAAGATGGATGTATAATCTATTCATTTCTTATTTACGTATACACTATATTATTGTTATACATTATCCATGACGAGTTCGGATCGATAAGCATCTTATGGATTAGAAAGAGTGTGTGCTGGAAGTTGTATGTTATGGATAGAGCATGTTTTTCTGATGTTGCCTTGGTACGAAACACCTCGAGTCGGTAATTAAATCTCATTCTAGATCGGATGAGAACTACCCGTGTGTTAGCTACATTTTCAACCCGAGCTCGCCGAGAGCGACATTGGTTTAGGTCTTAGATTCTCTCCGTGCCGCCATATGAAGTATGCATACTTAAATATTCATTTGATTTAACACCACAGGAGATATGATGCCCACTAATGAATCTCTTCTTTGTTTCTTTGTTATTGTTTTCCTTCATTTTGGTTATAAGCATTCCGGATAATGAGGTGATGGTTTTGATTGCCCAAATGATGGCTTAATTGTATTAGCTCTAGCTAATACGAGATACTTCTTTTATGCGGTCTTTTGTTTTGTTAATGTGTTAACCTGTTTATTTTCAAGGCAGATGAGAAGTTTTTTACATGGTTAGATCTTAGAAATCGACCAAGTTTCTTCTTAGCATGTATCATGACTTTAATACCATGTTGTTATTGTATTCTTGATGATTGTCATGTATTGATACATTTATTTGGCAGAAAAAAGAACTAAACACAACCAAGGAGATTGATGCAGCCAACATGGAACGTGGTCATAGACAGAGCAAAGGAAAGATTCCAAATCCTGGTGTTGTAGAAGCTTTTGTAAGAAATCTTCTCCTCTTCCTTTGTGTGGTTTATGTGTGTGCTTCAAAAATGCGAAAATATCTGATGTTTTACACACTTAAACAGGAGAAACTTGAAAAAGCTGAAGCGAGCATGGTGCGATGGTGGATCATCCGTGACGGATGATATTCTTGCAAAGGC
This sequence comes from Papaver armeniacum, assembly GCA_023531295.1. NCBI lineage: Eukaryota > Viridiplantae > Streptophyta > Magnoliopsida > Ranunculales > Papaveraceae > Papaver > Papaver armeniacum. Next base: position 111,499 of record JAJJWW010003320.1, on the reverse strand, counting down.
CTTTGGCGAGGAAAAAACTACGGGAGAGTTAAAGGAATTGGTTTTGGAGCGACTCTTAAAAAGGTTCTTTGCCCAATCCCACTATAAATTGATGATTACTGAGTGCCAGGAATCCTATAGAGCACTGAATGATCGGCTGGTGCAGTTAGAGGTGAGAATTTAACTTGTGTTCTATTAGTTCTCATTTTCTTGATGAATTCAAACTTGATTTTGAACCTCATACTGCTGACCTGGTCTTAATATAGGAAAGGAACTCGAGATGTGTTTGCAATGGAGTCTCACCCTCTCGCAGGTCAACTCAAAAGCCAGCCAACAACCGTGGAGGCTAGCACTAGCGAGGATTGTTCTCTGCAATGAAAGAGACTCAACTCATACCACTCCAAGTCTGTCAATGGACCAAATGAGGTCCAAGTGCCAAAGAGATTCCAAGCTTGCAAGTCGTTAGGCCGGGTACAAGGAGGGCGAGGTGGTTGCGGAGGGTTGAAATTGGTTGAAAGCAGATCCAAGTAAGGAGATACATGGAATGCCAATAGGTCTTGGAGCCTACACTGTGTGTGAAGGTTGCTTATGTGGAGGATGCTCATGTCTACAAGGCGACGAGAAGAAGTCAAATATGTTGGTGACGTGTTTCAAATTTTATCACACATGGCCCAAGGATAGAATTTCCTACCAGTAGACTTCTTAAATCATCTTTGAGACTTAACTTTTGGTAACAAACATCATCACTGCTACTTTTTTGTATCTTTTGTCTATATTACATGGGTATATGAATGTTGTTACACTGGGTTTGGTTTAATTTCAATGAATCTTTCATCTTGAGCCATTTTATGTTTTGATTTAATCTAGTTGTTGTTTCTTCACATTTCACAACATAAACAAAGTGCCAAAAGTGATATATGTAGGGCCTTATTGACATATAGACAGTTGTGTTAGAGATTTCCACTACACAACCCAGATATTGTGAAATAGCTTATTTATAACATAACTATGTGTTGTCTAAGATAGTTCCACAAATTCATACAACCTGTCGTGCAAATCTTATTCATAATAATAATAACTGTTGTTTTATATGTTTCTAAGATACCTTACTTGTCTGTCCAAGATAGTCATACAATACTAGTAAGAGTGGTGTTACAAAATTCTACTACACATAGTATAGTTGTATCATGGTAGTTTTACATTTCCAACAAGTGTACTAAGCGTCATAATCACAATACTAATAAGTGTTGTGTTAAAAACATTTACTACTCACCACAATAATTGTAAAAACAAATTTTGCAACATAAGTAGGAGTTGTTCGGGATAGTTGTACAACTCTAGGAAGTGTAATGACAGTAGTATTAACAATACAAATAGATGTTGTCTTCCATTTTTCAACTACACAACCTGGAATATTGCGAAAAGTTTCTTTACAACATAACTATGTGTTGTCCAAGATAGTTCCACAACTCACACAAGTGACGTGCAAATCTTATTCGTAATACTAGTATTTGTTGTTACATATGTTTCCACGATACAAAACTTGTGTTGTCCAAGATATTCCTACAACACAAGCAAGGGTTGTGTTAGGCTTTCAAAAAAATCGAAAGAAAATCACAACTTGGGGAAAATATTGTAGAACCATGAATCACATCACACTTTACAACTCATATTCAAGTATTGTAGAAAAGCTTGGACTTTCTACAATACCCCACCTACACAATACATAAAAAAGCGTTGTCGTAGGGTACTACAACGCTAATAAAGTGTCGTCAATGATGATTTTTCCCGTAGTGGTTAGACTTATCGAAGCGAGGTTTCGGTTATTCAAGTCTAATCGAATGCCTAAACAAGAAATGCTAGTTAACTAACCTAGTACTTGTCTTGTTTAAAATTGAAAGTTATAAGTTTATGGATAACTAGAACCTGATGAGAAAAATGGAGTTTATCTTTATTTTGGTCTTATCGAATTAAGCGGTTGTTTTTGAACAATCGGTTTAGCAAAGGGACTAATATGCTTAGTTGTTTTTGGTTTGCTAAACTAAATTGGAAAAATTGCTTCCTTGGTAACATATCAAAATAAGACTACTTGTAGTTTCAGTTTTGATATTGGTTACCAGAACATGATGTGTGGAACCCTCGTGCCTAACTCTGGAGTTTGCAAGTCTATTCTCGAGATTTGTAAGATTCTTTTCGTGTTGTCCTTTATTTTTTCGTTTCTTTGTCATTTTTGTGACAAAAAGGGGGAGAAATATATGGAGTAAACAGATGATGCTGGCATTGATATTTATATTGATTGGCATCGCTAGGGAAAAGAACATTGGTACTTGAATGTTTTTATCTAACGAAAGAGTGAAAGCACAGACTAAGGGGGATTAACATGTCATATGATTGGTATAACAAAGATGTGTGGATTGAATATCTACCTATCTTCCTTAGGGGGAGTAATAGCTTTTTTATTATAATGTCAACAAAGACATTTTCAAGGATTAAATGTATGCAGTTTCACTGTGTTGTTGAATCGAGAATCAAGCGGATTGTAATGAATTATTGTAATTTGTTTATCCATATGATGTAAGAGTTTTGTCACTAAAATTGACAAAGGGGGAGATTGTTAGATCATGGATCGGTTGAAACCACCAAGCGTTGGTATGTCAAGTTTGGTTGTCATATTTTAGTGAATCAAAACTCATGTTAAGAGTCGCTTGATTATGTAATAGAGTTAAACTTCGTATAGGTTAGATTGAAAGTATTAGGATATGAGACATTACAAGTATTGCGAAGAGTTGAAGATGTGAAGAAGCAAAGGAGCTCAACGACAACAATCATCCTTCCACTTGAGGTTAGTAATATTTGACTTGAACTGTTTCATTCCCTAACATATATTTCAAGTCGTGCATATTGAAAACATAACTGCAAAGCATATTTGAACTCTAGATAGACATAGTATTAAGGAATACAATACGAGGTTTATTGCTTAACCATTAAGATTTGTAGATAAGACATCACCCTAATCATTTGAATGCTATTGTGATTATGTATGAGTATGAAGTGAGGATTTCATCCTAGGGAACAATGTTTACATGTGTTCTAAGGAAGTAAGTTCATAAACTTGTTAGTGAACCGAAAAGGAAATTGCCAGGTGTTATTGGTTTTTTTATTCATTGCATATCTTATGAACAACCAATATGTGTGATAGAGTATAACCGCTCACAACTTGTTGTGTTCTTGGTAGAACTGTTCACAAAGGCCTGACTTATGTATTGGTATAACTTTTATTAGTAAAACCGGTCTTAAGTAATCACCTGTGGTATGATCGGATTTTGTATGTCTGACCTTGTAAGGAAAGGGAATCGATACTTGTAAGGGAATGGGAACCGATCCTTGTAAGAGATAAGGGGAACCGATCCTAGTAAGGGGTAAAGGGGAAATGATCCTTGTAAGGGTTGAAGGGGAACCGATCCTTGTATGGGGTGCAACAAGGTTTATAGCAGAAAGGGGAACCGATCCTATGGACATGTGCAACACATATAAGTTAGATACGATATATATGTAGGGAACCGATACTTGTACCTAGTCAACCAAATTTTTGGGAAGCTAGTGTGACTATGCACAATACTCACATGGAGGTGGAACCGAAACTTGTTTTGGTAGAACCGTAAACCCATGATTGTGATAAAATGTTGGTTTGATCAATCAAATAGTTCTTGAAAGTCAGATGAACCAATTCTAAACTTGTTTGGAAGTGTGACAAATCGGTTTCAAGGTTGTAAGTGTGAAAAGAGAACTTACAAAGTTAAGATTTCGACAAACTTTGAACACGTGCTGTGAATGTTTATTTCTATAATTGTTCAAATATATTCCTTAACGGCTAAGGGAAGAGAATCATAGGATCGAAACATAAGTAAGTTAAGAATCTTTTAATTAAGGTTATTAATTTCATTTTGTAGGGAAATTACAGAATTAGTAATGTGCATTTACTAATTAAATTTTCCGAGAGATTTCGATCGTTATTTTTGGACAGAGCATTTCCAAGAATTATGAAAATCGAATCTGTGCTTTTATGAATATCTTGAGAATATTTTCGGTTTTGGAAATTCCTTGGTGTCCAAACTTCCTTGTCTATAAATACACGAAGTTTGCCTTTCTATCAAACTAATCCTTCGTAAAAACGGATTTACTCTTTCGTTGTTATTCTTAGTGTAGCACCTATTCGGAGAGGAGAGTAACCTAATTAGGTGAAATCTCTTCTGGTAGCTCAATTTAAAGTCTTCTTTGGGATTGAGAAGCTCTAGCGCGACCCGTTGGTGGGAAACTAGATAATTGCATAACTTGTGTTCAATTTAACTTGTGTTCTATTAGTTCTCATTTTCTTGATGAATTCAAACTTGATTTTGAACCTCATACTGCTGATCTGGTCTTAATATAGGAAAGGAACTCGAGATGTGTTTGCAATGGAGTCTCACCCTCTCGCAGGTCAACTCCAAAAGCCAGCAACAACCAGGAGGCTAGCACTAGCAGGATTGTTCTCTGCAATGAAAGAGACTCAACTCATATCACTCCAAGTCCTGTCAATGGACCAAATGAGGTCCAAGTGCCAAAGAGATTCCAAGCTTGCAAGTCATTAAGCTGGTACAAGGAGGGCGAGGTGGTTGCGGAGGTCGAAATTGGCGTAAATGAGATCCAAGTAAGGAGATACATGGAATGCCAATAGGTCTTGGAGCCTACAATGCTTGTATGTGTGAAGGTTGCTTATGTGGAGGATGCTCATGTCTACAAGGCGACAGAAGAAGTCAAATATGTTGGTGACGCTATTTCAAATTTTATCACATGGCCCAAGGATAGAATTTCCTACCGGTAGACTTCTTAAATCATCTTTGAGACTTAACTTTTGGTAACAAACATCATCTTTGCTACTTTTTGTATCTTTTGTCTATATTACATGGGTATATGAATGTTGTTACACTTGGGTTTGGTTTAATTTCAATGAATCTTTCATCTTGAGCCATTTTATGTTTCAGTTTAATCTAGTTGTTGTTTCTTCACATTTCACAACATAAACAAAGTGCCAAAAGTGATATATGTAGGGCCTTATTGACATATAGACCGATTGTTGTGTTTAGAGATTTCCACTACACAACCCGAATATTGTGAAATAGCTTATTTATAACATAACTATGTGTTGTCTAAGATAGTTCCACAGCTCATACAATGTCGTGCAAATCTTATTCATAATAATAATAACTGTTGTTTTATATGTTTCTAAGATACCTTACTTGTGCTGTCCAAGATAGTCATACAATACTAGTAAGAGTGGTGTTACAAAATTCTACTACACATAGTATAGTTGTATCATGGTAGTTTTACATTTCCAACAAGTGTACTAACTGTCATAATCACAATACTAATAAGTGTTGTGTTAAAAACATTTACTACTCACCACAATAATTGTAAAAACAAATTTTGCAACATAAGTAGGAGTTGTTCAGGATAGTTGTACAACTCTAGGAAGTGTAATGACAGTAGTATTAACAATACAAATAGATGTTGTCTTCCATTTTTCAACTACACAACCCAGATATTGCGAAAAAGTTTCTTTACAACATAACTATGTGTTGTCCAAGATAGTTCCACGACTCACACAAGTGACGTGCAAATCTTATTCGTAATACTAGTATTTGTTGTTACATATGTTTCCACGATACAAAACTTGTGTTGTCCAAGATATTCCTACAACACAAGCAAGGGTTGTGTTAGGCTTTCAAAAAAAATCGAAAGAAAATCACAACTTCGGGGAAAATATTGTAGAACCATGAATCACATCACACTTTACAACTCATATTCAAGTATTGTAGAAAAGCTTGGACTTTCTACAATACCCCACCTACACAATACATAAAAAAGCGTTGTCGTAGGGGTACTACAACGCTAATAAAGTGTCGTCAATGATGATTTTTCCCGTAGTGGTTAGACTTATCGAAGCGAGGTTTCGGTTATTCAAGTCTAATCGAATGCCTAAACAAGAAATGCTAGTTAACTAACCTAGTACTTGTCTTGTTTAAAATTGAAAGTTATAAGTTTATGGATAACTAGAACCAATGAGAAAAATGGAGTTTATCTTTATTTTGGTCTTATCGAATTAAGCGGTTGTTTTTGAACAATCGGTTTAGCAAAGGGACTAATATGCTTAGTTGTTTTTGGTTTGCTAAACTAAATTGGAAAAATTGCTTCCTTGGTAACATATCAAAATAAGACTACTTGTAGTTTCAGTTTTGATATTGGTTACCAGAACATGATGTGTGGAACCCTCGTGCCTAACTCTACAGGTTTGCAAGTCTATTCTGAGATTTGTAAGATTCTTTTCGTGTTGTCCTTTATTTTTTGTTTCTTTGTCATTTTTGTGACAAAAAGGGAGAAATATATGGAGTAAACAGCTGATGTGGCATTCATATTAATATTGATTGGCATCGCTAGGGAAAAGAACATTGGTACTTGAATGTTTTTATCTAACGAAAGAGTGAAAGTACAGACTAAGGGGATTAACATGTCATATGATTGGTATAACAAAGATGTGTGGATTGAATATCTACCTATCTTCCTTAGGGGGGAGTAATAGCTTTTTATTATAATGTCAACAAAGACATTTTCAAGGATTAAATGTATGCAGTTTCACTGTGTTGTTGAATCGAGAATCAAGCGGATTGTAATGAATTATTGTAATTTGTTTATCCATATGATGTAAGAGTTTTGTCACTAAAATTGACAAAGGGGGAGATTGTTAGATCATGGATCGGTTGAAACCACCAAGCGTTGGTATGTCAAGTTTGGTTGTCATATTTTAGTGAATCAAAACTCATGTTAAGAGTCGCTTGATTATGTACTAGAGTTAAACTTCGTATAGGTTAGATTGAAAGTATTAGGATATGAGACATTACAAGTATTGCGAAGAGTTGAAGATGTGAAGAAGCAAGGAGCTACAACGACAACAATCATCCTTCCACTTGAGGTTAGTAATATTTGACTTGAACTGTTTCATTCCCTAACATATATTTCAAGTCGTGCATATTGAAAACATAACTGCAAAGCATATTTGAACTCTAGATAGACATAGTATTAAGGAATACAATACAGGTTTATTGCTTAACCATTAAGATTTGTAGATAAGACATCACCCTAATCATTTGAATGCTATTGTGATTATGTATGAGTATGAAGTGAGGATTTCATCCTAGGGAACAATGTTTACATGTGTTCTAAGGAAGTAAGTTCATAAACTTGTTAGTGAACCGAAAAGGAAATTGCCAGTGTTATTGGTTTTTTTATTCATTGCATATCTTATGAACAACCAATATGTGTGATAGAGTATAACCGCTCACAACTTGTTGTGTTCTTAGTAGAACTGTTCACAAAGGCCGACTTATGTATTGGTATAACTTTTATTAGTAAAACCGGTCTTAAGTAATCACACGTGGTATGATCGGATTTTGTATGTCCGACCTTGTAAGGAAAGGGAATCGATACTTGTAAGGGAATGGGAACCGATCCTTGTAAGGGAAAGGGAACCGATCTAGTAAGGGAAAGGAATTGATCTAGTAAGGGTGCGGTACATCAAAGGGAACCGATCCTTGTATGGGGTGCAACAAGGTTTATAGCGAGAAAGGGGAACCGATCCTATGGACATGTGCAACACATATAAGTTAGATACGATATATATGTAGGGAACCGATACTTGTACCTAGTCAACCAAATTTTTGGGAAGCTAGTGTGACTATGCACAATACTCACATGGAGGTGGAACCGAAACTTGTTTTGGTAGAACCGTAAACCCATGATTGTGATAAAATGTTGGTTTGATCAATCAAATAGTTCTTGAAAGTCGGATGAACCAATTCTAAACTTGTTTGGAAGTGTGACAAATCGGTTTTCAAGGTTGTAAGTGTGAAAGAGAACTTACAAAGTTAAGATTTTGACAAACTTTGAACACGTCGTTGTGAATGTTTATTTCTATAATTGTTCAAATATATTCCTTAACGCCTAAGGGAAGAGAATCCTAGGATCGAAACATAAGTAAGTTAAGAATCTTTTAATTAAGGTTATTAATTTCATTTTGTAGGAAATTACAGAATTAGTAATGTGCATTTACTAATTAAATTTTCCGAGAGATTTCGATCGTTATTTTTTTAATGAGCATTTCAAGAATTATGAAAATCGAATCTGTGCTTTTATGAATATCTTGAGAATATTTTCGTTTTGGAAATTCCTTGGTGTCCAAACTTCCTTGTCTATAAATACACAAGTTTGCCTTTCTATCAAACTAATCCTTCGTAACAACAGATTTACTCTTTTGTTGTTGTTACTTAGTGTAGCCTTTATTCGGAGAGAGAGTAACCTAATTAGGTGAAATCTCTTCTGACACTCAATTTAAAGTCTTCTTTGGGATTGAAAAGCTCTGCGCGACCCGTTGGTGGAAACTAGATAATTGCGGTTTATCTTTGTTTTCGATTGATTTGATTGACTAACGGTGGTTGAAATCTGATTGCACCTAGTTTGTTTATTCTTGAGAATTTTCTCTTCTGATATAAGATTCACTCAAACTAGTTCAGAGTTTCGACAGGGATATTTAGACTGTTGTTAGTTCCAACGGCGATCTTGTGATAGACTCCGTTCTATGCGTGATTGATCACAAGAGATTCAAGTGATTGTGTGCGTGTTTTATTGAAGATTTAAGAAGATTTGAAGACAAAGAAGATATTGAAGATTTGACTTGGGTTTTATAATCTTTGGTGTGCACAATACTTGTTTCGGTAAAAGAGGATCCAATTAATAATCCGTTTATCCTTGTGGTAGATTGGATTGATTAATTGAGTAGATCGACATCAATACGTTTCCTTGTGATTAAAGGTATTGATTGGCTTAATCTTAAACGATTACCTTTGGGTGATTGAACATAAGATCGATCTAAGGACCCGACGAAGGAATTTATGTTAAGATAAACAAAAGAGCCTTTGTTCGACTCATATCACTTGGTTGAATAGAGTTGATACCAAACAGATTTGTTGTTCCTTTACAGTTTGGAATACGAACCAAAGGAATTGTTCCAAGTTCGTGACAAGTCGGAAGCGTGGGAATAAAAACTGAACTAAGTGAACTATAGGAATAGTTACTTGGTCTCAACTATACGAAGTTAGGTATAATTTTGTGTAGCGGCTTAATCCTGAGAGTATTCAATTCTGGACAAGGGCCCGGGGTTTTTCTGCATTTGCGATTTCCTTGTTAACAAAATATTGTTGTGTCATTTACTTTTTTTATCTGCATTATAATTGTTTTATTATAATTAAAGTAAATCACACAAACGTTAATTCCTATTTACTCTATAAGCAATCCTATTGGTTTTGGTTAAGTCCGAACCTTTGTATCAAGTAAACATACTTCGTTGCTGTATTGTCTCGATCTCGTATCCATAGACGATCACACGAAGTGTGAACCGATTAGTTGCATTGTCTCGACTCAGTCCATAGACAATCACTTTTGGAGAAAGGACTTATAGGTAGGAAAGTTTTAGCTTGAGGTATATTTGGGCACCCTCGCCTTTTCACGACGCGTCTCAGTAGATATAGTGATATATAATATGAGTAAATAGGATAGTAAGACTTCACATACCTTTGTTGATAATAATTTTGTTGACATCGTTGCTCTTTTGTCTTCAAGGTCGATAGGTGAAATTTTGATACTCAACTACCATTCTATATTCTTTGTATGAGATTGACTCTAGCAGACTATAAATCAAGATGTAGTTTTGATCATATAAATTTGAAAACAAGCTTGACATATCAAAACTTGTGAGTTTGACCAAGCGATGCTCTAATTGATTCATATTGAAGTTCAAACACACTAAATAATAATGAGTTACCAATTAGTGTGATTTCGACAACAAGAAGTCCATAGATAGAATATACTTCGTAACAACTAGTATAACATTCCTTTATAATACTTTATTCATAATATAACACTACGCCGTTTTTGCATATTAGTAACAAAAATCAGCAACGGCTGACCATATCACATGTGTTTCCCTACCGTGTGCAAGGTAACACTTGAATTACACATGTGTGACAAGTTTGAGTGGATGACTATAGAAAAATGAATGGTTTAATAAATATCCTTCCTCAATGTTAGAAGGAGAGAGATAAAAAAATTATTCTCTCTCCGCCTCCATCACTTGCTATAAACCTCATATTGTATTCCTTAATACTATGTCTAACTAGAGTATAATTATTTAATGCTTAGCTTAGATTTTGTTTTCAATATGCGCTACTTGAAAGATACGTTATGGAATAAAAAACAGTTCAAGTCAAATATCACTAACCTCAAGTGGAAGGATGATGTTGTCGTTGTAGCTCCTTACTTCTTCACTTCTTCAAGTCTTCGCAATACTTGTAATGTCTCATATCCTAATACTTTCAATCTAACATATATGAAGTTGACTCTAGTACATAATCAAGCGACTCTTAAAATGAGTTTTGGCTCACTAAAGTATGACAACCAAACTTGACATACCAACGCTTGGTGGGTTCAACCGAGCTATGCTCTAACAATCTCCCCCTTTGTCCATTTTAGTGACAAAACTCCAACATCATATGGATAAACAAATTACACGAATTCATTACACATACGCTTGATTCCCGAATTCAACAACACAATAACCTGAATACATTCAATCCATAAATGTCGTTGTTGACATTATAATAACAAAGCTAATACTCCCCCTAAAGGTAAGATAGGTATATTTTATCAATCCGCACGTCTTTGTTATTCACTTGTAGTCCATATTCTACAAGTATCATATGATATGTTACTCCCCCTTAGTCTATGCTTTTACTCTTTCGTTAGATAAACGTTTAAGCACCATTGTCCTTCCCCTTAGTGATACCAATCAATATAAATCAATACCAGTATCACTTGTTTACTCCACATATTTCTCCCCCTTTTTGTCACAAAATGATAAAGAAACGAAAAAATAAAGGACAAACCAAAAGGATCTGACAAATCTCAAAATAGACTTGCAACCTATAGAGTTAAGCACGAGGGTTCCACACACCATTTTTGATAACCAATATCAAAACCGAAACTACAAAGTAATTATGTTTTGATATGTTATTGCTTGAATCAACTTTCCCTAATAGTTTAGCAAACCAAAAATCAACTAAGCATTTTAGTTCCTTTGCTAAACCGATTATACAAATACAATCGCTTGTTCGATAAGACCAAAATAAAGATGACTCTATTTTTCTCATTAGGTTTTAGTTATTCATATAACTTAGAACTTTAACTTTTAAACAAGACAAGTACTAGGTTAGTTAACTAGCATTTCTTGTTAAGGCATCCGATTAGACTTGAATAACCGAAACCTTCACTTTGATAAGTCTAACTAAGATCAGAATTAACTTAGTTTCTCTTATCCGGAATCGAATTGGACTAAACAATTCATCCCGTAAAACTTTTCTTTCGTTAAGCCATAAACAATTCATATAAACCAAATAAATCAACTTGCATAATTATTCAACTCAACCGGAAGCAATTGAAACAACATAGACATTAAAGCACCGCAATTGCACCGAAATTTTGTAAGCCTAAACAATTGATACCACACAATAAAACAAGATAACAATAGTTTTTCTTATTCGGAAACAATTGAATCACACACACATCTTGTTTGCACCCAGAAATATTTCCAGGCACGAAACACGATGATTTTGGTGTTGATGATAAAAACAGGGCTAATAACAGGAAATAATCAGGAATGATAGACACACAGATTTAACGTGGTTCGACATGGTTTGCCTACGTCCACGGATGAATCCCCTTGGGGAGAAACATTTTATTGATATTTGTATTACAGTGTATCTTTTTTCTTGTATTGGCTGCCTCCTAAATGATCTCTGCTCCTCCCCATTTATACAGTCCAATATATAATTTCAATATAAACTTAAATGGCATTAACCGATCATTCATGCCTCCATCTTCAATTATGTATGAAACTGTTGAAATTAATATTGCATGCCTTGTTAAATTCTGCATAAAACTACTGGAATTAATTCTGCATGCCTCCATGTTAAATTTTGCATGAAACTGCTGGAATTAATTCTGCATGATGGATCGATGGGTTGACATGCATAATGGGCTTGGCAAAGATGGATGGATGTTGGTGGCAAGATGGGTAGAAAGCGTGGAAGCACACCCGGCGCATAAATTGGAATCTGGATGGCAGTGCGGCAAGGTACTTGGTTGGGAATTGATTAGCAGCACTGCTGGCTACAAGACTGAAAATTGGCTAGAGGTGCGACTTGCAAACTGAATTCGCCAGTTGACCGACGATTGACTTTGAGTATTGACCCAGCGTTGACTTTGACCATTGACCGTTCATTGAATTTATGTAGTACTGGGCAGGCTAGTGGGCTGCTTAGGTTGACTTGTTAGCGGGCTTGGATGAGGGCCAAAAGATTATCCAAGTACATATTGGGCCCATTATGTGGCATTTTTACTTATGGTACAAACATTGCCCCCTCTTAACCTCCAACTTGTTGGGGGTTAAGAAAATTTTGTTTTCCTTAGTCAATGACAAAACTCGCCCCCAAGTGTGGATTATTGATGTTGCAACCTTCTCTTACTGTTTGCGGTAGTCAAGACGCCCCTAAGAGTAAATTTCTTTTGTTGAAGCGGAAAGAAAACTGCCTTCGTTGATTGTGGAAATCGTAATCAAGTCGCCCCCAAGTGAGGCTATTGTGTTTGGCGGGAAAAAGTTGAGTATGAACCATTGTTGTATGAAAAACAAATAGGACTGAAAGCCGACCTGGTCTGCAACGGAAGCGTGATGCTAGAGCGGAGTGTTCAAAGTGAGCTAAAATGGTTGATGTAAAACTGAACTGCGGTAGTTGCATAGAATTTGAATAATAACTTTTTTTTTTTGGAAAGATGAGCTATATTCGACGTAACACGACTGGAATCTGTGTGAGTTGTTGTTGTAAACAAATTTGAATTTGCTGACTGAATGTAATTTCTGATCAAACTAGGCAGTAGTAGTTGTTGGTATTAAGATGTTGTCGATTACGGATTGAGTCGCGGTAGTTGCGAGCAAAATGGTGTGACCTTTTAGTAGTCGAGATGGTAACAAATTTTGTGTGTTGTTGGACCTCCAATGGTCTTGGGTGTGCTACTATATGTGACATCGATATTTATATGTCTTCAATAGTTATATGAATCAGGATAGCAACGATGTCGACTAGATCATAATAATTGTCATGAATCCGGATTGGCAGTTGATTGAGGTAAAACTTGACTGCACACGCCCCAAAATCGTCCCTTCCGCAAAGAATGAGCAAAATCGATAGTAACATTGAGCAAAGCGTCTCAGCAGCTACGATCACCGACTGCAGGAGTCGCTAATCGAGCTAGATCAGTAGGCTTGTGATCAATCGATCGCAAAGAACGAAAGCAAGGTCAGATCAAAGCACCGTGATCACCGATTGCATGAGATGTGAATATAGTCGATTGCGGTAGCTTTGATCGTACGGATAGCAGCAAAAACGAGCAAAATTACATCAAACAACGATCACCGAGTGATCAGGAGGCTGGAGCTTAACAGATGGTCAATCTGAAGAAATAAGGATCACCGATCGTTAATAAAGATTGAGAAAAGCCGACATCATGCTAGCCATGATCACTGACTCATAGTGATGCGAAATACCGGACCGCAGAGCTTCGATCAGTGGATTGATTGGCAGAACAAAGCAAAATTACAACTGATCACCGCGACGGTAGATGCAGGAGCTGCTCATTTAGTCGGATGCGTACCGATCAGTATTGCATCGGCCACGAGCAAAATTATATTATAGCAATGTGATCACTTAATCGTAGGAGATGAACATAGTTGGGCTATAACAACTTCGATCAACTAAGCTACATCAACGACAAACAAAATTGCATGTCTAAAGAATGATCGTATTTGGACTCGTAGGAATTGCTAACATAGATGGACTCGCAGCAGACTTGATCGGTTTGATTGCGGTAGCAATGAGCAAGCTTCACCTGCGGCTATGGTCGATCAGGCTAACCCACGCGAGCTGTCAATTATTGGCCGTAACCCGATGTTGAAGCGCAACGGCAATGAAAGAATCGCAAAGAACAAGGATCACTTGACTATGACGGCAATATGCTGACTACGGTAGCTTGATCATCTCTGACCCAACAACTGATCAATTTGGAATGCAACAACAACGGTAGCAAAGTTACACTGCAAAGCCATTCTTGATCAATTTGATTGCGAGAGCTCTTGAATATAAACTAGACTCTAGTCTTGATCAATTTGAATCTAGCAGCAGCGAGCAAAGTTACACTACGAGAAATTGCGATCACCGGATGCGAAGCGGCGAGATATGCTTTGATCGTGCGGCGGACGTTTTGATCGGCGCAAAAGAACGAGCATATTGATTGCAATAGCTTCGATTAGCCGGATTGCATCACCTTGAGGAGTATACTTAAACATTTCGATAATCTGAGAGTGTGATTATAAATAAAACCGGGCATCGCACGTTTGCGTCCAACTGAATACGGAACCGATGACAAAAGCTGATCGCATCGGTTGCGTCCAATCGAAAAGTAGTTGCTTAAGAACCGAGACTACAACAATTCGATCAACTTAACTCGTAGAAGTTTAACATTATGATTGCAATAATTGCGTCAAAATATTAGGGTGTATGCTCGCCCCCTCTTAATCCTGTAACTCGTTGGAGGATTAAGAAGTTTGGGTTACCTTTTGTTTCGATTTTTAGGAACTGGATTTCGCATTGCATTTAGGTGCTATGTAACTCACCCCTAAGCGTATGGAGTGTTACGCAGCTCACCCCAAAAGAGTTATTTTAGACCATGAGGTGTTACATATCTCGCCCCCAAGTGATAGTCAGTCACGTTGAAGTGATACGCAACTCGCCCCCAGAAGATAGTGATTATTATGATGCTATATGCTCGCACAAGGATGTACTGCCTTGCTGCATTTTGCTCGCGCATGAGATTTTAAAGATGTCTGCTATCTGGAATTCACGCGGGGGGCCAATCCCACTATTCCAGATGCACACATGATTAAAATGTGTGCATCTCCTCGTGAGAAAATGTTCGCCACATTATAGGTGTCTCATTAAACAAAGGTCTGCATGATTATATGAAAAGATGCGAAAATATGTAAATTGTATACTTACCATATTAAAAGTGTTATTGCGACTTCGTTTATGAGGTGATTAGGATGTCCATTTGCTATGTTGACGTTTTCCAACGACGATGACTAGTGTAGTTGCCTTAGCGTCTCGTCTTGACTCAGCTACTATATTTGTCTGCGGGTATTGGAATGCACCAGTTGAATCAAAACTGGATTGAATGCAGTTGCCATGGAATCAGTATTTCGAAATTCTATCACCAACTATAACGATTATAAGTAAAACTGAAGATGAAGCGATTGTGAGGAAAATTTCATCAAAACGATTTTGAGGAAAACTGTACTATAGCAGTTCGATTAACTAGACTGCAATAATTATACGAAAAAGGAATGTGGCGGTTGATCAATCGATCGCCAGTATTTCTTTGAGAACCGACTACATCACTCGATCAATCGGACGTAGGCGATTGTGAGGAAAACTTATCTGAAGCAAATTTTGAGAAAATCGACTACAACATTCGATTAATGGATCGTAGATAATTATACGAAAAAGGACTATGCGTAGCTTGATCAACTGGACTTGATATTC
Source organism: Papaver armeniacum (assembly GCA_023531295.1). Taxonomy (NCBI): domain Eukaryota; kingdom Viridiplantae; phylum Streptophyta; class Magnoliopsida; order Ranunculales; family Papaveraceae; genus Papaver; species Papaver armeniacum. Next base: position 95,726 of record JAJJWW010003320.1, on the reverse strand, counting down.
TTTGAGAATTGGACTACAGCAGCTCGATCAATCGATCAGAAAAGTTATGTGGAAAGAGACTGCAGCAATTCGACTAACTAGAATGCAACAATTCTTGAAACTCGACTACATCAGTTCAATTAACTGGACCATAGCAGTTGTATTTGCATTCACGAACTTTGCATATGAGCAATTTTTGGATAAAAATCGACACAAAAACGTTCACAAACGTTGAGTGCGTCCTTTTTTGATGTCACCGCTCCATTCTAAGAAAATAATTGTTCTTTAAACGTTGAAATTTTGCCCTCATGTTGTTGGAAATTGACATGCGATCGCAACGAGCCGAAAATCACTCAGCTTGGATGCACGAAGAAGAAGATATCGAGGAAAGAAAATTGGTCGGTGAGCCCTTGATCCAAAAATATTCTTCTCCAGACGTAAGAATTTTTCCTTCATGATTTAGAATATTAAAATGCGATCGTAACGATCCAAAAATTACCCAATTCGGACGTGGAATGAAGAAGATATCAAGGATGCAAAAATGAAGAAAAATGTGCTCAAGTCCACCATGGGGCGTAATTCTCCACAAGGCTAACAGTATGGGGCGGAATTACCCAAGGGTCATGGAATTAAACTGTACCGTGACGCGCTGAATCAGATCTACGATATTAAGTTGCACCATGCTACACCGAATCAGGTCTACGATATTAAGTTGCGTCATGTTACACCGAATCAGATTTACGATATTAAGTTGCACCGTGCTACACCGAATCAGATTTACGATATTAAGTTGCACCGTGCTACACCGTATGAGATGTATGATATTAAGTTGCGACGCGTTACACCGAAACAGAATGGACTGGCCGCCGAAGAAGAAGACGGAGTTGTCGGCAACTGCTGCTGCTGACGATGATGACGTCACGTTGACGTCATAACGGAAGATGCTAACGGATTTAATTAACGGTAACAGAATATTCTTGGTATATTCTACTTACGTTAATTGATAATTAATATTCCTGGTATATCTTTGTGGCGTTTATGAATAGCGGAATTTACTTTTATCGATTCTGCGACGTCAAAAACGCCACTCGTCAGTTCTTGTAGATGCTTTTTAATGACGCGTCGATCTACGGATTGGTCGCGATGCGACGGGCGATTCTGGCGGCGTGGGACCCTTCTTACTCGTGTCTTGTCTTGCGTGGCGGTCTCGGATTAAATCGGTGTTCTGCGTGGCGAGTGATGCAGGGGTGATTCGCTTACGTGGCACTGCTGACTGGATCGGGTCGATGACGTGGCAGGTGCTGAATTTTGATGTACCGCAGAGCATCGAAGTTTGATGTACCACAGAACATCAACGATCGGTATACTTGGCTCATCGGAGTTTGATGTAACTTGAAGCAGCGAAACTTTTGCACCCAATGTTTGCATCAGAGTTTGATGTAACTTGAAGCGGCGAAACTTTTGCACCCATCGTAATCCCCTTAGTCGCCGCCAATGTTTGCACCCAGAAATATTTCCAGGCACGAAAAACGATGATTTTGGTGTTGATGATAAAAACAAGGATAATAACAGGAAATAATCAGGAATGATAGACACACAGATTTAACGTGGTTCGGCATGGTTTGCCTACGTCCACAGACGAATATCTTGGGGAGAAACATTTTATCGATATTTGTATTACAGTGTATCTTTTTTCTTGTATTGGCTGCCTCCTAAATGATCTATGCTCCTCCCCATTTATACAGTCCAATATTTAATTTCAATATAAACTTAAATGACATTAACTGCTCATTCATGCCTCCATCTTCAATTATGTATGAAACTGCTGGAATTAATACTGCATGCCTCCATGTTAAATTCTGCATGAAACTGCTAGAATTAATTCAGCATGCCTCCATGATAAATTTTGCATGAAATTGCTGGAATTAATTCTGCATGATGGACTGACTGGCTGACATGCATAATAGCTGGAAGTATGGATAGATGCTGGCTGGCAGCATGGGTAGAGACTGGCTGGCAGCACACCTGGCGGCATGGATGGAATCTGGATGGCAGTGCGGCAGGGTACTTGGATGGGAATTGATTAGCAGCACTGCTGGCTACAAGACTGAAAATTGGCTAGAGGTGCGACTTGCAAACTGACTTCGCCAGTTGACTGACAGTTGACTTTGATTATTGACCCGACGTTGACTTTGACCATTGACCGGTCATTGAATTTATGTAGTACTGGGCAGGCTGGTGGGCTGCTTAGGTTGACTAGTTAGCGGGCTTGGATGAGGGCCAAAAGATGATCCAAGTACCAATTGGGCCCATTATGTGGCATTTTTACTTATGGTACAAACACATCCATACACACATAATGGAATAAAACATCAATTGTACCGAAATTTTGTTAAGCAAAAGCAATAAATATATGAAATAAAATCAGGCTTTTCTTAAACAGGAAAACGATTAACTATAAACTCGTTACCTCAAATTTCACATCCTCTTCTCCAATATGTTTGCATCTTCTTCCAGGGAGAATTGATATCGAAATATCATTATGTTGTCATCCTTATGCAAAACAAAAGAAGAACAACAACCAACCTTTACCAGAGAAAGGTTGAAAATCGGTATTTAACTATTGCAAGCAAAAGTTGAAAACCCTCGAAATACATATGCTTTTATGTTAAACCAAAATCGATTCAACATATTAGGACTTTTTCACATATTATTTCTATCAGAACCCCTCATGATTCTTTGATAAAGCCTACCAACATGGTCTAGAACTTAATCTTGCTAAATCAAAAAGTCACCCAAACCATAAGGGTTCACAACATTATGAGATTGAATATCAAGGTAATGAAACTGAAATCAAACATCCCATAAACATACATATCAATATTAAAGCATTCGAGCATAGGCTATGTAAATCAAAAATTATCACAAGAAAAATTATAAATCAAATAATTTTATTCATAATAAGATAGTTTATTCATAATAGACCTAATACAATCATTGAAAGGAATCAAAAATTGATGTCTATTTTCTGCAGATATTTCAAAGATCATCTTCAATTTCCTCAAATTTTTCAGGATCTTCATCAACAGCATCTCGACTGATATCTCGGATTATGCACACAATACATTGATTATGTTCACAGGCTAAAGCATTAACCTTTCGATTAATATTTCGAGCATACTCCATGTTACCGATTCCAAGTTTGATCAGCTTCCTTTGGTTACAGATAACATTTCTTAGTAGTGCATCATGTCTATGATGAGTTTTAATAGTACTGAGGAGGACTTGACGTAGATTGATAATATCAATCTTAGCATCCAAACTATTTTGAACAAGGAGATGAGTCACATCTTCTTTTTCATTTTCGATGTCTTCACAACCAGATTTCTTAAAGGTATCATCAAGATGAACAGTTTCCTTAGAAGTCATTCCATTCAAGGCTTTCAGAAGTTTTGCTTTGAGATCTGGTTTGAGAAGACATTCTTTAGTATAAGTTCTCAAACAAATTGAGTACATATACTTGAAATACCTTTAACACATGCCAAACATAGATATCAGCCTTAAATAAATAATTCTGACCAGATTCGAAAATATTTTCGCATCTAATGTGTTACAGAACCACAACTTTCTCAAAAAAGAGATTATCTTCAAGATCGGTATCAAGAGATACTTCAAACAACTACACAAATCCTTTTTACACGAGTTGTTGTAAGACAAGCTTTCTACACATAAGGATAGTAAAAGCATACTTAAGGTAGATCGTGTAATCTCTCTACGTTGAATAAGAGATATTATTAGGATTCTTATAGCTCATGTATATGCGCTTCCTTATATCTGAAGATTGGGCATTGTAAGGATGCACATTCTAATGCTATTTAAGCATTAGGATGAGGATCTTCCTCATCAAATACCTTTTAAGGAGATTCTTCCTCCTTTTCCTTAGGAGCATTATCATGTTCCGTTTCTTGGGTTTTGAACCCATCCTCTTGGATAGGGAAATTGCGAGATGTAATATCTTCGATTATATCATGTGCCCAAGATGGAATTTTCTCTGAGCTTGAACCCATGTGATCAAGATTTGCCATTCGAAAAATTGCTAATGTCTCTTGTTCAACACATTCTATATGTCCTCTTAAGGTATCCATTCCTTGTTGGAAATATTTTTTTCTAAACGCCCGTTTAAATATACCTCTTTACATGTAAGTGTAGATATACCTCTTGACATGTAAGTGTAAGAAGTTTCTCAATTAGGATCTTATTCCTTATTTGTGAATGTTCTAGCGATTGATTGAGAACTTCACACTCAGTAGTCTGTTGATGAACTTTATTGCATAAAAAAAAATTTTGTTTCACATAATCTATCAGATTATTTTTAAGACTCAGTGTTTCACGCTTTCCTTCACAAACCCTTACATTCATTTGAACAATAAGTTCTAAAACATCATCTAGGCTGTCAATGGTTTTTCTGTTTTCTGAAAAGTTTTCAACATGTTTGAAGAATCTTTCCAACACTTTTCAAAATTCAGAACTTGGGCAGACTAGCGAATTTAATCTCTTTTTACAATTGGAAACAGAAGATTTTTCATTAGAGATCGGACTCAGATCCAAAACATGTTTCTTGAGTTTCGGATTCATTCTTTTCTGATCAGGAACCTGATTTGCAATCAATTTATCAGTCATAGACTTTTTCTTTGATTTTAGAAAAGACTTACGAGACCAATTTTCATTGAGCTTCCCTGAGATATTATTCTTATTATCTTGACATACGTTAACTGAACCAGACATAGATTCAATTTCTTATAGTTTGGATCGCACCAAACACAGATTGTTAGATCTTTTCGTGGTTGCCTGCTCTGATACCAATTGAAAAGACGAGGGTACCCAAATATACCTCAATCTAAAAAAATTCCACCGATAAGTTCTTTCTCCGAAAGTGATTGTCTATGGACTGAGTCGAGACAATTTCGTGTGATCGTCTATGGATACGAGATCGAGACAATACAAAAACGAAGTATGTTTACTTGATAAAAGGTTCAGACTTAACCAAACACAATAGGATTACTTATCAAGTAAATAAAAATTAACGTTTGTGTAATTTAATTTAAATTATAATAACAACAATTATAATTGCAGAAAATAAAAGTAAATGACACAGCAAGATTTTGCTAACGAGAAAACCGCAAATACAGAAAAACCATGGGACCTTGTCCAGAATTGAATACTCTCAGGATTAAGCCGCTATACAAAAATCAAACCAACTTCGTATAGTTGAGACCAAGCAACTAAACCTATAGTTCATCTAGTTCCTTATGTATTCCCACGCCTCCAACTTATGAATAAGTCACGTACTTGGAACAATTCCTTTGGTTCGTATTCCAAACAGCAAAGGAACAACAAATCTGTTTGGTATCAACTTTTTTCAACCAGGTGATGTGAGTTCTACAAAAGGCTCTTCTATTTATTTCAATAAACTCCTTTGTCAGGTTTTTAGATCTATCTTATTATCAACAACCAAAGTAATTGTTAAGATTTTTCAATCAATACTTTTAATCACAAAGAATTGTATTGATGGCGATCTATATAACTAATCAATGTAATCTACCACAAGAATAAACCGATTATAGTTGGATCCTCTTTTACCGAAACAAGTATTGTGCACACCAAGATTACTAACCCAAATAAGAAATCTTCAAAGTCTTCTTGTCTTCAAATCTTCTTAGATCTTCAATAAACACCTGCACATAATCAAATTGAATCTCTTTTGATCAATCATGCATGGAACAGAGTCTGATAACAATGGATTATCACATGACGTCTTTAGATCTACAAACAGTCTAAAGATCCCCTTCAAAACTTTGATCTAGTTTGAGTGAATCTTATATCGTAAGAGAAGATTCTCAAGCATAAACAAACTAGGTGCATTCAAATTTCAACCACCGTTAGTCAATCAAATCAATCGAAAACAAAAGATAAACTGCAATTATCTAGTTTCCCACCAACGGTACTAATAAAGCTTCTCAATCCCAAAGAAGTCTTTAAATTGAGCGGCCGTAAGAGATTTCGCCTAATTAGGTTACTCTCCTCTCTGAATAGGCGGCTTCACCGGTATGCAAGACAACCGAGATAGTTTTGTCTCTCCTGGGGATTAGTTTGCTCGAAATGAAAACTTTCATATTTATAGACCATGGAAGTTTGGACACCAAGGAATTTCCAAAACCGAAAATATTCTCAAGATATGCAATATATTCTAGATTCGGTTTCAATAATTCCTGGAAATGCTTTGTCCAAATAATTACCGAAAATCTCTTAGAAAATATCCAACTAGCAAATACACATTACTAAAATTAAAAATAAAATTAAAAACCTTAAATAAAAGATTCTCAATTTATTTTATTCGATCCGGGATTTTCTTCCATTAGCTATTAAGGAATAACTTTGAACAATTAAAGATTAGCGTTACTGCACATGTTCAAAGTATGTCGACATCCTTACTTTGTAAGTCCTCTTTCATACTTACAATCTTGAAACCGATTTGCCACACTTCCAAACAAGTTGAGAATTGGTTCATCTGACTTCCAAGAACTACGTGATTGATCAAGAATACTCAATCACCAATCATGGGTTTCACGGTTCTACCAAAACAAGTTTCGGTTCTACCTCCATGTGAGTACTATGCATAGTCACGCTAGTTACCGAAATTCGGTTGACTAGGTACTAGGATCGGTTCCCCACATATATACTTGTACTTGCTGCACATGTCCATAGGATCGGTTCCCTTTTTCCTAAAAACGTGTTGCACATGTCCATAGGATCGGTTTCCCTTTCTTCTAAAAACTTGCTGCACCTCATACAAGGATCGATTCCCTTTTGTGATAGGTTGCACCTCTTACTAGGATCGGTTCCCCTTTACCCATAGTCGGTCATACCAATAACACTAAATCGATCATACAATCTCAGGTGATTACTTAAGATCGGTTTCACTAATAAAAGTCATACCAATACAAAAGTCAGGCCTTTGTGAATAGTTTTACCAAGAACATAAACAAGTCATGAGAGGTAATACTAATCTTTTTTTTTTTCTAAATCATGAAATTTTATTACCAAAAGGATCAAAAAAATTTACAAGAAATCAAGGCCCTGAAAATATCAAAGCACAAGCCCAATTAAAAACAGCCCATTAGTTGAGCCCAAATAAAAATTGTTAAACAAAGAAAAATACAACACAAAATCGTAGACTTGTTACATCATAAAGTCATTCAAGCACGAGAACACAAGTACACACCATCTTCCCTTTCCAGCTAATTCAGAAAGCTTGGCTTATCTTCATAATATACTATTGTCCCTCTTGTAAGAAGTACTCCCCTTTTGGCCATCTTATCAGTAGAGAAGTTAATCACTATATATGAATGAGTGAAATTAATTTTTGTGATATTCCTTCTAATATTGTTCCATTTATTCCTCACAATCCAGGTGTTTATGGGTGAAAACTATTCCTACCGGATTTGGTAATTTGTGGTGTGTGGATGAGGAATGAATTTAAACCTTAAACAAATGCATTGCGCTATAAGTGCTTGTAGATTCAGGAAATCAATCTGTACAATTCTGGCCTAAACCAAGAAATGGCCGTTCCAGACTTGTTTCAGTCACAAAGTGAAGGAGATGGGGTTGATCTTAGGGAGGGAAGCGAAGAAGGTGTTGAGATTGTGAAAGTGATAGGTGTAGAATACACCGTATTTACTATCTAGAGTTTATGCTTTCTTTGCTATTTTTCGTGTGAATTATGTATCTTATGTTCGCTTTTGAGTTTTATAGGTGTTTTGGAGTCATTTGAGTAAAAAGGAAGTGGAACTGAAGTCTCAAATTCAAGATTTCTTCTCATCAAGATTTCACTTTTCAGATAACGAAAAGATGAAGCCAATGGCGAGAGAACGGAGTCATTCTGAGTTCGTATGAAGAAGTTATGAGCAAAACAAGAACTCATAAGCAAAGGGCAAAATTGTCATTTCATGGGCGAACGCTAACTGGAGCCCAGCCACATGTTAAGGGGTAGCCAGATTTTGGTTAAAAGGGAAGTGCTATTGAGAGCCTAGCTAAGGATAAGGGGCACCTCCTCCTTTATAACATTAGGTCGAATCCTGAACAACACAAATTCTCAAACCAACAAGTTTCAGACTGTTGTGCCGTTGTAGTCAAGAGTTTCGTCGGCAAAGCTGGTGTGAATCAAGGAAGCAAGGACACGGTAGAAGAACTTCAGTTTACTGCCATTGAGATTGGAGGTGACTAATTCATGAACGGAGAAGATTAGCAAGCTTATACGAGTCTGGCAGTATATAATGAAGATTAATGGTGATTTGATGTTCTAATGGCCTAGAAAATATGGGTTTGTTTTACATTGAACTCTTAACAGGGAAGGAATGATTTGGGTGGCTCTCAATAGGCAGCCAATACACAACTATTGTCAGTTTGCAAACTGCACACATGGTGTTTGTGTAAAGGCCTAAACGAGTGTGGAGAATGAAGAGAAGGAGCTGTGAAATTGAATCTGATGCTTCTATAGAGTTTGGGTATGCTGAAGTTGCAGCTGCGGCTCAAATGGAGGGTTGAGAAAGAAGTGCTAGATTGAACTGGTGATAGATGCTACGGAATGAATAGAACAAAGTAGTTGCAACACAGAAGCTGTGAACTGATGTTGCAGGTGTTGCTCAAGGGAATGATGCTGGCTGGTTGAGAAGGCAGCTGAACTGCAGATGGAGCTACTATTGAGCTGCTGATGGGAGTTGAGTCTAGGCTGCTGCATTGATGGAGAGGAACTGAGAGCTGCAGGGGAGGCTTTGATGGCACTGGTGGTTCGATGCGCAAGTCAGATGATGGCTTTGAACTCAGATGGTTTTGTGATGATGGAATGGCTTGTTTGAGTTATATTCTGTAGCTCAGGATGCTGGTGCAGGGGACTGATGATTTGAATTCAGGCAAGCAAGGATAAGGCTGTGCAGGGTTTTGTCTCGGGCTAACAATGATGAAATTCAGCATGAACTGAGAAGAGAGACAGAGAGCTGGAGTTCGGGTTTTACGGAGAAGTGTTGCTAGATCTTTGGAGACTACGAGTTCTTGAGTTGCTTTGCGGGGGCGGGAATGAATGCAATTTGCTATTGAGCCGGAATGAGCATTGCGGAGGCTTGATTTGAGCTCAAGGAGAAGCTGTGTTCTGGTGGTTCTTTGTCTTGTGTTGACAATGGCAATCAATCGGAGTAATGAGTCTGCGGGTGTTGAGCCGGAGCTAGTTACGACGAAGGGAAATCGAACTAGAGTCGTAGTAGCCGAAAGAGTGAAGCGACGAGAGATGTGGAGCTGAGCAGTGCAGGCAGCCCAGGTGGGAGATGGCAAGTTAGTATTGCAATGCAAGGATGGAGATGGCTCGGGCGGTGACGTTGAAGGCTAGGCGAGGGTAGCTCGATTTGAATCGGTGGTACGTCAAATCGGATGGATATTCGAGCTTGTGCGATGCAAGTGAGCGCAATTGCAGGTCGGGTGCCGTGATTGGCCGTAGTTCTAATCGCAAAGTCTGAGACTATTGAGCTGAGACATGAAGAGTGGATGTTCTGGAATCAAGGGTGCAGCTGGAATTGATGTTGTGGCCAAGAAATTGATAATGTTGGTGTTGCAGTAGTAGTATGAGCTGAAGGTCAGATGGGTCGAGATTGATGCAGTGCAAAGTTTTGATGGGATTAAATGTTGGGTGTTGCTGGATTCGAGTTAACAACAAACTCGGGGAGGAGTTCATACAAGACAAGTTTATGGTTTGAATGTATGTGAACCGCTACTCTTGCTTTATGGGTTGAATTTGGAGGATAAGGGTTTGTAGGCTGGTATTGCAGGCCTGAGATTGTAGGTGTACAATTAGATGTATACCAATGGGACCATAGCTGAGATTGCGTAACAATGATGCTGATGCTGTGAAAAATGAGACTGCAAGCAATGGAAGAGCCGCAATTCAGGGAAGATGGCTTGGGCTCATTGCAGGCAAGATGGTGTAGCATTGGTTGAAAATGAAGCTCATCTGAGTTATAGCAGTGGCGTAGTGGCGGTTGTGATGAGTAATGAGCTTGGATTGCGGGCTGGATTGAATTGGAGAGCTCGAGCTTGTCGGCGACTAGATGGAATTGAAGGTGGCGAGGCGATGCAATTGTAATGGGTTTGGTGGATTTGAAGTGGTGAACTACAGGCTGCAACGAATGGTGTCATTGGTTAAATCGAAGTTTTGGCAGAGCAAACCGAATCGGAATGGCTAATTGCGGTAAATTGTGCGAAAAGGCGACAAAGAATGGCAAGCCGGTGGAACTAGTTCCGGTTGTCGGATTTCAAACCGAGAGTGGGGATCGTAATGCTTCACCGAATCATGAAAGGGGTATGAGTCGGATGCAAGAATTGATGGCGGACATATGGGCTACGAGTCACGCTTTTAGGCGCGTTTTCGCAAGAAATGGGAATTGGCTAAAATGGTTTTTGTGAATGTGTGGACTGCAGAGAAGCAAAGCGGAGCTACTGGAAGTGTAGAATTGCCTGGTGGTAGTACCTGATGACAAAGGTGGCCTGAGATATTTTTCCGGTGACCGGATTCCGGCGGCCGGTGACCGGATTCCGGCGATGACGTCAGCAATCCGGCTACCAGTTTTGGACCCAAAAATTCCAGAGACTTATTTTCACACATGGGCTTGGTGGACGAATTGACACGGGTTTGGAGAAGACTTGACCTACTTTGGGTATCCTTTTGGGAGAGGCATATATATAGAACTTTTTCTCTAAACCTAGATATATCTCCATTAGGGAGACTTCTACTTGTTGTCTAGGGTTTCACATGATAGTTTTCTCTTTGCTTTCTATGATGATTTCCAAAAACACAAGTAACTAAGTTTTTATTATTGGTTGAAGATGTAGTTGGATATTGCAACCAAGTTATGATTTTTATGAATTAGTTTTCTCTCAATATTATCGTTTGATTTCTACGGGTTATAATAATTGCATGATTGAAGTATTGCAATATGATTGAATGTTTGTTTAGTCGAGTCTAGAATTGATTGAACTCACATCCGTATCTATAGCTATTTTAGGGTTTTCATCGAGCGATAACCTTGAATACTAGTAGCATGATATGATGCTAGGTTGTAGTGATACATCCTTGTATTCATATGTAGAAATTGACCTTTGTTCGAATTGTTTGCGCAATGTATTACAATTGCATTGATTAGCCTATTTCTGAAACTTAATGCTCCTAGGAATTGAACTTGATTAGCGCAAGGCGTTAGGTTATTCTTTAGGTAGAATTCACATACGCAGCCCTAATGTGTGTGTTGATAACTTAAGAAATTTACTTTGAGTATTTTTGCAATAAGGTATTCTATGGCTTTTGATGATAGCGAGATTAAATACGAATTCTATTCATATATTCATAAACTTGTTTACAATTGAAGATGAAACCTTTATCCAATACTTCACATTCTTGATTTGCATACTTTATTTGCTTTTTGTTTATTTTTATTTACACAATCAGAAAATCCTCGGTGTTTTATATAGGAAACCATAACAATTTGACAACCTAGACCTCTCTGTGGGATCGATCCTTTCTTGCCCTTGCTATATTTATATTTTGAGTAGTAAGAAAGTGTAATTATATTTGTGTCTTACGACAACCTGTCAAATTTTAGGCGCCGTTGCCGGGGAGCACCCGGTTGTTAATTGTTTTTGGTTTCATATTTTCTTATTTTTGTTTTACGTTTTCTTATTCTTTGGTTCTTAACCGAGTTTTGAGAATCTCGTTTCAGGTACCAATTTCTATGGACGGAGCTTATTGGAGCAATCAATACGGCTTTCAACCTCAACAACATGAAAACTATCACCCTTATGGGGAATACAATCAAAACCAATCCTTTGGTTATGGTCAATATTCCACGTACCCTTTTAGTTGTTCTCATACATTCCAACCTTCTTACGGTGGGTATGTAAGTGAGCAACCACAAGGAGGGGAGACTAGTTGTATTCCTATTAATTTTTCCTCTAATTTGGTAGATGAAATGCAAAAATTTATGGACAACATGGAGTCAATTTGTAGACAACCAAGCATGGAACAACTTTCATCGACCGAATGTGCTCATAGTATGTTTGGCCCAATTTCTGATCGTAGTTATGATCATCCACCCATTCAAAGGGAATATAATTGGCCTAACAATACGAAGTAAATAATTCTACTTTTTCTATGTCGAATGAGTTTTACAAACAAATGGAATGCTATTTTCAGAACTTGGATGGATCAATCCAAGAGCTTCAAAAAGTGTTTCATATTTAAGACAAGGCATCAAGAATACAAAGAGGACAAATGAATAATTATGTTGAAAGACCATTCTTTGATAAGTGGTAGCCAATCTTATGATAATGACGATGATTCACCTATTCAAAGTATGAGTCGCACTAAATGAACCAATTTATGGTGACATCCCGAGTGATGATGATATACAATGGAGACTTTTGCAATCAAGGTGAATCCCCGAGAAAAGGTCTTTTTGGGATCAACCTTTGGAGATATTGGATGACATTAGTGTAGATTGACTCAATCCTTGATCTTTATAATGATCAAGAACCTATTCAAAAGGTGGACATGAGTATGATGAAACTAGTGTTTTACAAGATTTTGCAACATGATTTGAGTCTAATGAAAGAGGAGTATGTTGAGAATGAAACCGTTATGACCAATATTATGGAAGACCCAATTGAACTTGTGAATGATTATAACGATGATGTTTATGTCGAGACTTTGGTTACGGCAGAAACGGACGAAGAATGGTTGCAAGGTTTGATAGAGGACCATGATATACAAGAGGTGAATAATTCACTTGAGTTTTTCAAGGATGAAGAGGATTCCGTGATACAAGAGATTGTGCAAGGTTTATCTAACCCTTTGCCTATTGTTTCTTCTCCTTTACCTCTTATTGGTTTGAATGTATGTGCTTTGAGAATATTGTTGACTGACTTTGTTTCTCGTTTTCCGCCATTAGAGATACTTGATTCTCATACTATGCAGGTTATGGAACAAGAAACCGTGGAAGTACCCGACTTCTATATTCTTTATACACTACCAAGTGTGGACAAGAATAAGTGTGGGGGAAGCTTTTATCGGTTCATAACTTCACTTTTTCTTTATTGTACTAATATTTGTGTGAAGCTAGTGTTTCAAAACAGGTTCTATGGAAGGATCCCCAACTTTTCGGATTATTGGTGTATGGGGAATGAATTTTACAAGAAGCTAAGTCGGGCCGTCGACTTTAAAACAAGCGCTAAGTGGGAGGCAACCCACCGGTTTTGTATCTTTATCCTTATCTTTTTACTTTTATGCATTTGCTTTTATCTTTATTTTCTTTGTTTTTGCATATTATTTGCGGAATTTCCCACCTTGAACTTTCTTTGGACGATTCAATTTTACATTGAGGACAATGTAAAGTTTAAGTGTGGGGGAGCATTTATATGTTTTAGTTTGTTTTATGCATTAAAAAAAAAAAAAAAAATCAGAAAAATAGAAAAACCAAGAAAAAATTTGTGTTTTTTGAACTCCAAAATCTAGAAACTTGTGCCTTTAGGATGACACCATTAGTGGATGGAACCATTTTTGAATGCAGGGTTGAGAACCAATTAACTAAAAGGGAAGAATATAGCTCGAAATCACAAATTAACATGATAGTTGTTACCATATCTCGGAATATCACCATATCGCATTCTATTTTTATTTTCCACATTTATCTATTGTTCTCTAAGTGCTTTGGTGGGTCACTAAAAATCGACGTGTTATTACTGCTAGGATGAAATAGAGTGATTGAGTTACTAGAAAAAGAAAAAAATATGAAAAAAAAAAATATGAAAAGAAAAAAAAAAAAAAAATAAAAAAAAAGACCACCAATTAGACCAAAACGGAATAAAAAGACACTTGGGAATAGCGGTATGTGTGAAACGTAGTCCCCCGTCTCCGTTGCCTAAACAAGCGTGGAATGCGGGATCCAAGGCAACTATCATGTACTTGTGACAAGAAGCATGTGCTTGGATCCAAAAGATCTAATCATGCCGTCTAAAAAAAAAAATAATTGGATCCAGTTTGATCCAATCATATAAAAAAAAAAAAGAAATTATTATTGTGTTGAATAAAGTCACTTTTGGTTCCCTTGTATATGCCAATTGATTTGATGTAGCATTCAAGCACCAACACTCAATCCAATAGGATTAGGTTCATCTTAGCAAGTGACCTTGAGACAGATATGGGAAACATCGAACACTTGTGAATATTCGCCAACATCTACATCTATATCCATCTTCTTAATCTTTTCATTGTGATTGTGGTTTGTTAGTTTCCAGTATTGTGGCTTGTTCGACTATCTAATTAGAGTTTATTTACTAATATATGAATTGAATTTGCAAGGTACCTCCTCCCGTAGTCATTTTGGATTCATTCATTGATTTGTCACGAATAGACGGAGTTGGAAATATAGGTTTAGTAGGTATATCTCTAGTAAACCTTCACGAGACTATAACTCGCCCACTAGGGACACCTAGGGGTTTAAAGGCTTGTTATTTATGCTAAAATTAACCGTAGCCTCGACGTCACGGAGTTGTATGTATTCTTTAGAATTGTTTTGTTTGATTTGCTCGAGGACTAGCAAAGTCTAAGTGTGGGGAATTTGATAGGTGTAGAATACACCTAATTTTACTATCTAGAGTTTATGCTTTCTTTGCTATTTTCTTGTAAATTATGTATCTTATATTGGTTTTGAGTTTTATAGGTGTTTTGGAGTCATTTGAGTAAAAAGAAGTGGAAATGGAACTGAAGTCACTCAAGAAGGGCCAAAGATTTCTTCTCAAGATTTCTACTTTTCAGATAACGAAAAGATGAAGCCAATGGCGAAAGAACGGAGTCATTCTGAGTTCGTATGGAGAAGTTATGAGCAAAACAAGAACTCATAAGCAAAGGGCAAAATTGTCATTTCATGGGCGAACGCTAACTGGAGCCCAACCACATGTTAAGGGGTAGCCAGATTTTGGTTAAAAGGGAAGTGCTATTGAGAGCCTAGCTAAGGATAAGGGGCACCTCCTCCTTTATAACATTAGGTCGAATCCTGAACAACACAAATTCTCAAACCAACAAGTTTCAGACTGTTGTGCCGTTGTAGTCAAGAGTTTCGTCGGCAAAGCTGGTGTGAATCAAGGAAGCAAGAACATGGTAGAAGAACTTGAGTTCTTGCCATTGAGATTGGAGGTGACTAATTCATGAACGGAGAAGATTAGCAAGCTTATACGAGTCTGGCAATATATAATGAAGATTAATGCTGATTTGATGTTCTAATGGCCAAGAAAATATGGGTTTGTTTTACATTGAACTCTTAACAGGGAAGGAATGATTTGGGTGGCTCTCAATAGGCAGCCAATACACAACTATTGTCGGTTGCAAGCTGCACACATGGTGTTTGTGTAAAGGCACGAACAGTGTGGAGAATGAAGAGAAGGAGCTGTGAAATTGAATCTGATGCTTCTATAGAGTTTGGGTATGCTGAAGTTGCAGCTGCGGCTCAAATGGAGGGTTGAGAAAGAAGTGCTAGATTGAACTGGTGATAGATGCTACGGAATGAATAGAACAAGGTAGTTGCAACACAGAAGCTGTGAACTGATGTTGCAGGTGTTGCTCAAGGGAATGATCTTTGGTGGGTTGAGAAGGCAAATGGGCTACGAATGGAGCCTACTTATTGAGCATTGGCGATGGGAGTTGAGTCTAGGTTCTTTGATTGATGGAGAGGAACCGAGAGCCTGCGGGGAGGCTTTGATGGCACTGGTGGTTCGATGCGCAAGTCAGATGATGGCTTTGAACTCAGATGGTTTTGTGATGATGGAATGGCTTGTTTGAGTTATATTCTGTAGCTCAGGATGCTGGTGCAGGGGACTGATGATTTGAATTCAGGCAAGCAAGGATAAGGTGTGCGAGGTTTTTTGTCTCGGGCTAACAATGATGAAATTCAGCATGAACTGAGAAGAGAGACATAGAGCTGGAGTTCGGGTTTCTGCCAGAGAAGTGTTGCTCGATCTTTGGGAGACTACGAGTTTATCGAGTTGCTTTGCGGGGCGGGAATGAATGCAATTTGCTATTGAGCCGGAATGAGCATTTGCGAGGCTTGATTTGAGCTCAAGGAGAAGCTGTGTTGGTGGTTCTTTGTCTTGTGTTGACAATGGCAAGTGGCTGGAGTAATGAGCCTTTGGTGTTGAGCCGGAGCTAGTTACAGCGAAGGGAAGTCGAACTAGAGCCGTAGTAGGCCAGAAAAGAGTGAAGCGACGAGAGATGTGGAGCCGAGCAGTCTCGAGCCGGAGGCAGTGGGAGATGGCAAGTTAGTATTGCGGTGCAAGGATGGAGATGGCTCGGGCGGTGACGGCTCAAGGCTAAAGCGAGAGGGTAAGCTACGATTTGAATCAGTGGTCGCTGAATCGGATGGATATTCTTTTGCAAGTGAACCGCAAATGCAGGTCGGGGGTAGTGATTGGCGAGTTCTAATCGCGGTGCGAGACTATTGAGTGAGACATGAAGAGTGGATGTTCGGAATCAAGGGTGCAAATGGAATTGATGTTGTGGCCAAGAAATTGATAATGTCTTTGGTTGCAGTAGTAGTATGAGCTGAATGAGATTCGGATGGGTCGAGATTGATGCGGTGCAAAGTTTTGATGGGATTAAATGTTGGGTGTTCTTTGGATTCGAGTTAACAACAAACTCAGGAGGAGTTCATACAAGATAAGTTTATGGTTTGAATGTATGTGAACTGCTACTGCTTTATGGGTTGAATTTGGAGGATAAGGGTTTGTAGGCTGGTATTGCAGGCCTGAGATTGTAGGTGAACAATTAGATGTATACCAATGGGACCATAGCTGAGATTGCGTAACAATGATGCTGATGCTGTGAAAAATGAGACTGCAAGCAATGGAAGAGCCGCAATTCAGGGAAGATGGCTTGGGCTCATTGCAGGCAAGATGGTGTAGCATTGGTTGAAAATGAAGCTCATCTGAGTTATAGCAAAGGGGCGAGAGTGGCGGTTGTGATGAGTAATGAGCTTGGATTGCGGGCCTGGATTGAACTGGAGAGCTCGAGCCATCGACATGCTAGATGGAATTGAAGGTGGCGAGGCGATGCAATTGTAATGGGTTTGGGCGGATTTGAAGTGGTGAACTACAGCTACAACGAATGGTGCTGTTGGTTAAATCAAGTTTTAGCGCAGAGCAAACCGAATCGGAATGGCTAATTGCGAAATTGTGCGAAAAGGCGGCAAGAATGGCAAGCCGGTGGAACTAGTTCCGGTTGTCGGATTTCGAAACGAGAGTGGGGATCGTAATGCTTCTGAATCATGAAAGGGGTATGATTCGGATGCAAGAATTGATGGCCGGACATATGGGCTACGAGTCACGCTTTTAGGCGCGTTTTTCGCAAGAAATGGGAATTGTCTAAAATGGTTTTTGTGAATGTGTGGACTGCAGAGAAGCAAAGCGGAGCTATTGGAAGTGTAGAATTGCCTGGTGGTAGTACCTGATGACAAAGGTGGCCTGAGATATTTTTCCGGTGACCGGATTCCGGCGATGACGTCAGCAATCCGGCGACGCTTTTGGACCCAAAAATTCCAGAGACTTATTTTCACACATGGGCTTGGTGGACCAATTTGAGACGGGTTTGGAGAAGACTTGACCTACTTTGGGTATCCTTTTGGGAGAGGCATATATATAGAACTTTTTCTCTAAACCTAGATATATCTCCATTAGGGAGACTTCTACTTGTTGTCTAGGGTTTCACATGATAGTTTTCTTCTTTGCTTTCTATGATGATTTCCAAAAACACAAGTAACTAAGTTTTTATTATTGGTTGAAGATGTAGTTGGATATTGCAACCAAGTTATGATTTTTATGAATTAGTTTTCTCTCAATATTATCGTTTGATTTCTAAGGGTTATAATAATTGCATGATTGAAGTATTGCAATATGATTGAATATTTGTTTAGTCGAGTCTAGAATTGATTGAACTCACATCCATATCTATAGCTATTTTAGGGTTTTCATCGAGGCGATAACCTTGAATACTAGTAGCATGATATGATGCTAGGTTGTAGTGATACATCCTTGTATTCATATGTAGAAATTGACCTTTGTTCGAATTGTTTGCGCAATGTATTACAATTGCATTGATTAGCCTATTTCTGAAACTTAATGCTCCTAGGAATTGAACTTGATTAGCGCAAGGCGTTAGGTTATTCTTTAGGTAGAATTCACATACGCAGCCCTAATGTGTGTGTTGATAACTTAAGAAATTTACGGAGTATTTTTGCAATAAGGTATTCTATGGCTTTTGATGATAGCGAGATTAAATACAAATTCTATTCATATATTCATAAACTTGTTTACAATTGAAGATGAAACCTTTATCCAATACTTCACATTCTTGATTTGCGTACTTTATTTGCTTTTTGTTTATTTTTATTTACAAATCAAAAATCCTCGGTGTTTTATATAGGAAACCATAACAATTCGACAACCTAGACCTCTCTCAGGATCGATCATTTCTTGCCCTTGCTATATTTATATTTTGAGTAGTAAGAAAGTGTAATTATATTTGTGTCGGCTGACAACCGGTCAGAAAGTGTATGCTTGTTTATGACTTGTAACAGAAGGTTGAACCAGCTTACAGGATGTAAGCTATCAGTTCTGGTGTTTGAATACGTTTTGTATTAACACTTGGTTTCTGTCTTGTCTTGACTTGTGTTGTTCTGTTTTTGGAAATAGGGAGGAGAACCTATTTATACAAGTCATTTGAGCCTTATTCACGTCTCTCGTGGGAAGTGGAGGAAGTGGAGTGATGGAGTTGTGTGTTGGTGTAACACGACCGGTCTTGCCCACTTCTCCTGTATCTCTAACCGTCCATGACTTCGACACGCTTCTTGTGATGGCACGCCGCACTGCCGTAAAACCGCCAGACCAATACCCCAGTATGTATCCCCCCACTTTGTGACATGATTGATGTCTCGAGTGTGTGGATCGTGGGACCCACAGAAAGTAGCATTTAATGCTAGACTAAATAACTGAGTTATTTAGGAAGTCGATACTCGTGAAGTATCATGTGTATTGTATGCAGGTACTGCATCAAGTAGACTCAGCATGTATGAAGCATCGCTGTTTTTAAGGCTTATCGGAGTAAGTCACAAATTTAAGGCTTACCGGAGTAAGTCACGAATTTAAAGCTTACCAGAGTAAGTCACGAATTTAAGGCTTACTAGAGTAAGTCACTAATTTAAGCGTCTTAAAATAGCATCATGTCCAGCCATCTTCGAGTGATCATTTGAGGGTATACAGGTAAGCCCTGACTTGACCGTCCTCCAGTGGAAGAGCGGTGGACGGTGATTGGGGTGACGCCCCTTCGATAGCCTAACTCATGTCTTAGGTTGTCCGCCCAAGCTAGTAAAGTTGGATGGACGAGATGACTGCGACCCTCACCTGCAACCGTGGATTGGGGTTTAAGAGGTGCGCAAGTTCCTCCTTCTCGGCTGGTCGAATCCAAGCATGGGAAGTGTTTTATAGAGGACCGATCATGCATGTGTGTAGACGACATCTTTGGTGTCCATTTTTATACTTCACTATCCCGAAGGTGCGATCTAGGCCACTCAAGTTTACTCTAAGAAAGAAGAGTGGGCTTGAGATTGATTGCGACGAGGATCTTGTGCCGCAAAGGCCGCGCACGATGCCCACTTCGGGCGCGCGTTTCAAGACGACCAAACCTGGTCGGTCTTGGACGATTAGTCAGCGTGTAGGTGGTAGGGCTGGTGTTTACGCTTTATACCGATTGTCCCATGAAACCGTGATCTGAGCCGCTCAATTTGTCTGGAGAAGTTGAGTGGTCGAGATTAGTTTGTGATTTGGGAAGCGCGACCACACTAGTTTGGGCGGAAGATTTGGGATAACCAGGCATGGTATGCCTTATACGACCAGGTGAGGAGATTGATGGGTCCACGGTGGTCATGTTTGTATGACCGGACCTGCTTAATCTAATCTTGGGCCCTCCATTCGTGCCGGAGAAGATGGACGCTCGTGATCGATACAAACCCTAATTAGGGTTTTGGCCGGCCGTGCTTCATGCATTGTTTTGCACGCACGAACTGGGACAACCAAACATGGTTGGTCCTGACCGATTGTTCATGTATGTAGGCGGGCCCACGGTTTTTGTGTTGACATGTTCTGGGCCCTTTGAATCTACATCTACACCCTCCATCTATGCCTATGAAGATGGATGGTTGAGTCTGATTTGCGGCACATGTAATGTGTCGTAACCCTAGTTTAGGGTTTCACGTCCATGTTGTTTTTGGATGGACGAACTAGTAAGAGTTACTTCCCTCTTGGGAGGCCGACCATGCGGGGCCCGCATTGAGTCGGTGGTGAATATTCCAATACCTGCTTAAGGGTATGGTGTAGGATCAGAACATCGTGACATCACTACTTCGCGGGATTAATAAATGACGGCATCGCGAAGGTGTCGCAGGGAAGTAACATAAATGACGCAAGGTGTAGGATCATAATATCGCAATGCATAGGGCTCGCGGGATCAATAAAGCCAGACGGTACCGCGAGGGAGCGCGAGAAACTAAAATAAACGAGCGCGATGAGAAACGACACACAAAACAACCGAAAGACATGGGACACAGCGAGGTTAAGAAGTGTCGCGAGATTGAATAGTTGTACACTGGCGACACTTCGCGAGACATTACCGAAAATAAAGGATATCTTAGCTGTCATCCACTATGTATTACCCTATATAAAGGGTTGAGTGAGTCTGTTGTGAGGGGGAGATCTTTTTAGAATTGTTAGGCAAGTCATTAGGAGAGAGAAAGTTTAAGAGTGTTTTAACTTCTAAGTGTAATCCTACTTTTCCTGTGTAAATACTTCATGAATTCAATCAATAAATGTTCTTGATCTTACATCTTCTAATGGATTAATTAAGCAAAATCGAGTAAGGGGTGTAGTGTGGGAAAACCTGCTACTACATATGCGCTAGAAACAGGGACTGTGCAGAGATTGACGTAGAAATTGGAGGGAATTAGGATTAACAGAAGAAGGATTTGGAGAAGATACTCAAGAATTCATTGGAAAAGAAAAATGGCTAGAAGAAGAAATGTACAAGGGCAACCAACGATTGTAAGAAGAAGTGGGAGACTTGCTTGGAGAAAGGAGGAATGAAACAGAGAATCATCAAGGATGAATAGGAGAAATGATGGAGAAGATCAAAATCGGCCACCAATCTCCCCGTAGCAAACACGGCCGAGGATTATGATAGAGTAAGTGTACATACTTGGAGATCGATTACGAAGACGAGAGAGAAGAGGAGCGAAGGTTGGTGAACAATGGACAAGGAGGAGGAGAGCAAGAAATGAATGGAGAAATGAATCCGGTAACGAAGAAATCGCAGCCCTAGAAAGATTGAGACAAACAATACACGAGGAGAGACGGCTAGAAGCGGAGGGAACGAGCAAACTTGACAAGACGAGAATCACGAATTGAGGATGGAAAATATGAGGTTGCAAAATAGGAGATCTAGAAGTAGCGTGAGATCAAGTTCAAGATCGAATGGAGAAGAAAGAAGGAGAGTTTTACCAACAGAAAGCACCAATGAAGAAACACAAAATCCGAATATAGAGCATGGCGAGAGAAGAGGAGAAATAGAAGATCGCTATATTCCTCGGCCACAAATCTTCCAAATGAGCGGAATAGGGAAAATCAAGGAAACATGCAACTCCAAGAACCGAATGACCAGTCTTTGAAGGGAGAATAATCTTGCACGGGAGAAAAGAACGAGAAGAAACCGAGAGATCGAGGATGACATTGAGAGACACTACATTGAACAAGCGCGGCGGCTCGCGAAAAGAGAGAATGAGAGCGAGAAATGGAAAATCAAGAGATGGAAGAGGCAATCCGGCAGAATAACCATGATAACAGCGAGAGAAGAAGGGAACAAAATCGTACCAATAGAAATATTAATGAAGAATATGAGAGGGTGCGAGATGATGAGAGCCGAGAGGCCACCAAGAAGAGAGAACAAAATATAATGGCGTGCGAATTGACGAAAGAAACGAAGAAGAGCGTCGCGAGGAAAGAAGAGGAGAAAATAACGAGCGGGGAAGGTCAAAATAGGCACGAGCGAAGAAGGAGAAAGCGAGCTAAAAGACCGATGAGAATCAAATTACGAGGCAAATGAACAAATCTTAAGAGAGCTAGGCTGAAATGAGAGGATTACTTGAACAATAGAAGGGAAGGAGGAAGGAGACAAGCGGGCCAAAGCCATCGCGAAAACCGCGAAGAATCCCTTCACGCTAGAAATACGGATGGGAGGAATACCTCCTAAGTGCAATCTACTGCATTAACCAACATCTTTGATGGAACAACTTTGTGCGATACAACATATTAAGGCTTACATGAGATGTATGTTACAATGGGAGAATCATGATGCCATATTGTGCAAATATTTCGCGTCAAGCTTAATAGGAGAAGCACTAAAATGGTTTGAAGGTCTGCCAAGGAACACAATCACATCATTCAATCATTTACAAGCCACATTCACGGGAGCATACATAAGTAACAACTCTTCGCGACCGAGGTATTGAAGATGTATTCGGGTTGAAACAAAGGATTGGCGAGAGCTTAAGACAGGTTGACAGGTAAGATGGAGAACCATGTGTAGCGAAATGGCGGGACGGGTTGAGGAGAGATATCTCATACTCTCATTTGTGAATGCTCTCTTCGCGACTAACTTGTTATACATTCAAATTTTAGAATCAAAAATACAATCACGATGGCGGAATCTGCCCGAGAATTACGGGAAGAATATATTGCCTTAGAAGAGAGACAAAATGAAATGAATTCTTATCCGGTCGCGAACACAAACTCGAATCTGCGAACGCAAAGCTTGTTACCTCAATTCATAAATACGATGGCGAGCACTTCGCAAGGGCAGCGAGCAAGGAGAGGCGATGAGGGACGGCGAGAAGATAGTAGCCATGGGAAGCCACGATCAAGAAGAATTTGAGCGAGAGAGAAACTACTACAATAAACAATGACAATAATAAGATTCGGAGGCTAGATCACATGCAAGAAACTTATGGTGGACGAAGGCAAAATAACCGTGGAGGGCAGAGAAGTCATAGAACAGTATGGGGAGCAGTTAAGATGCCTCCACTTTGAATGCTAGCGTTGAAAAGATCCGGAAGCTATACTTGTGATGGAAAATGTACCGACACCTTGGAATGTTGGAATGGAACCACCGCCGGGCGATAGAAGTCATGAGTTTTGTTCTTACCATCGCTTCCATGGGCATCAAACAAACGATTGTAGAAACATAAAGAGAATTATTCTCGGGATGATTGATCGGGGAAGCTGAATCACTTTCTAAAGGGGAGAAGAAAGCAATGAGACATTACCACCACCACCGAGAGATGCACGAGTAGTGTCAGCGAAAGGAAAGGAAACATTTGTGATAGAAGTAGGAGCAAAAGCCAAGAATTTGAACTGTAACTCTATTGTCCACTCCTATCACACCATCGAAGATTTCCATGACAACGTCCTCAGTAGAGTCTTTGCGAGAGATGCTAATGATAAAGAAATAATGAGTTTGGCGAGAACAACGCAGTTAGAAAAGTGGCGATTGAAGACTATTTCTTTCTCTGCGGATGAAGTACCAAAAGGAAGAGAAACACACGATAGCCGTTGGTTGTGAAACTAGAGATTAACCCGAAACCGGTCGATGGAGAAGATGATGAGCGAGAAGCTTGTTGGGCGATCAACCGAATTCTAATCGACACCGGAAGTTCGGTGAATATTCTCTTCTACCATACTTACAAGACGATGGGCGGAAAAGATGAGGATTTGATTCCCTCGACTTACAAGATATATGGCTTTAATGGCACTTTGCAAACAAACCAAAGGGAGAAGTTCACATGAGCATACCTCTACAAGGATTATCAAGCGATGTCTTATTACTGTGTGGTTGATGTGGAATCCCGTATAATGCACTAATTGGGAGACCATGGCTTCATGAAATCTTGGGGTCGCCTCAACATACCATCAATGCATAAAATTTCCACACCCAAGTGGCATTGGTATCATACGGGGAGACGGAAGGAGTCATGCAACGTGCCATGAGGTCGATATAGAAAACTGCTACGAAGAAAGAAGTGCCAAAAGAAAGGGTTGGAAGCAACATGTGAGAAATGAACGAGAGAAAGGAAAAAGCCGATGGTAGATGCTATAGAAGTGAGGGGCTGAACATACCCGCGAGGTGAATGCTCAGAGACAGACCAATATTACAACAATGAAGAAGCAAAAGATATGAGGAACAAAAGGCATAAGAAGTGAATAATCAATAACGACGCAGGATGCAAAGTAACAAATTGAAGTAATGATGTGCGAGAATCTCGCCAGACAAGAGTAAAATGAGAATACGACTAAGAAAGAAAAGTGAAATACAACAAGTGAAAACGAAATCGTGCGAATACTTCGCAAACAAATATCGGCAAATAATGAAACATGAATGATTGAATGATTTAACAAATATAAATGCGCAAATGAATGGGACGAACCTTTATGGCGTACACCCTAGTTCGCGAATAACATTTCGTAAGAGGCAAATGTAAGACCTAAAGTGCGTCATATAAGGGGTATCTCTCGCCGTGGTTCGGGGGAAGGTTACACGCTCCTGAAGCTGAACCATGAAAATTTGGGGCCCATGAAAGCCTATCAGGAAGAGGTACCTTGGATTCCCAACTATATATGTAGGTTATACCACAGTTGGGCGACCGAGGGTCTCTTCTTAGGAGTCGGTGTATGCACAAGGCGCCGAGGTACACGGTTGAGCGAGTGCCCGGATGGATGAACCTACCTGGCCATTCTTGGCAAGTCTTGGCATGCGTTGCACTCGCCAAGAAAACTCCACTTAGGGTGCGGTCTCGTAACCATAAACCCTATAGGTATAAGGGATAAGAGGCTGCGAAAACAAGCAGTTTGTTGTTAAGACCGGATGGGAGGAGCTAGTCTTGTATGGCCGATGTTTCGCCTCCTTGAAGGGCAACCGGGAGATTATAAGGCGACGCTCTCCATTAGGGGTGTCAAAACAGACGCAAATGTCATGAGGCTTTGTTTTCGCAAGGAGACTTAGGCTTGTCATATTTGTGCAATGATCTGCAGAGGCAATAATACTTAGCGAGGGTAAGGCGAGATCAATGGGTCTTTACACGAAAGTGTCACGGACGTCTGCGATTTCGTCGCAAGACGGCAATGTCATAGGACTTTATATTCAAGGATATCTAGGCTGTCATATTGTTGCAACCAAAACATCCTATGAGGCAAAAATACTTGAAAAATGATAAGGCAAGATCAATGGGTCTTTACATACAAGTGTAAAGACGTCCTGCGATTTTGTCGCAATGAACAGTGGCGAGGAGGACCTCCCAATTAGGGAGGTCTGACTTGGAAGACCACACAAAATGATAAGGCAAGGTCAATGGGCCTTTGCATGAAAGTGTAGAGCGGCTGCGACCTTGTCGCAGCAAAAGATAGCATTCTCAATTCATAAAGATATCTCGACCTCGTCGCGGCTATACATTTCGATAACACTAAAATTATTATCCAACAAAATACATGAGGATAACTAACTTCTTCCATCAGAAGATAAATACCAGAGGCAAGTATGGGAATGGAAAAGATGGAATATTGTTATTCATCTTCCAATGAAAGAGTTATACATCAATAAAGATAGTCAATTATATTACAAGGAAGAATTGCCAAAAAAGGGAGTGAAGGTTGAATTCAGGGGGGAAAAATCCAAGAAGCACACTACAATAAAGATACAGAAATATACAGATATTACAGGCAGCGAAAGAAACAAAAAGAGTTATCTCTGGGGTGATTTTTCTCCTTCATCTGATTCTCCAGTTTTATTATTCTCGTCGCCAGAATTTTCTTCTTCGCCAGCTTCGCTATCAGAAACATCGGAGACAGTAGATTCTCGGGAACCTTTTCAAGAAGCCGGGGATATGTATGCGAGGGATGTTCTCAGTGTTTACAAACATACTCCATGGCTCCATTGCGAAAAAAAACGAACGGCATCATTATTAAAGTTTTTTTTCACTGTCGTTTCAAATTGTTCCTTCAACTTGGAATACTTGTTATTACGGAGGGAGAGACTCTTCGCGGCCGTTGTTTTTCGGATTCGAGTTCTTCAATTCTCATTTGGAAAATTCCGCCGAGTTGTTCTTCTCGTATTCAAGTTCTCTAATTCTAACTCGAAGCCTCTTCTCGTATTCCCAAATAAGTAACAACAAGTTAATAATTTACAAGCAATACTACGAAGTAAGAAGTAGTAAGGTGTAATAAATAACCTTCTCTATCGATATCATATCTTTAACCAGGGAAGTATGCTCGGCGTGAAGACTAACATCAACACCTAGATTATTTACGGCATTATCTAAAACTTTCGCTGCCGAGGCGAATTCATCGTCACTATTTATAACAAGGAGGGAACGAATTTGATCTTCTCGCTCACTAAGCAAGGAATTACAGCGAAGCAATTCATCCCGCTCAATTTGTAATTCAAGAAGAGATTTTTGAAATGTTGCTAATGCCCATGCACCATTATTAGCAATGCGATCTTTATCATCTATATGGTCACTAATTTTCTTCCTCAAAATTTTGATTTCCTTATTGGACTCGAGAAACATTCGTTTAAATTGGTTGGCAGACACTTAAACCAGATCTATGTTCAATTTCTAAAAGACGATATTTGATCCAAGTTCATTTAATGAAAGGGAGTTAATTTTGTTTGATGAACTACTTAAAGAGTTGTTGAGGTGAGCGAGAAGAAGGTTATTATCCATAGGATCGGAAATGTATGGAGAAGAATAGCCTCATCGGAGAGATTATATACATCTGCATGAAAGTAATAAGTTAGGTAGCAATAGGCGACCATTAAAATAAAAATAGTAAAAGGAGGTAAAATTTTATACCATAAAGTTCTTGATTGGCATTTTGAAGAGTGGACACCTTATTCTTTTGGGAGTCAAGTTCGGTGTTTAACTTTTTGAATTCTCTCGTCTTTATCGCGAGATGGCAGATTTCGGTCTCTAATTCTTGAATCTTCTTGCTCAATTGCAAATTCTTCTTTTCAAGATTGTTGCGTCTTCTCTCAAGGTCCGAGGCAACTACAAAGGAAGATCTTCCAACCTATAGAAGAAGATAGAAAAATCATTAAAACATATATATATACTTAAACAATTTAAAGTTAGCAGGAAGTATGACCACACATACCGAGAGACCCAAGTGCATTCAAAAGGTCGGGAGACACAACTCTAGAGACTCCATTGAATGAATTATTGCCTTCCAGATGCGGATTACACACGTTTGCGAGAGCCCCGCAAAGAGAAGCTAGGGAGCATCTCCCATTCCTTGGAAACAGATCGAGAAAATCTTGGATAACCGATCCATGGAAGAACTGGTCGATGGAATCTTTTGGCGAGAGAAGATTTGATTCATGATTATCCTCGTCGAAGATTCGAGCTTGAGCTAAGGCGAGAAGAGGATTGGACCTTTCGCTTCTTAGTTAAGGGGGCGGAGGATTTACCCTTACGAGCGGCAGTTTACCCTTACTTTTAGTCTTCGACAATAGTTTCTTGACTCCAACCTACGCATACGCATCAAGATAAGAAACAGAGGCAACAATATTGTTTTAAATAAGAAGAAAGGAAGTGATTCTTACTTCACTCGTAAGCGATCGAAGCAATGTCAAAGTATCCTCCGACGGATCCTTTTTGTAGCTTCTTTTCAACCTGGCTATCTGAAAGATTTCACAAACTTAGCAATTATAGAAAGAAAGTTGCGAAAGCAAGATTTGAAGTCGGGGACATACCTCTTTCTTCTTCTCAGGCCATTTGAATTCCCAAGGATGATATCCTGCGAGATTCGCAGGAAGAATATGCGAGCCCGCGATGTAAGGACCACTTAAGATCAAGGGTACGACCCACCATTTCTCATCTTTGGAATGACGAGGAGAGGTATTATTGCCTGGGTGCCAGTCAATGTCTTGCATGAGTAATTTCTCTTCAGAAACATTATCCTTTTTCTTTAGGCGAATGCCCCAGCGAGATTTCGCATTCACCATAGTTATCACTGAGTAATTTTCAAAAAAGTTTTCCACAGTGTATTTCTCAACAAACTATTTCCAAGTCTGCGAATTTGGGATTTCGACGAAATTAGAATATAAAGATCCTTTACCTGCACATGATTCGCGAACTCAAGCATCGGGCGAATACAATCGCCACTTAATTGATAAACGGCAGAGAGAACTTTTCATGGGCCAAAATTTCATAAAATAAAGGCAACTCGGGATTGTACAAGGGAATAGGAAGTCCCGCGAGAAGTCGCCGAGCGAGACTATAATCTTTTGATCATTACATTGATGATCGAGAAAAGATTTGAGAAAGAATAGATGAGGGTTCTTGATCGGGAATGGTTGACAGAGTAAAACCCTTCTCGAGCAACTTCGTTGAACTTCTTCGAAAGAAGTTTTGTATGCACGGCCCGAGGAAGCCATTTATCGGTATGGGAATGGATGGAAGATTGGAGATTAAAAGCGGCGCTAGAAAGGATGAAGAAAATCTTTGCGGTAGCGGGAGCGCAAAATTGCGGAAGGAGAGAATCAAAGAAAAGTTGCGAGACAAACTAAAAGATGAAAAGGAGGGGAAAAGAAAACTATATATAGGGGAAAAGAGCCTCGAGAAAAACGAGGTCATTTAATGCGAAGAGACATGAACGGTCAAGAAAAAGTGGTTGAAAGAGACGTGTCAGAGTAAAGACATTAATAATCAAAATCCGTGTAAAAATATAAAATCAAGATTCTAAAGATAAGCGATCGCGGCAACAATATCGTAAAAATCTCATGATACTCTTCCCTTCAGTAGGAGAAATATGAGGAGAGATAAGAAACGATACTTCATATATATCCCAAAGAAGCTCCGGAACTTCGCAAAAGAATAGAGGCAAGTACGTACTTTTCAAGTACAGTATTCTTCTGCTCATTCCTTCATCAACAAAGATCAAAGATTACTACAACAACGGATTTTTCCTTTAAGATCGCTCTTCAAGCAATATTCAAGGAAAAGAGGCAAGATGTAGGATCATAATATCGCAATGCATAGGGCTCGCGGGATCAATAAACGACGGTAACGCGAGGGAGTCGCAGGAAACTAAAATAAACGACGCGATGAGAAACGACACACAAAACAACCGAAAGACATGGGACTGGCGAGGTTAAGAAGTGTCGCGAGATTGAATAGTTGTACACTGGCGACACTTCGCGAGACATTCCCGAAAATAAAGGATATCTTAGCTGTCATCCACTATGTATTACCCTATATAAAGGGTTGAGTGAGTCTGTTGTGAGGGGAGATCTTTTTAGAATTGTTAGGCAAGTCATTAGGAGAGAGAAAGTTTAAGAGTGTTTTAACTTCTAAGTGTAATTCTATTTTCCTGTGTAAATACTTCATGAATTCAATCAATAAACGTCTGAGAAAGGCGTATTTTCAGGAATATCATCAAAAAGACAAGGGTATGAACTAAGAGAAATGTGGTGATCATTGCAAACTGTTTCAATAGTTTGATTGCGAAAACGAACGACATCGTTATTGAAATTCGCTATTGTAGCTTGCAGTTGCTTCTTCAATTTAGAATACTTGTTGTTACGAAGAGAGAGGCCCTTTGCGAGTTGCTCTTTTTCAGATTCAAGTTCTTCAATCCTTGTCTGAAATCTCTTCTCGGCTTCTGCAAACATGTGACAATAAGTTAACAACTTAATAGCAATACTATAGAAAGAAGGAGCAATAAAATAAAAAAGAATAATAAACAACCTTCTCTGTCAGAAATCATATCTTTAACCAAGGCAGTATGCTCGGCATAAAGACTAACATCAACACCTAAGTTATTTATGGCATTATCTAGAACCTTCGCACCCAAGCGAATTCGTCGTCATTATTTATAACAAGAAGCGAACGAATTTGATTTTCTCGTTCATTAAGTATGGCATTTTGGCGAAGAGATTCATCTCGTTCAACTTGTACTTCGAGAAGAGATTTTTGAAATTTTGCTAATGCCTGTGCACCTTTATTAGCAATGCGATCTTTGTCATCTATAAGGCTACTAATTTTCTCGCTTAAAGTGTTAGTTTTTTCATGGGAGTCAAGATACATTTGTTTAAATCGGTTGTCTAAGCCTAAACTAGATTTATGTTCAATTTCTAAGAGATGAAATTTGGTTCGAAGTTCATTTAATGAGAGAGGATTAATCTTGCTTGAAGAACTATTTAAGGACTCATTGAGATGGGCAAGAAGAACATCATTATCCATAGGCTCGGGAAATGAATGAAGAAGGATGGCTTCATCGGAAAGATTATATATGTCTGCGAAAATGATCAGTCAGGCAAAGAAAAATAAATGGCAAAATAAAAAGAAGTGAAAAAGAAGAGTTTTATACCATAAAGTTGTTGATTGGCGCTTTGAAGAGTAGAAATTTTGTTCTTCTGAGTAGACGATTCAGTTTCCAATTGTTGGATTCTTTTGCGAAGAGTAGCAGACTCAACTTCTAATTCTTCGCTCTTGTTGCGAAGTTGAGTATTCTTCTTCAGTTGAATATTGTATCTCCTTTCAAAATCTGATGCAACGACAAAAGAAGCTCTTTCAGCCTATAAATAAAGATAAAGAGGTTGTCAAGATATAATATAAAATTAAAATCATGAGGAAAAATAGAAATTCAGACATACCAAGGCATTAAGTGCGTTCAAGAAGCTGGGAGATACAGATCTGGAAACCCCTTTAAAAGAATCATTGCCTTCTAGTAAAGTAGCATTACACACATTTGCGAGAGCCTCGCAAGTACTAGAAAGGTGATTGTCTCCGATTCCTTGCAGGAGTCCGAGAAGATGTTGGACAATTGCTCCATAGGGGATTCATTGATTGACCCCCTTTGCGAAAGAAGTGCTCAAATCATTATCATCTTCATCAGATGTTTCACTAGATGAAGGACTTGAATGAGAAGAAGATTGAACTTTTTGTTTTTTGGAAGGTGGGGCAGTGGATTTCCCCTTGCGAAGAGGACCTTTGCCTTTTCCTTTGACCTTCGCAACTTCGGGAGATTCTTCTCCCTCGATGATTTCGACACCAACCTGTACACACGAATGAAGATAAGAAATAGAGGCAACAATATTGTTTAAAATGACAAGTCTAATATTTCTTACCTCATCCGTGAGTGAACGAAGTATCGCCAAAGTATTTGGCTTTGGATTCCTTTGGTAACTTTTTCTCAATTTGGTAATCTGGAGATTTCACAAGGTCAGTAGATAATCAAGGAGGTAAAATTCGCAAAGTCAGCGAAGAATAGAAAACACACCTCTTTTGCCTTCTCGGGCCTTAAATTCCCAAGGATGATAGTCATGAGATTCGCAGGAGTATATGAGAACCCGCAATATAAGGTCCGCTCAAAATAAAGGAACAACCCACCATTTATCATCTTTGGAGTACCGAGGAACATTATTTTTGCCCGAATGCCGCCCAATATCTTGCACAAGTAGCTTGTCACTGGGAATATTATCTTTTCTCTTCAATCGAGCACCCCAGCGAGATTTATCATTTCTCATATTTATTACTTCATAATTCTCAAAAAAGCTTTCTACGGTATACTTCTCAGCGACTATTTTTAAATTTGCGAATCTAGGATCTTTGACATCATCAGGATATAAAGATCCCTTACCAGCGCCGCGGTTAGTAAATTCAAGCATTAAACGGATGCAATCGCCGCTTAGTTGATAAATAGCTCGCGAGAATTTCTCATGAGCAAGAATTTCATAGAATAAAGGCATCTCGGGATTGTAGAGAGGAATGGGAAGGCCTGCGAGGATTTGACCTACGAGATTATGATTTTCGATCATCACACCGATGATCGGAAAACGATTTTGCGAAAGTATAGACGAAGATTCTTTATCAGGAATGGTTGATAGGGTGAAGCCCTTCTCCTGTAAATTCTTTTGAGCTTCGTTAAAAAGGGGTTTATATGTACGACCAAGTGAAGACATTATTAGAGTATGGGAATGAATAGAGAATTAAAGATCAAGAGAAAGAAAAAAGGGGAAGGTTTACAGTAGCAGAAGCGCAAATTGCGGAGGAAGAGAGTTGAAGAAAAGTTGCAGAGGGAAAATAAAAGAGAAAAAGAGAAGGGTGAGAAAACTATATATAGAGAAAAGAATCCTCGAGAAAACAAATGCATTTAATGCGAGATGGTACATGAATGGTCAAGAATAAACGGTTGAAAGAAACGTGTCAAGAAAAGAATGGAAGAAGAAACACCTGTAATAAATTCCGTGTAAAAGTACGGGATTGAAACAGATGAAGATGAGCAGTTGCGGAATTTCAAAACATTGGTTCTCATGACATTCTCTCCTTCGCAGAGAAGACATGAGAAGAGGCAAGATGTAGGATCAGAACATCGTGACATCAATACTTTGCGAGATTAATAAATGACATCATCGCGAAGGTGTCACAGGGAAGTAACATAAATGACGCAAGGAATGACGATAGCCAGAACATGAGAAATGTGTGAAGATTTAGCGAGATTTAGGAGTGTCGCGAGAACGAACACTTATACACTTGCAATATTTCGCGAGTCATTCCCGAAAATAAAGGACAGCTTAGTTGTCATCCACTGAATACTACCCTATATAAAGGGTTGAGTAAGTCTTTTGTAGGGAGAGTTCCTTTTTAAAATTGTTAAGCAAGTTATTAGGAGAGAGAAAGTTTTAGAGTGATTGTAATTCTATAACTCATTTCTATTTCATATATTAAAGATTCAAGTATTCAATTAATAAGAAGTATAATCATTCATCTAAAAATGAATTAATTGAGTAAGTTCTAGTGAGGGGTGTGGTGTAGGATTTCCTGTAATCACATATGGATTTAATCTGGGCCATCCAATCATGTTGGTGAAGTTAGATGGTCATGATCGTTTTCTGAGACTGATATGGTCAGTTCATGTTCAAATATACTCAATCGGGCTAGTATAACACACCGAGAGTTATAGCCTCGTATGGTATTTCGTACATGCTTCATTCTTAATGCTTGGAGATTCGTGTTGCCCTGCTGAGAACAACACTCAGTCGTCATGCCGCACCGGTAATGGGTACAGGAAATATAAGGCTGGTCATGCATTAATTTATAATGCTGTAAATTCACAGGGTATATGGGATTGTTGCTACATGCTCCAACCTGGATGAATTTCGTGTATTTAATTCATAGAATGGGATTGTTGTCGCATGCTCCATTCTAGGTGAATTAGTGAGGTGAAGAAGTATTCATCACTTATTAATGGCTTTATCTTTTGCAAGTGTTTATGCATAATAATTTTGGCCTTTACAAATTTATCCTTGAATGAAAATCCACCATCAACATTAAGTCCCCTGCCTAGCGCATAATGGTTACACTATTGTGGGGTAGGCATGAGATGGTGACATACATATGTGAGAAAGACAGGATAAAGAAAGTTTACCCGGAAGAGTATTAACCGACCGCTGGTTGTCCATGTCGTTGTGCTTGTATAGAATCTTTTGGTGGGACCGGTTCCCTTCTTTGGGTATTTGAATCAAAAGACGAATTCAAACAAAAGAGGAATCCTTGTTTTATTGGGATTCTTCTAATTTTTGTCTATAAAAGAGACCAGCCTCTTTTCTTTTTCTCACGATTTTTTTTTTGTTTTTGTTGAGCAGCTCCCGTCCGTGACCAACGCCGCGCCTCCCGCCCGACGATGTCGCCGTTCTTCTTTGCCGGAGTTCTTCTGCGTCGGGACGTGCGCCGCCGTCTTGTCCGTCCAAGGTAGGTTTCACTTTTTTTTTTTTTTTTTTTTTTTTTTTTTTTAAGGAAAAAACCCTAATTTCTTAGGTAAAAATCTCTTGATAGATACATCATGCTTAGCTTTCTCATCAAGATCGATAGTAAAAATTACCCATTTTTGCTAGGATGGTTTGGTTCCGAAAGTCCGTGAATACGTCATTTTTGCTTCTTCTTTCGTCGTTGCATGCAAAACTAGCTTCTTAGGTTATAGATTGGAAAGAGATTTTGACTTGAATTTCGTAAACATAATTCCCACGAACATAAGAAAAACCGTGTTGTAATACGTGCACATGAATGTGGTCCCACCGCGTGCGTTTGATCTGAACGTAGGTCTTACCCACATATGCTTGACTGAAAGTCAACCTTATATTAGCCTCATGCCCCGAACCAACACCGGACTTGAAACTTGAGCAATACCATACTTGAAACTTATACCGGACTTGAAACCAATACCGGACTTGAAACCAATACCAGACTTGAAACTTGTCTTAGGACTTGAAACCAATACCAGACTTGAAACTTGTACCGGACTTGAAACTTGTACCGGACTTGAAACCAATACCGGACTTGAAACTTGTACCGGTGCTTAGACCCAATCCCGATCTTGTGCATTCCAACGTGAATGCAGTTCGCACTCGCTTTTTTTTATATATATATATACAAGTACTGACTCCTGTATTTATTGTAGAATGAAGAAAAGAACTCCTGTCGATATGTCTTCTGGAGATAATGCTGGTGCCGAGTCGGGAAGTGTTGACAGCTTCAAAGATATGCCGAACATTGCTGATGAGTTGTTCACCTTTTCTTTTCCAAAAGTTAGGAAACATCCCTCTCACAGATAGTCCTACTTTCCAATTCGAAGAAAATATAGAAGCGATCCATCTTCTTCGGCACTTGTGATGAGGTTCTTTCTTCAAAGAAATGAATATCCACCATCTCCTATCGACTTCAAGACTTGTCATACTCCACTGGCCTCTTATGAAGGATGGATGAGGCGCATGTTGAATAATAAGAACATTAAAGCCAAATTGACCAAAGCGCAAATCCTCAATGCAGTCATGGCATCTGCTACTCTTGAAATTAAGAAAGATGTTGCGGGCTTGATTACTTTCATTTCTCGTTGGCGCCATTCTACTCATACAGCTATATCCGGATGGGGAGAGATGACTATTACTCGGAAAGCGTAGCTGCATTAATGAACCTTGCCTGTTCTTTGGGAGTTTTCATTATGAGCTTTCGACACGGAACAACGTGATTATGACACCATACTCCAGAAAGGTGGCGGGGCGACAATAACTGGACAAGGAGGAGAAAAAGATACAAGATGCTTTTACACCGGTGGGTATCGGAATGGTCTCCTGTAGACCCAAAATCGGGTCATGAGTTGGAAAACGAACTCAGCGTGATTGCATTCCTATCTTTGTGGCTATCCAAAGATATATTTGACGATGGTTCTGGAAAGAAGAACATAAGAGGTGTTCTTGTTAGAATTGCTATAAATCTAGCAAAAGGTGAAGTTCTTCCCTTAGGTGCCTTGTTCCTCGGATCGTTGTATTCTCATCTGGACGCTTTAGCAATGGACATGCATGTTTCCAACGGGTACAAGAAGGTGGAGTCGTACGTCCACTTCGCTTTTCTTCAGGCATTCTTGTGGGAACATTTAAAAATTTATGCTCCTGTTCCCCAACTTCGCTCAGAAATTTGTACGGTGGCTCGAGAATACTTTGTTGGCAGAGGAGGCGTCCCAGAGCCGGTGTGAAACTCGTGGATATCTTTGATAATATGTCTTCTGTAAATTAACGCCCATGGGGGCCGGTCCACTCTTCCATTGCTCAGCCGAAGACTTTTGCTATTGCTTCTAACGGACCTGATGCTGCGTTGCGTACTGATGTCGAGACTGTGAAATTTGGAGAACTTATTTACCTGCACATCTGCATTCCGGGATACATCCCGTCTCTATTCAACGAAGCTCTTACTGTGACTCCGTACAACATCGACAGGGCTGCTTGTCAAATGGGATTTGACCAGGGTGTTCCCTTTATTCGTCCTTCGGAGGCTTCGAAAGAACTTCTCCCGGTTATCTTTGATGCTGACATATTCTTGACATTGCAGAGTCTTCCCTTCTTGCCTATTGGGAGAAACTCAGTGGTAACCGACAAGTATAAGAAATTTTGGAGGAAGCAACTGTTGGCTTTCCAAGAATTCTCGGAGGATGTTGTGACAGATTCCCGTGGTGAGCCATCTTCGACGTCCCAAGGAGCATTTCCGGTTGAGGCCAATTCCATCCAAACGAACCGGAGGCCGAGGATTGCAGTCCCCAAGCGGAGAGAGATCTAAGAGGCATGCATGTGGTTCGGTGATCCTGAATTCCTCCAATATGCAGGTATTTAAATCTCTTTCTGTTGATTCCTTCATTTCTCTAGAGTAAATTCTTCTAAGAGTAATCCCTGCTTGAAATCAGGGAATTCCGAAAGAGAATGTCTTCACAAGGTTGGCGCGCATTCGAATGAGAAGGTCTAATGTTGGCCTTCAATATGAGAAGTCCAAGCGGTATCGATCTTCATGTTGAGAAGTCCGCGGTTTTCGATCTTCATGCCGAAGTCTGGAGAAACCGCTCCTTTTCCAGACCATGACAGAGATGATGCAAGCTCGGTTGGACAAGGCGCCTCCCTAAGTGATCTTGTTGATGGGGCCGTGATGGAAATTAGCACCTAGAGCGAAGTAGATATCGGGAGGAATGTAAGAGAGGCAACATCCGCTATTGTTGAGGTGGCTCCCCTTGAAGAATGTTCTGAGCATGTTCTAATAAACAAGGTTGTCGTGGTGAATCCTTCTGAAAGACCTCCTGCAACTGACAAGGCTCCTGTGATTGGTGAAGTATTGGTAATGCAGCCTGGGGCTTTGTTCGACCCTCCTTTTACTTCGTCCCTTATCCAGGTCATGTGTTGGTTGGAGGATTCAGTGTGCCGGCTCAGTTCGAAGAGTTGTATACGGCGATATAGGAGAAGCATGGCCACATTGCTACCACTACGAAGCTCAAAAGCCGTCTTGCGTTGGTCAACCGCGTCCAGGAAGCTTTATTTTCTATCCATGGGATGAGCGTCACGACTGGTCGAACGGTTTCCGAGGAGATGATTGAAGAATGGAAGTGTCATCGAGACGTGTTTGCGTAGTACAGCTTCAATGCTCCTTGGTTCTTCAAGGGGTTCTCCGAGATTCGGGAGCTCCAAAATTACAAGGTAAAGCCCCTTCTCGTAGAATGTGTTGCTCGCCATGAAGAAGAGGTTGAAAAGTTGTCTGAGGAGTTGAAGCTGAAGCAGGCTGTACTTCAAAGGATGAAAGTCGCTCTTGCCCAGAAGGACGAGTTTTTGCTGAAGGACTTTCCTTGAAGGACTCGTGCCATATACTTGTCTCTTCTTTTAGATGCTTTTCTTTTTGAGTGATAGTGAGGATTTCCTTTCACAATTTGACTTCCGGTTTTGAATTAATAGGTAATTGAATTGGTTTATTTTCAGATAGTTTTGTGAACGACTTTTCTGAAAGAGATTATTTTGAATGGAATTTGCATCTTGGTCATGAATGATTGCACATGTCATGTGAAATTGTAAACGTTGCATAAAAGGGAAGTATGAATGGAAACAAACATGGCATTTGATCATTGAGCCTCTTTCTCTATATGCGGGGTGCCAAGTCCCCGGTAAATTCTAAAGCTATCTTTCTTGTAAAATTGTTGAATAGAACTTACTTGCTTTTGAAGCTTTACTTGTATCAACCGTAGTAGCCTTTCTAAGGAAATCATCCGCATTAATCTCTCAGATAATGAGATCTATCCCTCTGAACCAAGTTTCTCCTGAACAATGCGCTTCAGAGTGTTGCATTCACTGGTGGGGTGGTGAAGGAACCGGTGGAAATGACAGTACCTCGGGTCCATTACTTCTTCGTCAGTTGGTGGACGCCATACAGGAGGTAGTTCTACCTCTCTGTTTCGTACCCACGCCTCCAGCAACTCCAAAATCTTTTCCATTGGGAACAGAAAGTGTAGGTACTTCGAGTCTAGCTTTTCCCGCATTCGTGGGCATTGTGGTGTCTCTACGCGTCTTCGATGTGGAGCACGTTTCGAGATGAAGTTGGAAGACTTATGAGTGCCATTATATCCGTGGATCGCTTGCCTGGGTGACGGAGTGCGGAAGGTGTCGTAATATCACCGCCGAGTGATCGAATTGAACGCTCCCATCCTCTCGTACTCATGTGTTTCTTGATTGATCTCTCCTTCCTCGAGCGTTCCTTCACTTAGTTGAAAGGTCGATGTGGATTGGGCAGTTTTCCGGGCTTCGACAAGAGTCTTGAGATATAAATCTTCTAGTAGGGCTCCGTAAGTTTAGGCTCCCTTTATTTGTCCTGCAGACGTTGTGGTACCCCGGACAAGTCTTTTCCCCCGTAAAGTCGCCTCGAGTCTTCGTTGTCGGCTAGACCATGTCGCTGGTTTCCCCTGAGTCCCCTGCGATTACGCGTTCTTTCTGCATCTTCACTGGTAAAGGTATGACTCCTGGCTAAGGATTCAGCATTTCTTGCACAGTCTGAGTATATGCCTGCCGACCCACCTTGTAGTTGTGTTATTATATCATTCAAAAGGCGGAATGTTTCACTCTGCCTTCTAGCGATACCGGCTTGATTTGCCAAGACATCCTCCAACATTCTAGCTACACTTCCCATGATATCTGAACCACCTGTGGTTTCTGGTGAGGATACATTGCGTGATGAAAACCGTAAAATTGAGAATTTTACTTTTTTCAACCGAGAGATTAATCTCCCATTGTGGTCGCCAATTGATTATGGGTGAAAACTATTCCTGCCGGATTTGGTAATTTGTGGTGTGTGGATGAGGAATGAATTTAAACCTTAAACAAATGCACTGTGCGGTGAGTGCTTGTAGATTTAGGAAATCAATCTGTACAATTCTGGCCTAAACCAAGAAATGGCCGTTCCAGACTTGTTTCGGTCACAAAGTGAAGGAGATGGGGTTGATCTTAGGGAGGGAAGCGAAGAAGGTGTTGAGATTGTGAAGGCGTAGGCTTGTTTATGACTTGTAACAGAAGGCTGAACCGGCTTATAGGATGTAAGCTATCAGTTCCGGTGTTTGAATACGTTTTGTATTAACACTTGGTTTCTGTCTTGTCTTGACTTGTGTTGTTCTGTTTTTGGAAATAGGGAGGAGAACCTTTTTATACAAGTCATTTGAGCCTTATTCACGTCTCTCATGGGAAGTTGAGGAAGTGGAGTGATGGAGTAGTGGAGTTGTGTGTTGGTGCAACACGACCGGTCTTGCCCACTTCTCCTGTATCTCTAACCGTCCATGACTTCCCCGACACGCTTCTTGTGATGGCACGCTGCACATCAAACCGCCAGACCAATACCCCGCATGTATCCCCCAGTTTGTGACATGATTGATGTCTCGAGTGTGTGGATCGTGGGACCCACATAAAGTAGCATGTAATGCTAGACTAAATAACTGAGTTATTTAGGAAGTCGATACTCGTGAAGTATCATGTGTATTGTATGCAGGTACTGCATCAAGTAGATTCAACATGTATGAAGCATCGCTGTTTTTAAGGCTTACCGGAGTAAGTCACGAATTTAAGGCTTACCGGAGTAAGTCACGAATTTAAGCGTCTTAAAATAGCATCATGTCCAGCCATCTTCGAGTGATCGTTTGAGGCTATACAGGTAAGCCCTGACTTGACCGATCACTCCAGGTGGAAGAGTGGTGGACAGTGATTGGGGTGACACCTTACTGATAGCCTAACTCATGTCTTAGGTTGTCCGCCCAAGCTGGTAAAGTTGGACGGACGAGATGACTTGCGACCCTCACCTGCAACCGTGGATTGGGGTTTAAGAGGTACGCAAGTTCCTCCTTTCAGCCTGGTCGAATCCAAGCATGGTAAGTGTTTTATAGAGGATCGATCATGCATGTGTGTAGACGACATGCTGGTGTCCATGTTTATACTTCACTATCCCACGAAGGTGCGATCTAGGCCACTCAAGTTTACCGGTAAAGAAGAGTGGCTGAGATTGATTTGCGACAGGGATCTTGTGCCGCAAAGGCCGCGCACGATGCCCACTTCGGGCGCATTTCAAGACGACCAAACCTGGTCGGTCTTGGACGATTGGTCCGGCGTGTAGGTGGTAGGCTGGTGTTTACGCCTATACCTGACTGTCCCATGAAACCGTGATCTGAGCCGCTCAATTTGTCTGGAGAAGTTGAGTGGTCGAGATTAGTTTGTGATTTGGGAAGCGCGACCACACTAGTTTGGGCGGACGATTTGGGATAACCAGGCATGGTATGCCTTAGTCGACCAGGTGAGGAGATTGATGGGTCCACGGTGGTCATGTTGGTATGACCGGACCTGCTTAATCTAATCTTGGGCCCTCCATTCGTGCCGGAGAAGATGGACGCTCGTGATCGATACAAACCCTAATTAGGGTTTTGGCCGGCCGTGCTTCATGCATTATTTTTCACGCACGAACGGGGACAACCAAACATGGTTGGTCCTGACCGATTGTTCATGTATGTAGGCGGCCCCACGGTGTTTGTGTTGACATGTTACGGGCCCTTTGAATCTATATCTACACCCTCCATCTATGCCTGCGAAGATGGATGGTTGAGACTGATTTGCGGCATATGTAATGTGTCGTAACCCTAGTTTAGGGTTTCACGTCCATGTTGTTTTTGGATGGACGAACTGGTAAGAGTTACTTCCCTCTTGGGGAGGCCGACTATGCGGGGCCCGCATTGAGTCGGTAGTGAATACTCCAATACCTTTTTAAGGGTATGGATTTGATCTGGGCCATCCAATCATGCTGGTGAAGTTAGATGGTCATGATCGTTTTCTGAGACTGATATGGTCAGTTCAGGTTCAAATATACTCAATCGGGCTAGTATAACACACCGAGAGTTGTATCCTATATGGTATTTCGTACATGCTTCATTCTTAATACTTGGAGATTCGTGTTGCTCTGCTGAGAACAACACTCAGTCGTCATGCCACACCGGTAATGGGTACAGGAAATATAAGGCTGGTCATGCATTAATTAATAATGTTGTAAATTCACAGGGTATATGGGATTGTTGCTACATGCTCCAACCTGGATGAATTTCGTGTATTTAATTCATATAATGGGATTGTTGTCGCATGCTCCATTCTAGGTGAATTAGTGAGGTGAAGAAGTATTTATCACTTATTAATGGCTTTATCTTTTGCAAGTGTTTATGCATAATAATTTTGGCCTTTACAAATTTAGCCTTGAATGAAAATCCACCATCAACACCAGGGTATCTTTTCATTACAGAAAGCTAGTAAAACTGATTTAAAGTCAAGGTTGAAACATACCTTTTGATATCTTTTCTTTACAGCCCATTCACCAGCAACTATTAGAGCCATTACTTCTGCCAAATAGTTTGTTGCAACCCCCAAACCTCCAGAAGCTGCACTCAAACATTCTCCAGTATCATTTATTGCCACAATGCCCAGACCTGCATTCCCAGGATTGCCTTTTGATGCACCATCACAACATATCAGCACTTTTCCTCTTGCAGGTAGCTTGAAGTAACATTGCTTTACAACTATCATTTTTGTAGCAATCCCTGTAATTCTAAAGTGAAGTAAAACTTGCAGATCATACATGTTGCTCCATTTTGATCCTTTCATTCTGAACCCACATTCCTTTGTGTAAGACAACATAACCTGTTTGAGTTTTTCAATTTCAGGTGCTTCATTCTCATAAATCTTCTTATTTCTTGTATGACAAAGTTCCACCATCACCTTGAATGCACTATTATACCAAATTTCCCGTATTGATTTACTTTTGCCTTTAGCAAATTTCAACACTTTTTCAAATGATGAAGGATTAAGGAAATTAAAAATACCTCCCAGCCAATGCCATATTTTGGTGCTGAAAGAGCATTTCCACAGTATGTGGTTGCATTGCCACACAGATAACACTTTGATACAGTTAGAAATCCTTTCTTCCTAACGGCTTCTTCGGTGGCGCAAGCTCCTCTTAAGATCTTCCATACACTAGCAGATGTATAAAGATGTACACTGGGATCCCAAACTTGCTTTGTCCAAGGAAAAGCTGGATATTTGTTCCTTATTTGTTGTGCTGCACTGGAAACAGAAAATTGTCCATTTAAATCTTTCTCCCATATCAGTTTTTCAGGGCCTTTACTAATGGCTTTTGATTTCATTCTTCTCAAAGAAGTTGAACATTTGTGTTGGAATTTGCCATACACCATCCACAATTAGGTCTACAACTTTTAAGTTTTTGTTCCTTTGAACAAATTGATCTTCTGCATGCCTCTCAATAAGAGCATAATATTTGATCCATTTATCATTCCATACAGAAATAGATTTCCCATCACCCATAATCCATATTTTTTTGTCATTTATTTCAGTAATGACCCATTTAATCCCTGGCTAGCTAGATGATGTTTGTATGAAGTAGTCCATTCATTGTTCTTGTTTTTATACTTTTCTCTCATAAATTGTGTCCATTCTACATCTTCAGTTTCAATCTTCCATAAGAGTTTTATTAGCATTGCTTTATTCATCACTTCCAGCCTCCTTAATCCCAAGCCACCTTCAGATAATGGAGCATTAACTTCATCCCATTTTACAGTGATTAACTTTTTAACTGCAGGGACACCAGACCACAAAAAGTTCCTGATTATTTCTCACATTCTTTAATAACAGATTTAGGCCATTTGTATACAGCCACCCATACTGCAAAGAACATGTTTTAATAATGTTAATCTTGCTGAGAAAGCTAGAAGCTTACCTATCCATCCAGCAAGCATCTTCTGCATTAGTTTCACCATCCCCCAAACTTGATAAGATTTGACTCTCTATGGATTTAATATAACTCCCAAATAAGTATCAGGCAACTCAGAAAGCCCCATATGTAAGTAATTTGCAATTGCATTTCTTCTTGTATCTGAAATCCTCTAACAAAGCATTTGCTTTTATTTCTATTGATAACTTGTCCAGATGAATATTGGTACTTACTTAATAAGTTCATCAAATTGTCCAATGATTTCTTGTGACCATTGCAGAATATGAATATGTCATCTGCAAACATCAAGTGAGAAGGTTGACAGTTACCTCTTGTCACCATTGCTTGAATCTCGCCTTCTTGCACCAATTGTGAAATGTTTCTGCTAAGAGCTTCTTCTGCAAGAATGAATAGTATGGGTGATAATGGATAACCTTTTCTGAGACCCCTCCCTACACCAAAAAAACCATGTGGACCACCATTGATCATAGCAGACTCAAAAATATTTTTGATCCAATTAATACCAATTTCAGAGAAGACAAATCTTCTTAGTACTTCAAAAAGGAAATCCCAACTTAAGGAATCAAAAGCTTGAGTTATGTCCATCTTAAGCCCAAAATTTCCTCCTCTTCTTTTTATATTCAGTTCATTGATCAACTCAGAAGCTAACACAATTTCGTCATGTATGTTCCTTCCTTTATTGAATGCACTTTGCTGAGAAGAAATTAAATTTCCTATCAAGGTACTGATCCTTGTAGTAATAATTCTGGTGAAGATCTTGAAAATGAAATTTGCCAGACCAATAGGTCTAAATTGATCTGCTCTTCTTGCACCTTGCAC
Organism: Papaver armeniacum; assembly: GCA_023531295.1. NCBI lineage: Eukaryota > Viridiplantae > Streptophyta > Magnoliopsida > Ranunculales > Papaveraceae > Papaver > Papaver armeniacum. The sequence goes on along the minus strand of JAJJWW010003320.1, from coordinate 52,071 downwards.
TTTGGGAAGCAGGAATAAGAAGTTGGAATTTAATCCCTTAGAAATGAACCTGTAAGTCCAACAATATTGAATAGCCTCAATAAGCTTTGTACCTATTATTTCCCAAGAGAATTTATAGAAACTGCCAGGAAAGCCATCTGGCCCTAGAGCACTATTTGCATCCATACTGAAAACTGCACTTTTGATTTCCATTGCTGAAGGGATAGCAACAAGAAATAGATTATCTTCAGAATTGAGAATTTTTGGAATTGTGTCCAATATCTCCTCATGAATTGTAACATCTTGATATTCAAATTTCTTTTTATAGTGCTCCACCAAAATATTTGCTATTTGATCTTGTTCAGTAATTACATTTCCTTCAGCATTTTCCAGTTCTATAATATTGTTCTGAGCCTTTGTCTTATCTTTATAGTTGAGTGAAAAAACCTTGTATTAGCTCCACCTTCTTTAACCCATTTAACTCTTGATTTGGCTCTCATCAGCTCATTATATTGTTGAGAAACAATTTCATGTCTTCCCCTTGCTGTAACTAAACTGTTTAATAGTTCAGTATTTTTAGGATCAACATCTGACATTAATGTTGCTGCAAGAACTTCATCTTCAGTGGTCTTTACTTTGGTTTTGAGATCACCAAATACCTCCCAATTTCATTTCTTCAAAATTTGTTTTACTCTTTTTAGTTTAGTCATGAAAGAAAAAGCTGGATTGCCTGCTATTGCTTCATTCCATGCATCTTTGATTACTTCAAGAAAACCAAGATGAGAAGTCCAAATATGTTGATATCTGAAAGGAGCATTTACTGGTTTACAAATCTTTACTATAGAACCAAATAATGGACTATGATCTGATGTACCCCTGACACCAACTTTGTATGACCAACCATCAAATTTCTCCAGCCATTTGAGATTATAAAAAACTTTATCAATGTTACATAAATCTTGTTTTGCCAGCTCTATTATTACACCATGAATACTTGATTCCACTTCTTGTAGCTTGAATTAGATTACATGATTCTAAACAATTTCTGAAATCTTGCATTGAAACCTTAAGTGGTCTTCTACCACCAAACTTTTCATCATAACCCAACACAACATTAAAATCTCCAATTATCATCCAGGGATAATTCAATTGATTAATATAAAGTAATTCATCCCATAACTCTCTTTTGTCCACGGTGAGATAACCAGCATGAATACCAGTGGTCATAACATCACCAACTTGAACAGTGATGGCATGTTTTGTAGATGAAATTACAACTGGTCTTGATAAAGATGAATTCCAAAAAGGCTAAATATTTCCCTTTAGTGTATCCATAGAATTGTGTATAACCATTTTACCCATTCCAGCTGAATTAAAACTTCTAATTGCACTACTAGTAGCCTTTATTTTTGGTTCTGCTATCCATATTAATGAAGGACAAAAAGTTTTAACTAAATTTCTCAGTTTATCTTTTTCTTGAATTCTTTTCAAGCCTCTGATATTCCAGAATAATACTTTCATTTAGGAAGGGTTGATTGGGAAGTACCTGCACCTCCCATATTAGAACCAGATTTAACTAAAGTATTTGTTTGTTTTCTAGTAAGCATATTAGGAGCATCTGTAGTCTTTTTCTTAACAGGCTTACTAATTACTTTAGAAAAAATGTGATCCTGCTTTTTCAGCAACCTCCACAAGAACTTTAAATTTATTGGGAGAAGCAAAACTTTTACCTGAAGTAGCATTGTCTGTAGATTTGAATTTAGCATTAGAACCAGTTAATGCTTTCCAACCATCTGAAGTTGTTGCTTCTGTATTTATAGCTGATAGAATATTAGCAGTTAAAATTTTAGTTGAAACATTAATTACCAATGACTCAAAAGTAGCATTGTTGTTGTTCAAATTCAAATGCATCACCAAGTTTCTATAACAGAAAGCATAGTTTCCACAGTTGCACCCACATCAATAATTTTCCCAACTGATAAAGTAGGAAATTCATTTGGTGATTCCATAAGACCAGTAAATCCATTATCCTTGTTGAGTGAAGTATTAGTTTGAAGTGGATGAACACTGGCTTCAACTTCATCTTCTCCACCAAATTTCCCAGTCTCCAAGGTTGAACTAGAAGGAAAACATATATCAAATCCACCTATGTTCTGAGAAGTAACTTTTTTTTGAGTGTATCTCCATCGAGGTTTCTTGAATTTGTCCTTGGTAACCCCTTGATTTTGTTCTTTTCTGGCAACTCTGCATTCAGTAATTAGATGACCAACCACTTTGCATTGACTACAAAATTTAGGGATCTTAGACAATCTAATTTCCTGCTCAAATTTACAGTACTTTGATTCAACTGTGACTTTATTTGGGATATCACTAGACAGATCAATTTCAACCAATTTGCTAGCATAATATCCAAATTCTTTCTTCAGAGTTGTAGAATCAATTCAAATTGGTCTACCAATTGCTCTCCCCATAGAAATAAGTATATCCTCACGCCAATACTCAATACTAAGACCAGGGAACAACATCCATACAAATGCATTTGAAGAAGTTTGTTGCTCTGGTTTAAAATCACGTTCCCAATATCTAATCTTCAAATACTAAGATTATATTTCCCATAATCCTTCATAAACAAATTTCATATCGACCCCATTCTCTAGTTTGATAATAAAGAATCCTTTACCGAGAGGAATGAATTGACATTTACCTGTAAGAGTCCATTGCTTCCTTAAAATTGTTTCTGCAACTGAAATCTTCAATTTCATCAAATCCAGTCTTCCGATTAAGCTAAAACGCAATTCATTAACACTGTCATCTATTATCTCATCAGGAATGAAAACTGATGGACCAAGATTCATTGGAACAAAATTATGTTCAGATCTAAAGTTTTTTGAAATTTCAGATTCCGATCGAGAATTTGAAGTTTCCTCCATTGATTTCAAGTTTTAAGACATATTAATAAGGCACCTGAAGAAAAACGGTTAAGAATTTACTCTAACGAACACCTGAATCGAGATTATCACCTGAAATGATGACGATGAAGTTCAGAAGAGAAAACATCTTGAGAAAAATCTTCGGTTTGATTGCCGAGTTGCAGAGCTCAACTCCAGCGGTTATACTAATCACATATATTGGTAGTTCAAAAGATATGTAATGAATAACAATACCAATAATGCCTGGCGATTTCTCTTTCGATTCACAAAACAAGTTCATGAATTTACTTCCTTAAGAAAAATGTAAAACATTGTTTCCTAGGATGAAATCTTCACCTTATACCAAGGAATCCTTCTTCGTTGCAAAACAATGATTAAAGTTATGTTCTTTTCTACTTGTTATTAGTCACAAATTATCACCAACCGTAGGATAGCAGGTCCGCTTAGCTAGCCTCAAAATCCCTTATTTCACTGAGTAACAAGTCCGCTTAGTTATCGATTCTATCCAAAAGAACCACCTTGAGGTTCGCTTACAAGATGTAATTCCCTGAATGCATTAAGATTTATGAATTTAGGTTTAGTACTAGTAGTTAAACTCGGTTCGCTTGGTTTACTTTCTAGCGTTGTTTCTACACACAATTGCTCCACGGAATCCCTCCGCAAGGTCTCGTGTTTGCTACTTATGTAAAGAGTCAAGAAACGATTACTTATCTCCTAACTTTCACTAGCTTTAGATCAAATTAACAAATCAATTTAGTTGGCCACCTAAACAATCTATCAATCAATCATGAATGTCTTTAAGATCATTCCTATTAGTAAAAACAAACGATAGTCGTGTGAAAAACTTCAAGATAGAATTGAAACAAAACTCAAAACATATATTAAGAACTAGGAATTCATCCTCAATCAATAAGAAAATTAGCTACTCATGCTAAAAGTTCACACAAAGAATAAGAAAAGAAAAGTGTTGTGTGTGTAGAGAGGTGTGTAAAAGATGTAGAAAACTTCTCTATTTATAGGCTTCAATATTCTCCAACTCTTCCAAGGAATAGAATCCTTTTCCTTTAGCAATTCAATTTCCAAATCCAAGCCTTTCTCAACTCTTCATCTTCTCTTTCCAAATTTGAGTCCAATTCTCCATCCAATTCCTAGTCCAAGTCTTCACACCCATGAGAGAAGTCCATAGAAAATTCTCGGAATTTTTGGCTCATTGAAAACTCGGTATTGTGGCCTAATTTGACCGAATAGTCGCCGCCGGCCACCTGAAAATTTGTCTGTCAGTGGAATATTCGACGGAATATTCCGTCAGTCCACCGTTAGGACTAACGGTCAAATTGGTCAAACCGTCAGTCAACTGTTAGTCAACAGGGTCAAAGGGAGAAAGAGTCAGCTGAGTCAGTTCGTCTAAGTCAGGTCTGACTAAGCTTACTGGTCTGAGTGGATCGGCTGGATCACTGAATCGGCTGGATCGCCGAGTTGACTCGCCAGAACCAGAGTCCGTAGAGTCTCCTCACTGCTCGGGGATTTCCAGGCCACATTCAGGCCTCTTTCTGCTTCACTTCCCTGTTAAGAATCCTACACATTCATCTATTCACAGTTCCAAGCATTTCATCAGTTGTAGCATCAATACTATTCTCTGTGTCTCCAATTCCTTCTTAACTCTGACAGCAAACTTCCCATCTGAGCCTTATACTGAGTCACAACAGCTGCAGCTTCAAATCCACTTCACTGCCATCCCATAACACCATCGAGCCTTAACCCAAAGATATCCATATCTCAATTCCTATGGCAACAGAATGAATGCAACCGTATTTGCCATTAAGCCATCACCACTTCATAAACAGCCCCACAACAACCAATCACACCCCAAATGAGAGCAACGAAATTCATCACCATCACCAAATTCAAATCACTAATCGATTCAATCCTCTCGTAACAAAGATCACCATCTTCGTTATAACTCTTTTTTCCAGATCCGAGCTTTCTTGTATTCAATTTCTCATCGGTTCCAGCAAACCCATCTCAACTTCTTTAACAGAATCATATCCGTCTCTGTCTTCATCTGCTCATCCTTTGTCAACACTGAACCACCACCTTCACAATTTCATCGCAACCCAAAGACCCATCTCAATTTCAATTCCATAGCCACAAACCCATTAATCAAAACAGCGATAAAAATCCTAACTCCATTTTCATTTGGTTTTCAGAGATAACAAACCCTAATTTCTCCATCTCTATCTCACTCTGAGCTTTGAGCATCATTCTCGACCTTCAACTGCACGAACCCTAATCTTCTACTTCATCAATTCTCTCGATTTTTAACATCAGCAGTCGTCAGATCCCCTTCTCGTCTCGGACTCATTTGTTTCATAAATTACAGCTACCAACCATGATTTGCTTTGATTAATCATAATTTTGCTTTGATTAATCATAATTTCTCGATCTCTCATCAACAGCAGCATCCACTGCTCTTAGCTCTCGATTTCAGGCGAAATGAAAGAGATGAAGAATGAGAGACAAGAGAAGAAGATAATCTTCTCGAAAGATTTAGGGTTGGGTAGTGAGAGATGGGGAATTGATAAGGATACCCTTCTACATAAGATAAGGGTTATCCCAGATTGAGTGCCCTATAACACAGGTGGTTGCCCCTTAACACAGCTGGTTGTCTTTAGTTCTCATCCAAAAAGAAGCTGCCCCTTAACCATGTAGTTACCCCTTAACATCAGCTGGCTACTTTTAATACTCCTCTGAAAGAGTTGCCCTTTAACCCTGGCTCGTCTCCCAATAGTGTTTTCCTGTGAAATGATAATCCTGCCCTTTTTTGCTCAATTTGGATGATTTCTTCTTCTTTTCCTCCGTGCGACTCCAAAGTAGCTATAAAACTCAAAACAAGCGTAAAATACATAATTTACAAGAAAAATAACAAAGAAAGCACAATAGATAATAAATAGGATGTATTCTACACCCTATCACATACATAATCACAATAGCATTCAAACGATTATGTCGATGTCTTATATACAAAGTTTAATGGTTAAGTAATAAACCTCGTATTGTATTCCTTAGTACTATGTCCAACTAGAGTGTAATCATTCATGCTTCGCAGTTTTGTTTTCAATATGCACGACTTGAAAGATACGTTAGGGAATGAAACAGTTCAAGTCAAATATCACTAACCTCAAGTGGAAGGATGATGTTGTCGTTGTAGCTCCTTACTTCTTCACTTCTTTAAGTCTTCGCAATACTTGTAATGTATCATATCCTAATACTTTCAAGCTAACCTATACGAAGTTGACTCTAATACATAATCAATTGACTCTTAAAATGAGTTTTGGCTCACTAAAATATGACAACCAAACTTGACATACCAACGCTTGGTGGGTTCAACCGAGCTATGCTCTAACAATTAGCATCGTCGAAATTAACATGTTTCTCAATATTTCATCAAGATAACAATAACATAGAATATTCTAGATCTAAAATTTAAAATAAAGTTTTATCTAAAATTTACCACCGATCTTTAGATATGATTATGACGAATACTTTTTTAAGATTAAATCATCATTTTAAAGTTCAATCTTATTCAAAATCATCAAATCGTGCTTAATTAATTAACCATTCGGATTGAAAAGGGAGTGGGTAACTAGTACACCACCAACTTTTTCGTTCGATAATCCTTGTACAATCTATACGTTCGGTTTCAAAGCTGTATTTAATATTGTTTAACAAATTGAACCTAATATATAACCGAACTTCTCACGGACCAAATTCCAAAAGAACAAGTCTTATATAATATATATTTCAAGATACGAATTCAAGAAGAATGAGTCGGGTAGGTTCTTTACAGTTGAGTTCTATCTAGGTTTAGATACGTACAACCTGTGATATTTCAATTATAAAGATAAAAAAATATAATATGAAAAATAAATAACAAAGACACCATATATTTTTGTTAACGAAGGGAAAACTACAATCTTGTAGAAAAACCCCAAGACCTAGTCCAGATTGAACACACACTGATTTAAGCTGTTACACCAATTACCTACTCCCAGATTTCAGACTAAATGTAATTTATGCTTCAGTTGTATTCCTGCACCTTTAAAACTCATAGAAGATCATCAATTCTCTTTAAGAATTCCACTTGTAAAGAAACCCAATTCTCTTTAGAAGCTGCTCTTGAAAATCCTCTAGCATAATGTTAATTCTCTTTAGAAGATACTCCTCAACAATGAGGGTTTACGGTTTCGTAACCTTAGTTCTTCCTCACAAGATCACCTAGAAATTATCTAAGATATCTTGATCTATGAAAAACACCTAGAAACAGGTTCCGTAACTATTAAAAAAGATAGTTGATTGTGTTTGCTTTATGATCCCCAAGTAAAGTCTTTTGAAATCTCACTCTTGTTCGTGAAGAACAAAGGTATAGAAAATAATCATATGCAATACACATATAATTTTTCAAGGGATAGATTGTGTGGTTACATGTAACCCCTATTTATAGTGAATGATCAAGGCTAGGTTGCTTGGAAACAAAGCAACCTTATCCAGGAAAAGAAACACCCAAATACTTGACCGAAATAGGCTTTTAGTCGCGTATTCACGGTTTTGGTTCGCAAACTGTTGCCGAAAGTTCATGTACAATTTCTTATTCACGAAATCACCTTAGCCACACTTATAACTGTTCCTTTAATAAACCATTCATAACTTCTTCGTTATAACACAGAATGAGTGATTCTTGTCTCGTTTCATTCACGTTTTCATTCACCATGCGGACGTTTCTAGTGATAAAGGTCATTCTCACAAAATTCATGGATCTAATATCCTCGAGTATATATATAAATATATATTTACCGTCATAATTAAGAATTATTCCATAGCGTGAGCACTTGTTTCGATAGATAGAGAGGTATAACAAATGGGAGAATCGGAGTTTGTTACTAAACTTTAATGAAGTTCTCTAAGATGTCTTTGTGTAGTCTTCAATCTCCATTCTTCAGGGATATCTTTGATTTTATACTCTACTTTTTAAACCTAGTCTAGTCCAGAACTAACTTTAGTGACTAAATCAAGAATGTGTTTTGTCATCTAAATTTGACTACTAACTTGACATACCAACGTTAGTGGGCTCAACCGAGCATTGCTCTAACACGGATCATGCTTTTTCATGCAAATTTTTCATGTAATTAAACTGAATCATGCATGAAACTTAAATTTGTGATATATTATATGGTTAAAATCATGAAATATTTAAAACCTAGTCGGCGCAAATGAAGATGCATCAATTCAACTGAGAAGCAAACCTTCATAATATTATGATCACGGGAATAAAACCTTAGTTAATCACTATAGTCTCTAATTTTTGGTTGGATTTACAGTGATGTCAAGTTAGGGTTTCTGACTATCTTCTAAGTCGGTTAGAAAACTAAGTGGTTAGAAGAGAATCATACGGGAAAGAGAAATGTTCGAAGTATGATTTATATTAATGAAACGTTATTGTTTACATTATGATTCTTTCTGGCTATTTATACACTGTATAGAAATTTAGATTACATGTAAATGAATTATATCTCTAGTAAGCACATGACGAGTGAGATCAAATTATCTTCCTCCTTGCATTTATTCGGACCTGGGACAACTATTTTCTATGACTATCGCGCTTTTCAGGTCTTGTCTCAGCTGAGAGCTTCGAGGTTCTTCCCAGATTCCGAGATTTGACTCAAGTCTTCCGAGTTTATCTTCGTGTCTCTGTTCTACTTGAAGACCTATGGTTTGAGTATTCAAATCTGGTTCAGGTTTTTGACATCTGACCTTGAATTTTACCTTATCTATCACTCTTCAGTTGTCAGTTTTTTTGGGTAGATGTTATATTTCCTGCCGAGATTGGGGTATACCCAGATTAATTGGGGTATACCCATTTTATTCCCATCCAAACTAGTGTGTTAAGGGGTGTCTAAAAGGTGTTAAAATACCAAATTGCCCATACTAAAAAACCATGCCGACTAAAACATATTCAAAAAAATTGCAAAATCTTTCTTCAAGACTCTAACCATACATGATGAGATTAAAAAAAAAAAAAAAAAAAAAAAAAAAAAAAAACGAAGAATCAAAACGGATCGAAAGTCGGCAAGGTTTTTTTTGTCGACAGGTTATAAGGTTGAATACCGTGCCGACTTTTCATCTGTCGAAATCGGTGAGTTCTGAGGTCGACACGGTATTCAACCTTATACCCTGTCGACTATATTTTAGTCAAGACGATATTCATCCTTATACCTTGCCGACTATAGTTTAGTCGGCAGGTTATTAAATTAATACCTTGCCGACTAATCTTTTTTATCTGTATATCAAAAATTCTATAGTCGACAGGGTATTTTTTTATCGACCTTGCCGACTATAAGATAGTAGTCGGCAAGATAAGAAATCAACAAGATGCCGACTAGTGAAGCATTTGCAGCAGTCTCCTGTGTGTCAAAAATAATAAAGTCGGCATCTTCTTCATTCATCGACCTTGCCGGCCATAAGTTGTCGGCATGTTCTTCATCCGCGGACCTTGCCGGTCAAAGTTAGTCGGCATGTTCTTCATTCGTCGACCCTGCCGACTTTTGATAGTTTCAAAATTGAAAGTGTTGAATTCTTCTTTAATTTTGAGTATGATTTCATACCCAGCTTTGCAATCCTCTTTTTAGAAGTGTTATGCTTTCATTTCCGTTGAAAAAAATATTCTCGAAAGAAAAAAATTTCATCAAAAATCTTCCCAAATGAGTTCAATCAAAAACAAAATTTCATAACTTAAATTCATGATTTCAAAAGTTTTAATCTAAACTCAATTAATTAAGCTAATCAGATTTTTTGTGTTAATTAAATAAGGGTATATTAGCCATTTAGAAAATATATGGTTAAGGGGCGGCCTATTTTACTTCAAAATGACCATATTTTGTCTTATTGGGTATACCCCAATTAATCTGGGTATACCCCAATCAAGCCAAAGTTATATTTTGTCATCTATGGTAGGAGTTCATGATGCAAGGGTGCATACCCAAATACTAATCTTCTCCGCTTTAATGACAAGGAATCATACAAAGATATAGACGTCGGATATCATAATCATACCTAGAAAATTTCTCCTAAAATGCTTCTTGTCCGATGAATTTCACGATGACAGACCGTAAAACCCTATATCATCTAGCTAATTTGTCCCATGACCAAATCTTACTCACAAATTGGGGAAACAAAAAATGTTACTAAACAAAAATAAAAGAAAATTAGGATATAAACAAAATAAAAAGAGAAATAAATATGGAGAAGAGAATAGAGATTAATTAAAGAAAAAATAAAAAGAGAAAGAAGGATTCAACAAAATGACTCGACATCTAGAAATTTCAAGAAATTAAAAAAGGTTTTAAAATTAAGTTTACTTATGAAATAATGGTGGGTTTGGATGTAGAATTTTAAAGGTGGAATTTATGGGTCCAGGGGATTTGGTAGAATTACGTTTCCCTCGAGACGCTTGGTTGCCCAAATCCTTGGAATCACGTTTCCCTACGGATTCGGTTTTCAAAGAAATTCTCCATATGGAGTCGACCCCTCCCCCTATGATTTGGCTTGGAAAGCATGTGACTCAATAATGTTGTAGAAAGTGGTAGTAAGGTTGTCGTTCACTCGGACTTGATGAGATTGATTTTTAAGAATTAATAAAAGAAAATAATAAAAATACGTAATATATACAATTTATGTCACAAGACGGAGAGATGTCTTTGGGACTCGGGATTCGGCCAAACTCATAACAAAAGGTTCAATTTATTTATTCTCAACAATTAAAGCTCAATAAACAAAATAACACCGACTCTTATTTTTGCCAAGGTAGACTCTCAAAAGATTAATTGTATCCCTAAGCATAGATTATCTAAACAAAGCATAACCTATCTAATTGAATAACAACCAATTTAAGCAAGTCATAATTCTATTTTAATTAGTGCAAAAGTCAAATAAAGAATTCATTAAAATTACCCCATGTATGAAATTTGTCTTCCTCCGTCGTCCCAGTGATGGGTTCTAGCTCATCATGTTGGAAACACGCTCAAAATCCATTTTTATTGCTCAAAGGAGGTGTACAAATGATGAAATGGAGAAAATAATGAAAATCGAGTGTTTGCAACGATTATACGTGTTGCAAATATCATTACAAGGAATGATAAAACCGTTACTTCTTTTAAGTCTCCGCCCCCTCCGTATTACGACCCTCGACTAAGTGTCCAATCAACTGTAGAAGAACGACTGCCTCTGGTGGTCCGTTCTTCGTGTTCTTGGTGCAGCAGCAGCAGCAGAGAATAACTCCGCAACTCGATTTTTCTTGGCTCTGTAGCGTTCTAATTTCTCCCAAACTCTCTGTGCCCCTTCTGTGATCCATAAGCACATATATATATCGCATCAGTACCCAAATATCTTGAGTTGAATGCGAATAATTCTCTCTTCACTCCTATGCAAAACTCGGAGATATTATTTCATTTTTTTCTCTCTTGGTTTGATTTTCACGCGTCTGCAGCTGTCAACTAGTGTTTACTCCCTCCAAACACGTTGCCAACACAACAAAGATTGAGTCAAATCCTTCCAAACATACGCCAACTTCCAATCATCACGGGATATCCCGTGTCTTTCTCCAACTCACTGTTCCACGTATCTTCATATATTTTTCAATCCACAACCCTTATCCGTCCTGTTTTGTCTTAACAGCTATTCCAAATCTATTTCGAAGAAGAAATCACCTAAATATAGACCATAATCTTTCCAAAGAAATCCCGCATGTGGAACTTCATCGTCCCCTTTCGTTTTGATGTATCCCTTGTTTTGCTGCAATTTGGGACACATACCATCCCGTTTGACCAAAACACTGGAATCCCATCAACTCGAAAAGAAATCCAATTAAAACTCGACAATTATCGCTTTTTTGTAATTCACGCTGCAACCGAATTTCAAATTCGGTCTTTCCCGCCAAAACTAAAGGCACATGTTTTCTTCAAATCTTGACGTTCTAGCCAATTCTAGGAGAAACCAATACCTTTACCAACTGCTTAAGCTAAATAGAGAATACCCACAAAATTTCAAAGAATTGAATCTCGGATAGCACCTTCAAATCTTCAACCCTAATTCGGTTGCATTAAAAACCAGTTTTCCCGCCAAAACTTATATTTGAATTGTTGAAGATGAAGTGCCCTGAACCAAAACAGCGGTGCCTTTAACAGTTGATTGGAAAAAAAAAGGGTGCCCCTTAGTAATTGAGGTTTCCCTTAACCAACATTGAGAGTCCGAATAACATGTGTTCTCCGGGGTACAAAACCACTTTTCGAGCCGATTTTTCCAAAAAATATTTATTTCCAAAAATACCTAAAAATACATAAAAACACAATATTAGTACAAAAATCGAGTTCCAACAATACCAACACTGAGGACAATTCAGACACAAAAAATGTGTCTATCAGAAACTTATCAAGGGATTTATGGACCCACTTTTTTTTAACTCTAAACCCCATATATATGCAATTTTATGATTTGAGAGCAATGTCAAACGGTACAAAGACTTTAAAACAAGAAAACTCTATAAATCCTAAGAATTTCAATTGAGTTATCAAACACACAAGGGATTTATATGAATCCAAGGATTAGTAATCCCATGGGATTATAAATTCCTGGAAACAGTGAATTCTGCAAACAAACCCACCATAAGATAAATGGTCGGTTGTCAATCCGTCAAATATAATTTCACTTTCTCAATCAACTAGATATAAATATAGTAAGCGATAAGAAAGAGTTCGTATCCACAGAGAGGCTTTCGTTGTTATAAAATTTCAGTTTCTAAAGTAACCCAAGGTATGTTTGTTGTATTTAAGCAAATAAAAGTAATTAAAAGCAAAGTAAGTAATTCGAATTATCAATAAGGAGAAGATATTGGTCACGGGATAGTATCATTCACAAACATGTATTTTCATCAATGATTAGAATTGGTATTTAATCTCGTATTTATTAAAAGTCCTAGGATATCTTGATCGCAAGTATAACCCGTTAATTCCCTGTTTTCATCACAACCACATTAAAAGATGCATATGTGAATTCTTCGTAGAAAGCAACCTAAAGTGTAAAAGCACAATTAAGTTTAACTCCCTAAAAACATTAAGATTTATGGAATAAGACTCATCAATGCAAACGAATGTGTAAAAGCACTAAACGTTTCAACAAAAGTTATGATTCACTTGTGACTAGTAGGATATATCACTACAAGCACTAACCACAATTATGCTACTTAGAATCGTGGATAAACAACGTTTTCGTATTGAAAACCCTAATATAGCTCTAGAGATGAACACAAATCGGATTGATTCCGGACTCAACCTAACAAGTTTTCAAATCTTGTAACGCTATTAATTGTGAATCACAAACAATAATTACTGAGACAAAACTAATTCATTGAATCAAAAGCATGTTGAGAAATCAACTTTTATCCCATAACCAATAAGATGTTTAGCTACTCATAGCTATGGAGTTCATCATAATCAATATTCAATAATAAATAATGAAGAAGAAGAACAAAAGCAAACCCTAGAAGCGTAAACAAAATGGCTCTCCAAAATTCCAAGAATAAGATGTCCCATAAGTTGTAGAAGACCTTCCCTTTATAGCTTTTCTCCAACTTCTAAAATTAGGTCTAGTCTTCAAAGTCCATTAGATGAGAATCCACCAAGCCCATAAGTAGGAGAGACCCATGTAGAAAATACGCCCCAAAAGTGGTCGCCGGAAATATGGTATTGTGGCCGGAAGTTGGCCGGAAACGTCTCCGGAAGTCGGTTAGGTGACCGGCAAAGTCCGCCCGGTCACCGGTCAACGGGTCGGATCGGCGGGTCAACTCGGTCAGGCCGAGTCAAACCGAGTCAGGGTGTGCCAGCCAGAACCAGTCAGGTCTGAGTTAGACCCAAGTCAGACTCAACTGAGCTGAGTGACCTTGCTCGAGCCGCCTGCATTGGCTGAACTCATAGCACAATCATTGTGCATCACCACCTCAGCACAGCCATGATGGCCCTAGCTTGCCACTTACAAACCAGCTGCACCATTTCATTCACTCACTTCCATTTCAGCATCTCACTGTCATTCACCAGCTACCACTTGCAGTTTTAGCTCCATTATCACCAGCCAGTGCTCCACTGAGTCTTCATCACAGCACCAGCTTCAAATTAAGCTCCATTTCTTCACCATAACATCACCAGGATAACCACTAGCTGCAGTTTAAATCATCCTTCCTGCTATACCCATCTCACACTCCTCGATATCAACGGACCGAGCTCAAACTTCATTCACAATCCCAAGCCAAACAACAACATCATCACTCAGCTCGAGCCATTGCAAGATCATCGTGAGCATCTCTCCAGGCCAACTCTAAATCCTTGCCATTCCCTGCAATTTTCAAGGGCTGCACTGAATTGCACCATCACTATGTAGCTTTATCAACCAACACATAATTGCTTCACTATTCCATTTCAAATAGCACCACCTTCTTGCACTTACTGCACCTTTACCAGCCATGCTTTGTATTTTATTGAGCCACCGCACCATACTTAGCCTCCTTAATTCCATTGCAAGTACCACAAAAGCCATAATAAAGAAATCAAAGATCGGTCCCAATTCAATCCATAGCCTTCACAATGCCATACTCAGTGGCAGCAACAACAACTATGCTTCAATTCCAGTCTATCTGACCAATTCATTACATTCCCCTGAGCATAAACCACAAAGACCAATATCTACCAAATTAGCTCCACACCGCAGCACCAGTCCATCATCAAACCCATGGCAAAGACCAATATCTAACAACCCCAATAGCTCAAGCATTGTCGTGCCAATGTACTGCAACCACTTGCACCTCCATTTGCCAATCCCTTGTATCATCAAGAAGCATCAACATCTTCTCTGGGTTCAAGCTTCACCACTGCTCATGATCGCTCTTTCCCTCGTAACCTCAAGACCAACAAAGATCACCACTGGAACCACAATCGCCATATCTCCACAACATTGTCTCATCTACTCTATTGCAGACTGATAAGCACCTTTGTGCTATATTTTATACCCATATTTATATTACCTAGGACTCGATATTTTGGCTAACAACATTATTTTAGTGCTTTTGTAGAAAGTACGAGCGAATTCCATCATCCGGAATGATAAACGGCTAAATGGAAAGATTGAGCATTATTTCTGAATCACGGCACCTCAGGTAGTGAGACTAGACTCCAAGCAAGCATCAGTGACCATGATTCCCATCCCTAAATAATTCTTATGGCCAGAGAACTGTCTTTGTCTGATAAGTAGGTGAAGCCCACTAGTGAGACTAAACAAATAAGTGGGATGTGCCCATATCATGAGCACATTTGCATCATGGTTTATTGGTTTATGACGCAAGTCATTCTTTCTCTTTATCAAAGCCTACCTGGTGGTTCCTTGGTAATATGTATGATGTGTTTGTGTATTGGATGGTCGATTCTCGAGTTGTTACTACCGGTGAGAAAGGAAGTGATGTCAGTAGCGAGATGGTCGAGAATCGAGAAATTGATCGCAAGGAGAATGGTATTGTTGTGCCCGAGATTTGGAAGGGTCGGAGAGATGGCTTAGTACTCCATCGAATAAATCTACAAAGAACATCGAAGAATTTCGGGGGTTCTATTTTGGTTTGCATGGTGGTCTGGGTTTCATGGTCGTGTGGGGTGCAATGGCAATGCGAGATAAGGGACTGGTGTTGTGATTCAAGACGGTGAGAAGATGAAGAATTGATAGTTGCTTTGCCAGTAATGGTCTCTCGGTTGCGAAGGAAAATTGGTATTAGTTGCTACGAGTTGGGCCGGAACTAAGATGCTCAAGAGATGACGTTGCTCGCTGTTGGCTTAGTCGGTTCTATCGTAAGAGTCACTGTTGCCGTGGTGGTGTTTATATTCTCAAGTTGCACGGATGAATCGTTGATTCAAAGTCCTTTTGAATTCTAATCTTGGACGAAATGGAACGGAAGTGATGAAAGTAGCGGGAATCGTGTTGTTGTTGGTGCTTGGTGAAGATGTCGATGTTATGGTCTGCTTGTGAGCTTTCGAATGATTAAGAAGTGGATTCTTGGCACGAAATGGGTTAGAAGGACAGATATTTCATGAGTTTATCGTGAGCTGCGAAGTTCATGTTGGCAAAGTGACGAATGGATGTGTATGGAGTCAATTAACGGCAGGGAGGAACCGATGGTTCTCTCGTGTTTAATTGAAGTAGCGGCAGTTGTTGTTGCTGCCATGCCGCCAGACAACGAATCGGAGTTGGTGTTGTTGTTTGTATTTGGTCGAGCCGCTAAAACCGATGGAAGAAAGTGCCACGTGATCGATATGGTTGCCGTGGTTGAGTTCGAGGGAGTTGGTGGATGCTAGTTTCGAGCTCGAGTGAATATCATGGAGTTGACGAGAAGGGTAGAAGACTTGGGTCATGTGCGAGATTGAGTTTTGATTTCTCTTTCTTGATGGTGGCGTTGTTAATGGACGAGTTGGGTGTTGTTAGCAAGTCGAGAAGTTGTCTTAGTAAATGAAGCAATGGAGATGGGTCAGATACCGAGTTCGACATGGGAGACTTGTAGAAGCGAATGGAAATGAAATCGATCAAGCTCATGGAGTTATATGTTGGCTAGATGTTTTGTACTCGGATGCATACGAGAGAATGAGATGGGTTTTGGTTGGTGGATCGATTGAAGAAGACGTTGTTGCTAAGGAAGGGGGTCTTGTTGTGATTTTGAGTGAGTTGTGGACGGAATTCCATCGTGAGAACTCAAGGAAGGAAAGTATTGCCGCTGCGAGGAATGAGAAGAACGGAATTTCTCTGTGGTTGGATGTAAACTGGGAAGGAAGAGATGGTGTTTTTGGGATGGTTGAATTGTTTTGCTAATCGATTTGGAGAAGAATTGAGCTCGAGTAGGTGAGTGTTGAGCATACATATGAATGAAATAGATGGGTCGATGTCATGATTGTTGGTCGGAGTTATTCACGAAACCGGTGGTTCTTGGCAATGGTATTGAAGCAGAGAGAGTCGGAGTCGATCTTTGTCACGAATGACGAAGCGGTGGCGAGTATACCCGCCGACAAAGCGATGGAAGTGATGATGTGGTCGACTTAAAGAGCTGTTAAGCTCGAGATCGATTGCACGATGACCGAGATGAGGAAGAGTCGATGGTGCTTTGTAGGATGTGGTCATTTGCGAGAATGAAGAGCAACGGTAGTGGTGGTGTCTACCGGTACCTACAATTGGGAAGTTGGGATGGTGTTCTCGCAACAACAATGGAGTCCGGGTTATGAGATTATTGTGGAGAACAAGGACCCGAGGAGATGGCGATGATGGATTTATATCTCAAGTTGGCAAATCGCAATGGGTTTCAAGATGGTAATCAAGTTTGTTGTGGCTTGAGTTTGGTGCGGTGATTGTCGGTCGTAGAACAATAGTCCGAATCGGGTAAATTCATAAAGCGAAGAATCGATTGGTAAGTGGATGTTTGAGTTGAGAAGTGGTCGAATGGAATTATCGATGACGATATCGAGAAGATGTTTGCTGGTAGACCAAAGGAAGAGCCGATGGTGGTTCACGAGTTACGGAAGGGAGTGCGACTAAACTAGAAGTCGAAGAGGATTTGCACCAACGTCCGTAGCTCCCGGGACGTAGTATGTGGGTTTCTGACCGGGCCTCCTAAGCACTTGGGCAGCGGTGGTCGTTGGAGCAAAGAAGTGCAGGTGAATCTTTTCGGTTAGTGGTGTAGCCGAGAGGGAGAGCTGCCAATCGGTAGTGGCTGGGACCGACAAAAGATTAGATCATTTGTATGATCGGTGGAGGCGAGTTTTTTAGACAAGACAAGCGCGGTGTGGATTTGGGCCTGAAGTGTGGTTTTTGGTGATTGAAGCGGGCCTCGAGCAAATTGTTTGCTAGGTTTTAGTTGAACGTCCGCAAAGAAGTTACGTAATATATTTCTCACGGAAGAGAAACAGAGGGGGAGCTGCGCGGCACAAAGCCGTGAAGAGAGAGAAGAAGGAGGGTCTGCGCCAGCCTGCTGACTGAGACTAGGGTTTGGGGTTTTACTTCTCCAATTCCATTTTTCTCGCTAGCTAGTTTTGATTTCAATTTGGTTTATGGCTTTTGAGAAAGCCATGTCTAGCTAGAGCTATGTTAGGGTTTAGGTAGAAACCAATTTAATTGCGTAAACTCTATATTTATATGCTTAATAATGATTTGATTGATTTGTAGTTTTTCTTCATACAGCTTGGTATTTGATTGCTTATGTGATTTTCTTGATTATGTATGCTTTTGAATTGATATTTCGTGCTTCGGTTAAATCCATAGACGTGGTATGCAAGGATAGATAGGTAATGCTTTAAAATCACTACCCATGAAGCGAAGAAAATTACAACGGAGAAACAATATTTGAAAATGCATGGAATATATATTTAATGTTTAGTAGAGTTTGCATAATTAATTGGTGGAAACCGAAAACCCTAACAACCCTTTCTCGTTTTGGTTACGTCTTTGTTATTTATTGTTATTTCATTTCGTCCCAATCATCTGAAACATCGTCTATTTGATTATTTAGTTTTGGTATTAGTTGGCAGAGTATTTCACACTCCTCGTGGGAACGACCTGTACTTGCCATTGTCTACTAGTTAGACACTGTGCACTTGCAGTATATATTATTGTAGGTTTCCGAGCCTACCAAGTTTTTGGCGCCGTGTTCTTAGGGAGTGGTTGCATAATACTCTGACTGATATCAATTTTGGTATATAGCTTATTTTTATTTTATTTTGTATATAATTTATTTTTCTCTTTCTTTTAGATTTCTTTTAGTCCTTTTTACACAGTTTGTTTAATTTTTTTTTAGGTACCTTAGCTTGAAGTGCTGTGGGCGAAAAGAAAGTATGCACTCGCAAGGCTTTTGCAAGAGCCACTCGGAAGATCCATTAGAGGTTTGCTTGGCTCATTTTGGGTATGATTTTGATGATGATAGTGTTATCTGTGAAGTCAATGCCTTGTTAGACTCCACACCGTTGTTAGACACTAATAAATGGAAACCCAAACTAGAACCTCTAGTTATGCCCGAGTCTCGACTAGTTTCATCAGTCGAGAAAGCTCCGACCTTGACCCTTAAGCCATAGTCTAATTTTTCTCATCTTGATGATATTAATAATAAAATTGTTATAGATGATAGTGGGTCTACGAGTCGTAATATTATTGCTCCAATGAGCCCTTGTTCAGCGAGTGAATTTGAACCAATATCTGCCGAGCAAATTATTTCCTCGGACTTAGAACCTGATTTAGGGAGTACAACAACTGTTCAATTCTTTAAACAATATTTAGTATTTATCGACGAACCTGATTTACTTCACATTACCACATATGGTTGGGAAGGTTCAATTATGTTCAATAAGATTGAAGTCGATTTTTGCTCTCTGGATACTAATCATTCTTCTTTAGCAGGTTCATGTTTTCGATCGATCGGATTAGTTGGGTTGATCCCCAACTTTTCGGGACTTATATATATGATTGGCAGCTTACTTTGGGGTACCAACCTCGCCTTGTTTGAGTACGTGCTTCTATCAAATAGGGAAACAAATACCTTTCGCTCCATGGGAGTCAACCCATCAGATTTGTTCCCTTTCCTTTATCTTTTATTTCTTTGCTTGAATCTCCCATCTTAATTTTTACATTGGATGACTCAATTACATTGAGGACAATGTAATGTTTAAGTGTGGGGGAGTGGCACTTTCGTTGGGATTTAAAAAAAAAATATATATATATATATATATATATATATATATATATTTTGACCAGCTGTAGAGCGGGTCTTTAAAAAAAATGACCAGCTGTAGAGCGGGTCTTTTTCATTCGTTTTCGTATTTTTCATTTTATGACAAGCTGTTTAGCGGGTCTGTAAAAAAAAAAAAAAAAATGCATAGTATGATCAGCTGTGGAGCGGGTCTATTTATTTTATTCTCTTATCATCTTATGACCAGCTGTAGAGCGGGTCTTTTAAAAAAAATGATGACCAGCTGTTGAGCGGGTCTTTCCGTCTTGCTGTTTAGCAGACATCGTCTCGCTGTTTAGCAGACATTTCTATATCTAGCTGTGGAGCGGATATATTTTCGTTATAGTTTTGCTCGGGACTAGCAAAATATAAGTGTGGGGGTGTTGATAAGCACCTTTGTGCTATATTTTATACCCATATTTATATTAGCTAGGACTCGATATTTTGGCTAACAACATTATTTTAGTGCTTTTGTAGAAAGTACGAGCGAATTCCATCATCCGGAATGATAAACGGCTAAATGGGAAGATTGAGCATTATTTCTGACTCACGGCACCTCAGGCAGTGAGACTAGACTCCAAGCAAGCATCAGTGACCATGATTCCCATCCCTAAATAATTCTTATGGCCAGAGAACTGTCTTTGTCTGTTAAGTAGGTGAAGCCCACTAGTGAGACTAAACAAATAAGTGGGACGTGCCCATATCATGACCACATTTGCATCTGTGGTTTATTGGTTTATGACGCAAGTCATTCTTTCTCTTTCTCAAAGCCTACCTGGTGGTTCCTTGGTAATATGTATGATGTGTTTGTGTATTGGATGGTCGATTCGAGTTGTTACTACCAGTGAGAAAGGAAGTGATGCTGTAGAGAGATGGTCAGAGAATCGAGAAATTGATCGCAAGGAGAATGGTATTGTTGTGCCCGAGATTTGGAAGGGTCGGAGAGATGGCTTAGTACTCCATCGAATAAATCTCTACAGCAACATCGAAGAATTTCAGGGGTTCTATTTTGGTTTGCATGGTGGTCTGGGTTTCATGGTCAGGTGGCTGCAATGGCAGCGAGATAAGGGACTGGTGTTGTGATTCAAGACGGTGAGAAGATGAAGAATTGATAGTTGCTGCCAGTAATGGTCTCTCAGTTGCGAAGGAAAATTGGTATTAGTTGCTACGGGAGTTGGCTGGAACTAAGATGCTCAAGAGATGACTTTGCTGCTGTTGGCTTAGTCAGTTCTATCGTAAGAGTCAGCTGTTGCCAGTGGTGGTGTTTATATTCTCAAGTTGCGCAGATGAATCGTTGGATTCAAAGTCCTTTCGAATTCTAATCTTGGACGAGAATGGAACGGAAGTGATGAAAGTAGCGGGAACTGTGTTGTTGCTGGTGCTTGGTGAAGATGCTGATGCTATGGCTGCTGTGAGCTTTCGAATGATTGAGAAGTGGATTCTTGGCACGAGCTGAAGTTAGGACAGATATTTCATGAGTTTATCAGAGCTGCGAAGTTCATGTTGGCAGTGACGAATGGATGTGTATGGAGCTGAATTAACGGCAAGGGAGGAACTGATGGTTCTCTGTGTTTAATTGAAGTAGCAGCAGCTGTTGTTGCTGCCATGCCAGCGAGACAACGAACTGGAGTTGGTGTTGTTGCCGTATTTGGTCGAGCTTCTAAAACCGGTGGAAGAAAGTGCCGCTGTGATCGATATGGTTGCCGTGGTTGAGTTCGAGGGAGTTGGTGGATGCTAGTTTCGAGCTCGAGTGAATATCATGGAGTTGACGAGAAGGGTAGAAGACTTGGGTCATGTGCGAGATTGAGTTTTGATTGCTCTTTCTTGATGGTGGCGTTGTTAATGGACAGAGTTGGGTGTTGTTAGCAAGTCGAGAAGTTGTCTTAGTAAATAAAACAATGGAGATGGGATGTATACTGAGTTCGACATGGGAGACTTGTAGAAGCGAATGGAAATGAAATCGACTGAAGCTGATGGAGTTATATGTTGGCTAGATGTTTTGTACTGGATGCATACGAGAGAATGAGATGGGTTTTTGGTTGGTGGATCGATTGAAGAAGACGTTGCTGCTAAGGAAGGGGTACTGTTGTGATTTTGAGCTGAGTTGTGGCCGGAATTCCATCGTGAGAACTCAAGGAAGGAAAGTATTGCCGCTGCCAGAATTGAGAAGAACGGAATTTCGCTGTGGTTGGATGTAAACTGGGAAGGAAGAGCTGGTGCTTTTGGGGATGATTGAATTGTTTTGCTAATCAGTTGGAAAAGAATTGAGCTCGAGTAGGTGAGTGTTGAGCCTGCATATGAATGAAATAGATGGGCTGATGTCATGATTGTTGGCTGGAGTTATTCACGAAACTGGTGGTTGCTGGCAATGGTATTGAAGCAGAGAGCTGGAGTCGATGCTGTCACGAATGACGAAGCGGTGGCGAGTATACCTGCTGACAGGCGATGGAAGTGATGATGTGGTCGACTTCTGGAGCTGTTAAGCTCGAGATCGATTGCAGCTGATGACCGAGATGAGGAAGATCTGATGGTGCTGTAGGATGTGGCTGTTTGCGAGAATGAAGAGCAACGTTAGTGGTGGTGTCTACTGGTACCTACAATTGGGAAGTTGGGATGGTGTTCTCGGCAACAACAATGGAGTCCGGGTTATGAGCTTATTGTGGAGAACGAGGACCTGGGGAGATGGCAGTGATGGATTTATATCTCAAGTTGGCAACTGCAATGGGTTTCTGAAGATGGTAACTGAAGTTTGTTGTGGCTTGAGTTTGGTGCAGTGATTGTCGGTCAGAGAACAATAGTCTGAACTGGGGTAAATTCATAAAGCAGCAACTGATTGCAGTGGATGTTTGAGTTGAGGAAGTGGTCGAATGGAATTACTGATGACGAGATCGAGAAGATGTTTGCTGGTAGACCAGTGAATAGCCGATGGTGGTTCACGAGTTCTGGAAGGGAGTGCGACTAAACGAGAAGTCAGAAGAGGATTTGCACCAACGTCCGTAGCTCCTGGGACGTAGTATGTGGGTTTCGGACTGGGCCTCCGGAAGCACTTGGGCAGCAGTGGTCGTTGAAGCAAAGAAGTGCAGGTGAATCTTTTCGGTTGGTGGTGTAGCCGAGAGGGAGAGCTGCCAATCGGTAGTGGCCAGGACCGACAAAAGATTAGATCTGTTGTGTGATCAGTGGAGGCGAGTTTTTAGACAGTACGCAGTGTGGATTTGGGCCTGAAGTGTGGTTTTTGGTGATTGAAGCGGGCCTCGAGCAAATTGTTTGCTAGGTTTTAGTTGAACGTCCGCAGCAAGCTACAGAATATATTTCTCACGGAAGAGAAACAGAAGGGGGAGCTGCGCGGCACAAAGCCGTGAAGAGAGAAGAAGGAGGCTGCTGCGGCTACAGCCGTTGACGGAGACTAGGGTTTGGGGTTTTACTTCTCCAATTCCTTTTTCTGCTTAGCTAGTTTTGATTTCAATTTGGTTTATGGCTTTTGAGAAAGCCATGTCTAGCTAGAGCTATGTTAGGGTTTAGGTAGAAACCAATTTAATTGCGTAAACTCTATATTTATATGCTTAATAATGATTTGATTGATTAGTAGTTTTTCTTCATACAAATTTGGTATTTGATTACTTATGTGATTTTCTTGATTATGTATGCTTTTGAATTGATATTTCGTGCTTCGGTTAAATCCCTAGACGTGGTATGCAAGGATAGATAGGTAATGCTTTAAAATCACTACCCATGAAGCGAAGAAAATTACAACGGAGAAACAATATTTGAAAATGCATGGAATATATATTTAATGTTTAGTAGAGTTTGCATAATTAATTGGTGGAAACCGAAAACCCTAACAACCCTTTCTCGTTTTGGTTACGTCTTTGTTATTTATTATTATTTCATTTCGTCCCAATCATCTAAAACATCGTCTATTTGATTATTTAGTTTTGGTATTAGTTGCGAGTATTTCACACTGTGGGAACGACTGCACTTGCCATTGTCTACTAGTTAGACACTCAAAAAGCACTTGCAGTATATATTATTGTAGGTTTCCGAGCCTACCACAGACCCATGTCACATTTTCTTACCAAGTTTCAGCTCCAACTGTATCTCAGTTGCACTCTCATTTCAATGTAACATCACATAAACCTCACCCTGGCACTTGCCATTGAAACCATTTTAAGCCATTTACAACCACCAGACTCATCTCAATCACCAGCTGCAACACATCAGAGTTCATCACTAGCAAAGCGAGTGCAATTTCCTCTTGTTCTTCTCAATTTCAATACCACCAACACCTGTTCTTGTCTTCTCTCAGCCAACAACAAACCCACATCAACCAATTTCAGAAACCCATCTTCATCTCCTACATGCTCTCCATTTTTATCATGCAGTTCACAATCGAACTCAAAATCAAACACAACCCATCTGTAATTTATCATTCT
Source organism: Papaver armeniacum (assembly GCA_023531295.1). NCBI lineage: Eukaryota > Viridiplantae > Streptophyta > Magnoliopsida > Ranunculales > Papaveraceae > Papaver > Papaver armeniacum. Next base: position 27,892 of record JAJJWW010003320.1, on the reverse strand, counting down.
TGAGCTAATTCAAACCCTAATAATTCATTGTTCTTCTTCTCTGTTCATCTCAGATCTATACATGAGTAGCAAAAACCAAACCCGAACTTCAGATTCCTTGATTTCTTTTTTGATTCAAACCGAACTCCATTTCATTCTCGAATTGATCCAGCAACTGAGATGTTGCTCCTGTTTTCTCACTAAATTCGTCGAACTCGATTTCTCCTCGAGTAATGGTGCCGCCTCTTCTTGTTGGTTTTAGACAGAATCAATAATTATGAGAGAATTGATTTCTCTCCTCGAATTTTAGGGCTCAGAGGAAATGAAAATCACTACAGCCACCCTAGTAGAGTAGATAAGGGGTACCCAAATTGACAATAAGCACCCACTCATGGATACGGGCCACCAAGTTTCTTTGCCCATGCTTCTCTAGACTAAGCCGCGGTGGTCGCCTATCGCTGGCTAGGCTCGGGCTCTCAATAGCAGTTGCACGTGAGAATTGTTTCCTTTTCTCCTTCTTTTTGTTCCATGCGACTCCAAAGTACCTAATAACTCAAAAACACGCGTAAAGTACATAATTCACAAGAAAAATAGCAAAGAAAGCGTAACTACTAGATAGTAAATACGGTGTATTCTACACCTATCAATAAACTAGATGATTGCAAACGGTGGGGAGGCCGACAAAAACAAGGCATTGGGCGTGGAGTGATTTTTTTTAGATGTAAAAATCACATTTCAGTATGACCCTCTAAGAGCAACCACAGTCACGCTTAAATTTGGGGACTATACCCAAATTTAGTCCCAAAGTGAGCCGTAGTGGAATCGACTAAAGCTATATGTAATCTGGAAAACTAGGGTTTGCGACCAAATGTGGTCGTCAACCAAGACCAAATCACCATATAGTGGGACGTAGGTATTGAGAGCGTATGAAGCCAGGCGAGAGTATAGTGAGCGCTTCATACTGGGCGTTAGTATAATTAACGTATGAGCTAGGGGCAGAGATAAAATTGGCGTATATAGGCACCGTGAACAATAGCGCTTTTTGAGGATGTCTGTCATCCGACTAAAGTAATACAATTCCGTGACTCAGGGAGGGCCTTCCTTCGACTGATGTGGACGTGGTTCCCTCGTCGTGAAAGAAGTAATGAAAGGTATGAATCAGGCGCATTTATAAACACCGCCAGACCAAACGCATGTAATACGTACGCCCCAAACTAGGCGTAGTTATTGATCGGTTGTCAATCCGTCAAATATAATTTCACTTTCTCAATCAACTAGGTATAAATATAATATTCGATAAGAAAAAGTTCGTATCCACAGAGAGGCGTTTGTTGTTATAAACTTTTAGTTTCTAGAGTAACCCAAGGTATGTTTGTTGTATTTAAGCAAATAAAAGTAATTAGAAGCAAAGTAAATAATTGGAATTATCAATAAGGAGAAGATATTGGTCACGGGATAGTATCATTCACAAACATGTATTTTCATCAATGATTAGAATTGGTATTTAATCTCGTATTTATTAAAAGTCCTAGGATATCTTGATCGCAAGTATAACCCGTTAATTCCTCGTTTTCATCACAACCACATTAAAAGATGCATATGTGAATTCTTCGTAGAAAGCAACCTAAAGTGTAAAAGCACAATTAAGTCCCTAAAAGCATTAAGATTTATGGAATAAGACTCATCAATGCAAACGAATGTGTAAAAGCACTAAACGTTTTAACAAAAGTTATGATTCACTTGTGACTAATATGATATATCACTATAAGCACTAATCACAATTATGCTACTTAGAATCGTGGATAAACAACGTTTTCAGATTGAAAACCCTAATATAGCTCTAGAGATGAACACAGATCGGATTGATTCCTGACTCAACCTAACAAGTTTTCAAATCTTATAACACTATTAATTGTGAATCACAAACAATAATTACTGAGACAAAACTAATTCATTGAATCAAAAGCATGTTGAGAAATCAACTTTTATCCCATAACCAATAATATGTTTAGCTACTCATAGCTATGGATTTCATCATAATCAATATTCAATAATAAAACAAGGAAGAAGAAGAACAAAACCAAACCCTAGAAGCGTAAACAAAAGTGGCTCTCCCCAAAATTCCAAGCAAAAGATGTTTATGTTGTAGAAGACCTTCCCTTTTATAGCTTTCTCCAACTTCTAAAATTAGGTCTAGTCTTCAAAGTCCATTAGGTGAGAATCCACCAAGCCCATAAGAGTGAGAAACCCGTGTAGAAAATATGACCCAAAAACGCTCGCCGGAAAACAGGGTTTTTTTTTTTTGCCCGAACTTGGCCGGAGTCCGGCGCCGGAAAACATCTCGGTGACCGGAAAAGTCCACCCGCCACAGTTGAATCGGTCAAACTGAGTTGACTCAGGTCAACTCTGGTCAAGTTGAGTCGTGAATCGAAACGAGTTAGATATGGTGATTGGCTGATCGGGTGAATTGCCGTGCTATAAACCATTGACCGCGTAACTCTGCATGTTACTCTCCTACCCATGATGGCCGCTCCATATGTGCACTTCGCAACTTGAGCACCGCACACAACTCCCTACCCATGATGGCTACTCTTGACTCTTGAATTCTACTTACATCTTAGCTCGACCTCTCCACTCAACACAACTCTTTTGCTCAATTTCAACCACTGCGACTAGTTCTCCATTTCCCCGCAAAGACACACACTGTTCTAGCTATCTCATACCCATTCCATCTCAAGTAGACACACCGAAATCGCATTCCCCGACCATCCCATTTCGTGCATTCAACCACACCACACCGCATTCATTGCACCCGAGTTACATACTTCTTAGCCTTCATTATTCACCAGCACTGTAATGCCTTGGATCCTTGAACCATTCACTACATCTCGAGCCAAAGTTCTTAGACTATTTCTCCTAAGCAACACCACCTTGAGCCAATTGCACCCGCATTGCTCATTACTCCCGCCGCCTGCAACTCCATTCTTCCCTCATGCCTCGCACTCCACCCGCAACAGCTTTCATTTCCATTAAACTTCAACTCACTCCCCCGTCACTCAAGGCCACCTCGCACTTAACACAGCCAACACAAATTATCTTCTTGCACAATACCACACTCAACTTGCACCTGACCTCAGCTCAACTTGCACTAATGCCTGACTCAAAACCCATTTATCCCCTGAGTTCAACACCACAGGCCAACCTCCCTATTACATACACAACCAACAACAGCAGTCCCTGCACCTTGAGCTAACACCACCTTGCACTTGCAAGCACTACTGATCCAATCAGATTCAATAATTCAACCCCATAGCAAAGAACCTTATGGCTATTTTGTAACTCATGCTTCCCCTCGCACTTCGCCGCCATACACAGCTGTAATCCTTGTTACTCATACACAACTCATACCATAAAACCCAACTATCGACTCACACCCGCACTTCCTTCGTATCCATTTCCTGGGATTTTGAACTCTTCGCATCCGACAACGACTATCACCAACCTCACATCTTTGAACCATTCTTCCAGTTCATAACAGAACAAAAACAAAACACCTAAACCCACCGAATTTTTAACTCGAGCCAAAGATACTCCCAAACTCAAATTGATTTTGAAAACCAAGCAAACCCAAGTCTCAATTCCCAGTTTCAACAACCCTCATTCTTCCTTGTTTCAATTTGACAAAGAAAGAACACAAAAACCAACTTCCCAAAAGAAATCCTAACTTCACTTTCTGCTATTACCCCTTGACAACAATTTATCTTGTTTATCTTAGAGAGCAACAACAACTCATTCAAGCTCTAACATCTTTGATTTCTTCCATTCAACATCTATCCGTAATGTGGTTGAACCCTAAATTATCACAAACCCACAGCTTCCTTCTCTCGTCTCGATTCTTGAAACAAGAAGTGATTGCAGACTTGCTTCTTCTCTCGATTCAACTTTGTTCATCACTTCCTCCACCATTCTTGTCTCAATGACAGCTTGCTCCTTCTTCTTCCCCGGATTAACGAGTCGTAAAATTCCATCAACCGCTCATCATTCCGAACTAAATTATGCCTCTAACTCAAACCAACGAACCCATATCTTCACTTGATTTCTTCCCCGACTCTCGCCTAAGTTTCACAAACCCTAACTTTAATTCATCAACCAGCTTCAATTTCAAACACCAATAGCTCTCTATCTCCATTTCCTCTCGCCATCCGATGCTCTTGATTTCTCGATCTATTGAAGAACAATAAGACCTTCACTTCTTCTTGAAATCGGTGCAGCGTGAAGACCACCTGCTATTTTCTTTCTCGATGCAAAATGAAATTTGGGGAAGAAAACGAGTTCCTCACAAAACCAAGCCGATAAGGCTGCCTCGTACGGCCATATTTAGGCACCCGCATAATGCCTACGGGCCACCCAGTTTAGAGTTAGCTTGTCGGTTTCAGGGAACCGACAATTATTTGCTTCTTCTTCACTTCCTTCTTGTGCACTATAGCCCGCTCCAAATAACTAATTTCTTCTTCTTTTGCTCCCAAGGACTCCAGAGTACCTAATAACTCAAAAACACGCATAAGATACATAATTCACACGAAAAATAGCAAAGAAAGCATAAACTCTAGATAGTAAATACGGTGTATTCTACACCTATCAGTTATATTATGCGCTCCATTGGGGCGAAGTTATAACATTCGCCTGGCAACAAGCGTAACTTTAAAGTGCGTATGGTTTGGGCGCAAGTATTATGAGCGTCTCTTGACAAGCGTTGAATATACACTCGCTTGTCGGACTAGTTATACGTGCTCCAACGGTTATATTTTTGAACGTTTGATTTTTCTAACCGTTTGATTCATTGCAACGGCTCTTTCATATATCTATATATATGAAATCTTTGAGCATTTGATCAGTACCACTAACTTATTTCGCATCGAACAATTTCTCGCAATATTATCTTATCATTTGTATTTCAAATTATATAGAAGTATGGCACCACGCGGTCCAAATTTTACAATAGAAGAAGATACAACGATATGTAGAATCCATTTAGCAATATCTCAAGATTCTCACTACTGAACCGATCAACCGTAAAAGAGTATTGTGGAGTCGGATCAAAGCTAAGCTCAAGAAGCCCCGCCTTGTAAACCGAAACGTACTTGGACTTCTATTCAGAGTCGATTTCAGGGAATAAGTAGAGAGGTGGCACTTTATTCTGCAAGAGTGTTGGAAGTTGATGGTGAATATCATAGTGGCTGGAATGAAGCCCTTAAGGTAACTAATCGTCAATTTTTGCACCCTTAATAATTATATACATGTAAATGCACTGATGAGTATCCAAAACAATAACATCTTGAAGAGATAAGAAAGCGATTCAAAGAAAGTAATCGTAACAAAAAATCTAAGCGTGAAGAGTGCTAAGAAATTCTAAAAGATAGTATCAAATATTCAGGACGGTCGACGTTTGTGTTCGATTCGGACCAAGAAATGGAAGATTCTCAGAGTGGTGAGGAAAATGTTGATATTCAGGAAACAAATCAAGGCGAGTCCAGTGATGATACAGATATTGGAGACATAGAGAACACACATAAGCGTCAGTTGGGGAAGAAAGCATCGAAACGACTAAAGAAAACAGGGAGAGCAAAATCCAATGCCCGGGAAGAAATGCTAGAGGATATAATTAAAGAGAAAAAAAGTTTCAATGCTCATTACAAAGCATAATCACTAATGAAGATGTCGCAGAGACAAGCTGAGTTTGAAACAATACAAGCTAAGTCTGCGGCAAAGTTTGCGGCTAAACACCTAGGCAAGAAAAACTGGATTTAAAGAAAGAAGCAGACGATGACTTAGCCATAATGTTGAAGGATCTCTCTGCATTGGACCCTGTAACAAGAGAGTACTTCGAACTTCGAAAGGTGGAAATACTACAACGCAGAAGAAACCAATCTTAAAGCATGACCGGATTAGTCGACACCTTAATATTTATCATCAATAAGTCATCAGTAATTTTAGTGTATTTTATTACTAATTATTATCACTAGCAATTTATGTTTGTATTTGGATTTTAAATGTACTTTCAGCTTTGAGTTGTTAATGGACACAACACTTTTTAATAAAACTGTTGATGGTGGATTTTCGTTTAAGGTTAAATTTGTAAGTAACCAAAAAATCATGCGCTGACATCTTGTAAAAGATAAAGCTGTTTATAAGTGACGGATACTCCTCACTTAATTCACCAAGAATGGAGCATGTAGCAACAATCCCATTCTCGTGAATACATGAAATTCCTCCAGTTGGAGCATGCAAAGAACAATCCCTTCCTCGTGAATTTCATATCGCCTTGTATTTCCTTGTACCCATTATCGATGTGGCATGACGACCGAGTGTTACCCTTACGCAGTAACACGAACCTCCAAGCACTACAATGAATCCATGTACGAAATACCCGTACAGCCGATTCTCTAAGTGTGTTATACTAGCCCGAGCCCTCTCTGTGTGTTATACTAGCCCGATTGAGCCCCTCTCGGTGTTATACTAGCCCGATTGAGCATCCCACTTGATCGTATCGGGCCTCCTGATATGATCTAATCGCAATATCCAACTCCACAAGCATGATTGGATGACCACGGTCAATTCCATCACCCCCTGCTGTGTATGGAATACACACGGCCTTAACCTGCCAAATATGATCGATCGCAGTCATCCAACTCCACAAGCATGATTGGATGACCACGATCAATTCCATCACCCCCAAGCAGTGTATGGAATACACACGGCCGACCCGCATGGTCGACCATTGGCCTTCGCTGCTGCTAAGAAACCGTCCATACCAAGCATTATGGGCGGAAAACCCTAAATTAGGGTTTGCGGCATATTACATGTGTCGCAAACGGTCTCAACCGTCCACCTTCGCACGTATAGATGGAGGGTGTAGATGTAGACTCAAAGGGCCCTGAGCATGTCGACACAATCACCATGTGACCGCCTGACACACACTTGGCCAATTCCACAAAGCCAACCGTGGTTGGTTACAACAAAACCGTCCGCCCAAAAGAGCATGGTCGCGCACAAAGCCAAAAATAGGGTTCGAGCCATCACGCGCGTCCATCTTCTCCCACGAATGGAGGGTCACAGATCAAATCGAGCAGTCCTGGCCATACCAAAGATGACCACCGTGGGCCCATCTATCTCTCCATGCGGTCGGCCAAGGCATATCATGCCCGGCCAATCCAAAACGCCCCCGCTCAAACATGCGTGGCTACACTTCCTTAAATTGCAAATCGATCTCGACCACTCAACTTCACCTGGACGAATTGGGTGGCCTAGATCACGTTTCATGAGACGGTAAGACATAGGCGTGAACATCAGCCCACCGTCTACACGCCAAACCAACCCAGCCAAGACCGACCAAGCTAGGTCGTCTTGGAAAACGCGCCGAAGAGAGTATGGCGCGCGGCTTCTTGCGGCATCAAACTCCTATCGCAAATCGATCTCAACCACTCAACTTTACCTGGCCGAATTGAGTGGCTTAGATCGCGCCTTCTTGGTAAAGTGAAGTATGGACGTGCACACCGGCGTGTTGTCTACACACATGCCCTGGTCGGTCCTCTTCAAAACCCTTCCCATGCTTGGTTTCGACCAAGTCAAGAGTGATGCTTGCGCACCTCTTTAAAACCCTAATTTCATCAACACGCAGATGAGTGTCTCAAACATCATCTCATCCGTCCGACCTCACCCGGCTTGGCTATACAACCCTCGGTCGAGTTATTTGGTTAGTGAGGAGTCGTTACCCATCACTTTACCACACCGTAATGCAAGACTCGCATAAAATACACACGATACTTCACAAGTATCGACTTTCTCAATAACGCATTATTCAATTCAAAGATTACATTCTATCTTCCGGGATCCACGATCCACATTCCGTTATCAATCATGTCACAAATCGGGGGATACATACCGGGGTATTGGTCTCATGGTTTATAAAGGCGGCGGCGTGCAACGCGCCATTACAAGAACGTGTTAGGAAGTCATGGACGGTTAGAGATGAACCGGAGAAGTGGGCAAGACCGTGCAGAGTATGCTACCGACACACAACTCCACCACTCATCATTCCATTACCTCCACTTCCCACGAGAAACGTGAATGAGGCACAATGACTTGTATAAATAGGTTCTCCGCCCTATTTCGAAACAAGACAAGACAACATGAACAACACAAGTTCCGCCGACATAAAACCAAGTGTTAATACAAGATCGTATTCAAACACCCCGAGCTTGCTTGCATCAACCGTAAGCTTGCTCATATTTACGTTACAAGTCATAAGCAAGCCAACATCTTCACAATCTCAACACCTTCTTTCGCTTCCCTCCCTAAGATCAACCCCATCTCCTTCACTTTGTGACCGAAACAAGTCCTGAACTACCATTTCTTAGTTTAGGCCGGACTTGCAATGCATTGATCTCTCGAATCTACAAGCACTCACCGCGCAAAGGCATTTGTTGTAGGTTTAAATTCATTCCTCATCCACACCCCAAATTACCAAATTCAGCAGAGTAGTTTTCACCCATCAACAATTGGCGACCACAAGTGGGAGATTGATCTATCGGTTGCATAAAATTGAATCCTCAATTTTTCGGTTTTCCATCTCGCAATGTATCCTAAACTACAAAGGCGGTTCGGATATCATGGGAAGTATACTGAATGTTTGGAGGATGTCTTGGCAAATCAAGCCAGATCACCGGGAGGCGTAGCGAGACATTTCGCCTTTTGAATGATATAGCGGCACAATTACAAGAAGGGTCGACGAGCATCTACTCGGGCAAGACAAGAAATGTTGAATCATTAGCCAGAGTCACACCTTTACCTAGGGAAGAGGCAAAAGAGTACGTAATCACGGGGGACTCGGAGAGACGAACAACATGGCCCGGCCGACGAAGACTCGAGAAACTCCACGGGGGAAAAAACTTGCCCGGAGTACTACAATGTCTCAGGATAAAGAAAGGGAGCTGCGCAGCCTATGGAGCCCTCGCTAGAAGATTTGTATTTCAAAACTCTTATTGAAGCACGGAAGACTGTCCAATCCGCATCGGCCTTCCAACCAACTGAAGAAACGCATGAGGAAGGAGAAATCAATCAGGAAATGCCTGAATACAGAGGATGGGAGCGTTCAACCGGTCACTCGAGCGGTGACATTACGACACCTTCCACATCCCTCTACCTAGGCAAGTGATCCGCAGATATGATGACACTCGCAAGTCTTCCAACTTCATCTCCTATTCCACATCGAAGCCACGCAGAGACATTGCAGCGTCCGCTAACGCAGGAAAAGCTAGACTCAAGGTACTTACATTTCCCATTCCCAATGAAGAAGATTCTGGAACTACTGGAGACGTGGGTGCGAAATGAAGAGGTGGAGCTACCTCCCGTATGGCGTCCGCCTACCGATCGTAAAGTAATGGACCCGAGGTATTGTCATTACCACCGCTCCTTCATCACCCCACCAGTGAATGCAGCGCTTTGAAGCGCATTGTTCAGGAGAAGCTCGGTTCAGAAAGATAGCTTGCGGAGGATTTTCTTAGAGAGGCTACTCCGGTTTGATGTAGTGAGGCTTCAAAAGCAAGTAAGTTTTACTCAACAACTTTACAAGAGAGATAGTTTAGAATTCACTGGGGACTAAGCATCCCGCATGTGGAAAAAGAGGCTCAGTGATCAAACGCCATGTTTGTTTCCATTCGTACCTCCCTTTTACATAACATTTGCAATTTCATGCGCAATCATTCATGACCAAGATGCAAATTTCATTTAACGTAATCCCTTTCAAAAGGTTGTTCACAAAACTATCTCAAAAATAAGCCAATTCAATTACCTATTCAAAAACCTAAGCCAAATTACCAAAAATCCTCACTATCACTCAAAAAGGAGAAACGCCTAAAAAAAGAAGAGACAAGTATATGGCACAAATCAAGGAAAGTCCTTCAAAGAACAACTCATCCTTCTCAAGGCAAGAGAGACTTTCATCCTTTGGAGCACGGCTTTGCTTACCTCAGTTCTTTAGACAACCTCTCAACCTCTTCTTCCTGATTTGAGCAACACAAATCCGCGGAAGGGATTTCATCATGTAGTTTCGGAGCTCCCCGAATCTCGGAGAACCCTTTGAAGAACCGAGCATTGAAGGCATGCTAGAAACACGTCCCGAGATGGCACCTCCAATCTTCAACCACCTCTTCGGCTCATTCCACCAGTCCGCAGCGCTCATCCCCTGGATGGAAACTAAAGCTTCTTGGACGCGGTTGACCAATGCAAGACGACTCCCGAGCTTCGCGGTGGTAGCAATATGGGCCGTGTTTCTTCCGGATTGTCGTGGTACAACTTTTCAAACTCGAACCGGCTGCACGCCGAATCCACCAACCAACACATGACCCGGATAAGGGACAAGAAAAGGAGGATCGAACAAAGCCCCGTGGCGCATCACCGCAATTCGGCGACCATGAGAGCCTTGTCGGGCCATGGAGGCCTTTCGGAAGAAGTCACCACAATAGCCATATGGTCCTGGAACTGGCCCGTGATGGATTCCAAGGGGAGCCGTCTCAACTACAGCAGTAATCGTGTCTCTTGCATTCCTTCCTGGCGTCTATTTCGCTCTCGGGTGCCGATTTCCATCATGACCCCTGTCGACAAGATCACTAAGGGAAGCGCCTTGTTCAACCGAGCTTGCATCATCTCTGTCGTGGTCAGGAAAAGGAGCGGTTTCTCCAGACTTCTCAGCATGAAGGTCCGTACCGCCAGACTTTTCAGGAAAAGGAGCGGTTTCTCCAGACTTCTCAGCATGAAGGTCCTGCACGCGACTTTTCAAAGATGAAGGTCCGTCTGCATGCGGCCTTCCGTTTTGAATGCGTGCCAACCTTGTGAAGGCATTATCTTCCGAAATTCCCTGGTTTAAAACAAGGATCGTTTTAGAAGAACTTACACTGGAGAAATGAAAGAACCGATGGGAGGAGATTTAAATACCCGCATATTGGAAGAATTGAGGATTACTGGACCGCATGCTTGCCTCTTAGGTCTCTCTCCTACTTGGGGACTGCAATCCTCGCCTCTTGTCCGTTTGGATGGAAGTGGCTTCAACCGGAAATGCCGTCAAGATGTCGAGAAGATGGCTCACTACGAATTCGTCACAACACTCTTCGAAAATTTCGGAAGATCGACATTGTTTCCCCCAAAATTCTTTATACATGTCTGGTCACCACCGAGTTTCTCCCAATAGGCCGAAGGGAAGGCTCACCCTGGTCTAAGAACACATTGGCGTTAAGAATTTGTGGAAGGAATTCTTCCTGAGCCCCTAGTGGACGGATAAATGGGACACCCCGATCAAATCCCATTTGGCGAGCAAACCACAATCAATGTTGTACTGAGTCACGTAAAATTCTCCGTCGAATAGAGACGGGACATATCCCGGAATGCAGCTAGCATGTAAATAATTTCCCCCATCTCATGGTCTTGACATCAAGACGCAACACAACGCCAGGATCGTGATCAGCCAAAGGTCTTTGGTTGAACGATGGAAGAGTGAATCGGCCATGGACGAAAATCTACGGAAGAAATGTTGTCAAATACCTCCACAAGTTTCGCACCTAGCTTTAGGACGTTTCTTATTCCATCTGAGTATTCTCGAGCCGCCGTACAAGTTAACGAGTGAAGATGCGGGAGTAGGAGCATAACTTCAAGTGTTCCCATAAGAGCGCTCGAAGAAAAGCGAAGTGAACGTGCGACTCCACCTTCTTGTACCGTTAAAACGTGCATATCCATTGCTAAAGCGTCCGATGAGAATACAAATGATCCAAGGAACAATGCACCTAGAGGAAGAACTTCACCGCGCCAGCCTTTTTATAGAATCTTAACAAGCTCACCTCTTATGGTCTTCTTCCCCGAACCATCATCAAATATATCCTGGATAGCCATAAAGACAGGAACGCAATCACGCCGAGCTCTTGATTCAACTCGGGGTGCACGAGAAGACCACTCCGAAACCCACCAAGTATAAAGCATCTCGCATCCTTTCTCTCCTCCTTGTCCAGGACTCTCGAATCCCTCCGCCTTTTGAAGTATAGCATCATAATTACTTTGTTCCGCATCGAGAGCTTGTAAAAGAGACTTCCTAGGCAACGTGGCGGGTTCATTAATGCGGCTACACTCTCCAAAGTAATAGTCATCTCTCCCCATCTAGATATGGTCAGGATGAGTAGAAATACGCCACCGAGAAATGAAGGTGATCAAGCCCGCGGTGTCTTTCCTAATTTCGAGGGTAGCGGTCTGCCATGACCGCATCGAGAATTTGTGCTTTGGTCAAATTTTCCTTAATGCCCTTATTACTCAACATGCGTCTCATCCATCCTTCATAAGAACCCGAGTGGAGCATGGCAAATCTTGAAGTCAATAGGAGAAGGCGGATATTCATTTCTCTCGGAGACAAAACCTCATCACAAGTGCTAAGAAGAAATGGATCGGATCCATATTTTCCGAATCGGAAAGCGGGACTATCTTATGAGAAGGATGTTTCCTATTATTTGGAAAAGACGAGGTGAACAACTCATCATTGATGTTCGGCATATCCTTGAAACTCAACACTTCCGACGCGGCACCGGCATTATCTTCAGAAGACATGTTGATAGGAGTTCTCTTTCTACCGCAATAAGATAAAAGACAGGAGTTAGAACTTGTACGAAAGCACATGAGAAGTGTAGTCACACGGCAAGACACAACTCACGAGCGGAGCATGCAATGGCCGGTCCAAATACCATTCAAATCCTAGACAAAATTCGGTCGATTTCGATCTCAACTAATTTTAGTCCTGTACAAGTTTTGCCTCGGTATTGATTTCAAGTTCTCCTTAACTTTCAAGTCGGTATAAGTTTCAAATTTCAGTCAAGCATATGTGAATAAGACCCACGTTCCTAAGATACACGGCGGTCCCGCATTCATCCGCATACATCGCAACACAATTTTCTTTATTCATGGAATTGTGTCTCACGGATTCAAGCTAGATGGCGGAAAAAGCTACATGCACATGTCTTACAAAAGTGTTTACCTAACAAACTAGGGTTTTACTTTCTAAAAAAAAAAAAAAAAAAAAAAAAAAAGTACTGAGAACTTACCTTGACCCGACGCGCAGAATAGGCTCCTACAGCGTCCCGAATAAAGAATGAACGATGTTCTAACCCATGAAGAAAGTCACGGACGGAGCCGCCGACAAAAAAAAAAAAAAAAAAAAAAAAAAGAGAAGAGAAAATTCGTGAGAAAAAAGAAAAGGGGTTTGGCTTCTTTTATATACAAAAATTAGAAGAATCCCAATAGAACAAGGATTCCTCTTTGTTTGGTTTCCTCTTGATTCAAATACCCAAAGAAAGAAACCGCCCCACTGGGGATTCCATACAAGCGTGAAGGCGTGAAAACTAGCAAATGTACCAACACTCTTCCGGTAAACTCCTTTATCCCTGTCTTTCTCACGTATGCATGTCACCATCTCATGCCTACCACACAATAATGTAACCATTATGTGCTAGGCGGGGACTTAATGTTGATGGTGGATTTTCGTTTAAGGTTAAATTTGTAAGTAACCAAAAATCATGCGGCGACATCTTGTAAAAGATAAAGTCATTTATAAGTGACGGATACTCCTCACTTAATTCACCAAGAATGGAGCATGTAGCAACAATCCCATTCTCGTGAATACATGAAATTCCTCCAGGGTTGGAGCATGCAGCAACAATCCCTTCCCCGTGAATTTCATATCGGCCTTGTATTTCCATGCCCATTATCGGTGTGGCATGACGACCGAGTGTTACCCTTACGAGTAACACGAACCTCCAAGCACTACAATGAATCCATGTACTAAATACCCGTGCGGCCGATTCTCTGTGTTATACTAGCCCGAGCCCTCTCGGTGTGTTATACTAGCCCGATTGAGCCCCTCTCGGTGTGTTATACTAGCCCGATTGAGCATCCGGACTTGATCAGATCGATCTCCTGGATATGATCTAATCGCGCTCATCCAACTCCACAAGCATGATTGGATGACCACGTATCAATTCCATCACCCCCAAGCGTGTATGGAATACACACGGCCTTAACTTTGCCAAATATGATTCGATCGCGGTCATCCAACTCCACAAGCATGATTGGATGACCACGATCAATTCCATCACCCCCAAGCGTGGTATGGAATACACACGGCCGACCCGCATGGTCGACCATTGGCCTTCGCTTGCCAAGAAACCGTCCATACCAAGCATTATGGGCGGAAAACCCTAAATTAGGGTTTGCGGCATATTACATGTGTCGCAAAACGGTCTCAACCGTCCACCTTCGCACGTATAGATGGAGGGTGTAGATGTAGACTCAAAGGGCCCGGAGCATGTCGACACAATCACCATGTGACCGCCTACACACTTGGCCAATCGGTCAAAAGCCAACCGTGGTTGGTTACAACAAAACCGTCCGCCCAAAAGAGCATGGTCGCGCGGCTTTGAAAGCCAAAAATAGGGTTCGAGCCATCACGCGCGTCCATCTTCTCCTCCACGAATGGAGGGTCACGAGATCAAATCGAGCAGGTCCGGTCATACCAAAGCATGACCACCGTGGGCCCATCTATCTCTCCATGCGGTCGGCCAAGGCATATCATGCCTGGCCAATCCAAAACGCCCCGCTCAAACATGCGTGGCTACACTTCCCAAATTGCAAATCGATCTCGACCACTCAACTTCACCGGACGAATCGGGTGGCCTAGATCACGTTTCATGAGACGGTAAGACATAGGCGTGAACATCAGCCCCACCGTCTGCACGCCAAATAACCGCCAAGACCGACCAAGCTAGGTCGTCTTGAAAACGCGCGGAAGAGAGTATGGCGCGCGGCTTCACGGCATCAAACTCCTATCGCAAATCGATCTCAACCACTCAACTTTACCTGGTCGAACCGAGTGGCTTAGATCGCGCCTTCTTGGTAAAGTGAAGTATGGACGTGCACACCGGCGTGTTGTCTACACACATGCCCCTAATCGGTCCTCTTCAAAACCCTTCCCATGCTTGGTTTCGACCAAGTCAAGAGTGATGCTTGCGCACCTCTTTAAAACCCTAATTTCATCAACGGCCGCAGATGAGTGTCTCAAACATCATCTCATCCGTCCGGCCTCACCAAACTTGGTTATACAACCCTGGTCGAGTTATTTGGTTAGTGAGGAGTCGTTACCCATCACTTTACCACACCGTAATGCACTTACTGCATAAAATACACACGATACTTCACAAGTATCGACTTTCTCGAATAACGCAGTTATTCAATTCAAAGATTACATGCTATCTTCCGTGGATCCACGATCCACATTCCGGTTATCAATCATGTCACAAATCGGGGATACATACTTTGGGGTATTGGTCTCGGCGGTTTTACATAAAGGTGCGGCGGCAACGCGCCATTACAAGAACGTGTTAGGAAGTCATGGACGGTTAGAGATGAACCGGAGAAGTGGGCAAGACCGGTCGTATGCTACCGACACACAACTCCACCACTCCATCATTCTATTACCTCCACTTCCCACGAAAACGTGAATGAGGCTCAATGACTTGTATAAATAGGTTCTCCCCCTATTTCGAAAACAAGACAAGACAACGAAACAACACAAGTTCAACATTTAAACCAAGTGTTAATACTGAAGATCGTATTCAAACACCCGAGAGCTTGCTTGCATCAACCGTAAGCTTGCTCATATTTCCGTTACAAGTCATAAGCAAGCCAACATCTTCACAATCTCAACACCTTCTTTCGCTTCCTCCCTAAGATCAACCCCATCTCCTTCACTTTGTGACCAAAACAAGTCCTGAACGGCCATTTCTTGGTTTAGGCCGGACTTGCACTGATTGATCTCTCGAATCTACAAGCACTCACCCCGCGGCAGCATTTGTTGTAGGTTTAAATTCATTCCTCATCCACACCCCAAATTACCAAATTCGAGCGAGTAGTTTTCACCCATCAACAAAAACTTTTGAATATTTAGATGATAAATAGTACATTAGTAATAAGCAACATTACAACATATTTTCAAATTAAGAAATACGATACAACATATCTTCATCCCAACTTAATAACCATCTCCAAAACGTAACCATATGTGTTCGATTAATTCATTACGTAAGCGAAAATGTGTTTATTTGTTGTGCATTGCATGACGCCGATGTTCAAATTTCTCTCATTCTAGAAAGTTCATCACTACCTTCCCTAGATATATTCACGGTGCCGACACGCTCGTGAGTCATATTCATGTGGCCAATCGCCGGGCAGACGCTCATCCTCCACTATCATATTATGTAAAATAATAACCGTTTTCATGATATAGGCAAGCACATCCTGGTTCCACATTCGTGCGGTTGTTTGACAATGGCAAATTATTGTTGCAAGACACCAAATCCATGCTCTACATCTTTCCGCACCCTCTGCATTGATGAAAATTTATATTTTTTCTCGGTATCTGGTTGTTTAATGGCCATCACAATAGTTGCAATCTCTGGATAAATGCCATCACCGAGAAAATATCCCATATCATATGAATGCCCAAGTACGACAAAAGTTCACTGGGTGGTGTTTTCCGTTGATAAGTTTTCGAAAAATATAGGAATGATTCATTACATTAATATCATTCTTTGGAGCCGGGCATACCAAAAAAATGCATGCCAAAACCGAGAGATCATATGACACCACCGCCTCCCAAGCACAATACTTTCACTCCCTTTATACGCGGTGTATGCCCCCCCATTCTACGGCGGGCATCTATCCCATTTCAATGCATACAATCCACGCTTACCCAAAGATACCAAAGAAATCCCCCTGTCTTTGTTTTCTTTCAACAACAATTCAACATCACCCATTTGATTGGTGAGCGTAAATATTCTTTTCCATACAATACCACAATCGTCTTACAAAACCTACGAGTTGCTTCTAAAACAGTGGTTTCTCCAATGCGTAAGTACTCATCTATTGCATCCACCGCACATCCATAAGCTAACATTCGGATTGATGCAGTTACTTTTCGATGAGGGGTTAATCCAAGAACGCCACAAGCATCTATTTTTTGAGAAAAGTAAGGATTTCTAGACACTACATCTCCCAATATTCGTTTGAACAATTCTCGCCGCATTCTGAATCTCCTACGAAAAACATTAGGTGGAAAGGTGGGGTTGTCGGAAAAGTAGTCATTCCCGTAGAAGTATACCTCCTATTTCACGATTTCTTGGTATTTTTATACGACTATGAGGCCATGTCATACTTGTAATAACAGTTCCCAAACTAATTGCTCGGTTATTTTGGCTCAATGCAACAACATCTTCATCTTATGAGTACAAATTGTTATCAGAGATCGCAGAAGAAGAAGTAGAAATAGAAGAAGAAGAAGAAGAAGAAGAAGAAGAAGAAGAAGAAGAAGAAGAAGAAGAAGAAGAAGAATATTCAGCGTTATACTCATAGTATTCCATTGGAGAGTTTGAAGAAGAAGAATATTTGCAATGTTGGTTTGTATACTTTGAGAAAGTTAGTATTGTTTTATAGACAATGGGAAGAGACATATGTGACTTTGTGACATATGTCTTAGAATGACTACACCATGCAAAGAGAGGACATTTCCAAAGTGAAAAGAATATGCAGTGCAGATCGAAAAGGCAAGTGAAAAGAATTGACATTGTAAAGACTATGACTACACCTTGCAAAGAGACGACACTGGCAACGTGACAGATTGAAAATGCGGGCTGAAAATAATTGACACTGGAAAGACTAAGACTAAACCATGCAAAAAGATGACTCTGGCAGAGAGATAATAGATATTGCAGATTCACTAGCATGCTAAAAATAATTGTCATATTGGAATGAATAAACCATGATACTAATAAAATTACAAGTACCCAAGTTATAATTTTTTTTTTTATTACATCTAAATACTTAATTCATTATACAAAGTTAGTTATCCATACCATCTGTAGGAGTATGCGATGGCGTTGACCGTGGTGGGATAAATGGTATTCTTGTCATGTATTTCACCAAACACCATATGAGCAAGTTCAATTCATATACCCGTCAAAGAATTCCAATATATTGAATATCAGAGCATATGAGCATTTGAAAGAATTCATATTCTGTAAAACATTTTTCAAGCTAAATCAATATCAAAGCATTTGAAACCCATGCTAACTATGATTTTTCATCCTAAAAATATGAACAACACCGCTGACTGAAACCACATGAAAAGGATTATGAAGTTCATCGATTCCATTCGAATCAAAGGATGGATTCCGAAGTTCATCCTTCAGTCGTCATCGGATAATGAGAAAATAAAAAGTAATATGCAATTAAGTATAGATGAGCTTTCATAGTATAAAATAAAATACGCCTAATTAACCTAAATCCTTTGGAACAAAACCATACCTTTAATCTTCAAGAAAAATTCTACACACCCAATTAAGGAAATGCTACAACAAACACAAAAATCAAAGATTAAAATTGATGGATTAAATTTTATAAACATCAATTTGATTATAACGTTTTTTAGATTACTTACCTCGATTAGAATACTTATTCTTCACAAGAACATAGGTTAATCTTCATAAGAACAGGCTGATTAGATTTTGGACGAATTTTTTGGATTTTGGACGAACATAAGTTAGGGTTTCATCTTGTTTTGATTTTTCTGGTAACGAAGAGGATGAGAAGACTGTAGAAGAAGGAAGAAATATCATATAAACCCAGACGCACTTAATATCTGCGCCCCACAAGAGGCGGTTGTATAATTTACGCCCATCCATACGTGGCTAATTAATTCCGCTCCATCAACAAGCGTGGTTCCTATCTCCGTCCCAAGTATGGCGCGAATTATACATACGCCTCACATCAAGCGCTCACTATACCTGCGTCACATTCAGACGGTTATAATAAACACGCCTCATCAACAAACGACCATAATACGTACGTCCACTGGCGCTTGTATAAAGGTCCGTCAGACTATATTTTAGTCGTCGCCGCTGTGGTGCACCTCAAAAAAAAAAAACTAAATTAATTTAGCTTTTAGTATGGGATTTGGTCTTTAGTGTGGCTCATGACTGTGGTTGCTCTAAGTCATACACGTGGTAGTCATGCAAGGTTTTTAAAATACGTGGAAGTGAAACATCGTCCTATACGGCTATACCAAACAAAAATGGTAGTTTGCCCCACCCAAGCCCATCCCCATGGGGATCCGCCCCTATGGGTTAGAGTTTTACCCGTATAAACGGGGAACAGGGCGGAGTACGGGGAATCCCTGAAAGTAGTGATGCGGGGATGGGTGGGGATGAGATTCAAGGTCCCCACCCCATACCCGCCCCATACCATAACCTATTATATCTGATCGAGGAACTTTGTTGGAAGATAACAAAGAAGATTATGATGAGATGATTAACATGGAAGAAGATGTTTAATAACGAGGAACTAAGAAGTAAAAGGAACCATAATACTTAATTGTGGATCAATTGTTTCCTTTATTTTTCAGATTTAGTTGGTTATTACAAACTAAAATTTTTAAAATGCACTGCTTAGGTTAGTATCATTGTTTGAACCATTATAATTATTTTTAAATTATTATTATTTACAAAATTTTAAATAGTTATTGTAATGTTATGGTAACCCATGGAAAACCCATCCTCTACGGGGATTCCACATACTGTCCCCGCCCCATTCATATGGGGATAGGGTAGGGGATGGGTTTTGGTTTTGAATGGGGGTAGGGGATGGGATTCGAGGTCCCCGTCCCATACCCGCCCATTGTCATCCCTAACCAAAAACCTACTTAGGATGGCCATTTGCCCCACCCAAACCCATCCCTCGTGGTACCCACCCCGTTTGGGTAGGTTTTTACCCGCACAAATGGGGATGGGGTGGGTATGGGTAATACCCGAAACCTAAGCTACGGGGATGGGGTGGGGACGGGATTCTAGGTCCCAGCCCCCCATACCCGCCCCGCACCTTTCATATTATAGTTCAAACTTTTATGCAAGAATTTCTATTCAATTTTTATATTTCCACCACTTAGTCGAGCTTTCATTCATTTATTATATTCTTGATCGTTCTTGAACATTCATCACTTTCGCTCTTTTATTGATCAAACACATTCTCTAAATTTTAAAATAGAGAAAATGAAGCAGATAATGAAATGGTTAACGTGGACGAAGATAAAATGAGAAAGAAAAAAGTTGAAAACTAATAAATCATTAATGATTCTTTTTGTTCACTTTAAGATAAATTCGAATTTAAGATTTTAGAATGCATAGTTGTTACATTATTATTTTTATTTGAATCATATTTAAGTTTTGATTATAAACAAATTTATGTATTAGCTCAGTGTTACGGGTATTTCCCATACTCGTCCCGCCCCATACGGGTATTTCCCATACTCGTCCCGCCCCAATTCATATGGGTAACGGGGTAAATATGGGTATTTCTTTTACGAACGGGGAAGTGACTGGGATTGGCATACCCGCCCCATGACCATCCCCACACCTACTCAGCTGCTACTTCCTTTTCTTTCTCCTCGACGTTTTTCTCTCACTCACTCACTCAAAGGCCAAAGCATGTCACATGTGTCTGGTCTAATTAATTCAAAGGTTCATTTCTGTTGATGTTGCTGAAAATGGGTTGTTAATTTTCCAGAATCATGAGCCGGGATCTAGTTTTCACGTATGTTTGATCTGTTTGTGATCAATTTGATCGATTATATCGAATTCAACTTCAATTTTATGAAATTGGAAAATTTGAAACTTCAATTTTAAATTGCTGGAACATTTGTTGTGACCGATAGATTGCAGATTTCTCATCACATAGAAGGGCTCCTTAAAGGTCGGCCAACATAGGGATCAAAATTAAATTATTTGATATAATAAAAATCAAAATTAGTAAGAGGATTAAGATCCAAAAGAACATGACATTGAGACCAAGGATGATTGTTCGAAATGACGATGAATAGTGAAAGATAGACTAAGTCGGTGTCGGGCGGCTAATTGCCTTCGGCCTTCTCCCGAGCGAAGTGGTCTTGGATCTTCTCTATCAATATATTTTTTCTAGGGTCCCTTATCTAATTTCCAGCTGAAATAATTGTTGCAATGTGTATAAACTGTGGCCAAAAAAAGCCTGGCATTTTTAGGGGCGACTTTTTTATTCCCAACCCATATACAACATTAAGGGATGTCTTAAAGGATAGTAGAATTCGTTAATGCCCTTATATAATCGGAAGTCATTTTGTGTCCGATTGTTAATACTGAATCGGGAGTTAAGTAACTCAAAGATACTACCGATTAATATATATTTGTGCCAAAGGCTTGTTTTCCTTCGATCACAATCGGTAGGAACATGAACCTCACTAGACTACCGATTGTTAAATTATAGAAATAAGAAATCTTAAGAATTTTTCCATATTGAAATTTGGGGCTACTATATAATCGGACACAAAATAAAATTTCTAAGCTACCGATTAGGAAAGTCGACAAATTCAATTGAAATTTGGGGATACTTAAAAATCGGTAGCTAATGAGATGGTATTACCTATTGATTATATCATTTGACCGATAAAACCAAATTCAACCTAAATTCATTTCATTTATTTATTTTCAACTACAACTCCTCTTCTCTCATGTTCCCCTCCGATTGCAGAGAGGATAACTTTCTCCCTCATTCAACTCCGTTTCAATACATCGTTATCGTTAATCGTTGAATCGAATCATCGTCGATTATTCTCTATAAAGATGAAAGATAAGGAATGTAACAAAGCTAAAACCAAAAACGTGTATCGCGGTGATGATCCACACATTGGACTGCATGCCCGTAATAAAGAGATTCTCACTGAAGAACACGAAGAAAATGAAGATGATGATGTCCCTGATGTAGGTGATTCTGATAGCCAAACTCTCAATCAACTTCAAATGGCCCCGATTAGGAACATTCTACCATTTATTTTTGTTTGTATTGCTTCAATTCGACGAATCCATGAATTTTTTTTTTTTTTTTTTTTTTTTTTTGGGTTTTCGGTTATTACCCAGATTTGGTAGTTTAGTTATTGTTTTAAGCTTCCGATTATGGTCGAATTCTTCATTCCACAAGAACACTGGTCATATTCGGGTGGTAAATATTAAGGTTTTCTACCGATTGTAGAACTTTTTTCATTACAGAGCCCTAAATCGACCATAATCGGAAGTTAAATGTGTTTTTGCCTTCCGAATATACTAGGGAAGTACAAGTATTAGAGACGCAGTAATCAGATGATATGTTTTACAATTTGCTTCCGATTGTTCTGGCTCAACCACTTTAGTAATTTCTGGAACAAAGTGATGCATATTCGGTCGAAATTAGTTTTGTATAACTTCCGATTTTGATGTATTCGGTAGGATATACTATCTTCTAACTTTCGATTATGTATATTCGGAAGATTATGTTGAAATGTAGCTTCCGACTATAATGTACAGGATAAACATATTCGACACCAAAAACTTTTCTTTTCTTTCCGATTATTTATATTCGACCGCTTATGTGGAACTTAAACTTTCGATTATTAATAATCGGAGGCTAATGGTTAATTTAATCAACTGAATATGTATATTCGGGACTTTGGAGTTAGATTAACTTCCGATTGTATATTTTGGTAACATATATTTACTAACCTATTGTACTTTATTTTGTTGTTTAGGGATAGGCGAGGTAAAAAAGACAAAGATGCAATTGTCTCAGATAGCGCAAGGATGGAAAGGCGTAAGAACTTGACAGCTAGTGAAAGGAGAGCTAGGAGTCCTAAAGCCATTTCAAGTGCTCAAGATGGAACTCAACAAGCCAGTCAAGAAGGTGTTCAACCAACTGCCCCTCAATCAGAACCAGTTCAAGAAGGTGTTCAACCAAGTGCTCCACAATCACAAGCTGAAATTCAACCTAGTGTTCAACTAGAAGCACCAGAAGATAGAGCACCAGGAGTAGGACAACCTATCGGGGCGCAAAAAAAAGGAGAAGATGAAAAGAAAAATCCTCCTCGAAAGAAAGCGAAACACCTTGTCCCACAAGAACTGAAGGTGAAGGATATTCCAAAAGGCGTAATCCTTGGGCTGCCGGAGGATGGAGGACAATTGTTATTTGGATACAAAGACTCATGGGCCAAAGAAATATATGAAATCGAGGTAATAATCGTATCCATTTTATTTACGTATTATCTTTTTCTTCTTAATAGTTTTAAGGGTTATAGTTTTAGGTTATTCTAAAAAAAATTTAACTTATCGTGTGTTTAATAGTATCATTCTGATGCGGTTCGTCTACTCAAACTCACTGTCGCCCCAACTAAAATGTTGGATTGACCTTTGTCCGATGTATGTCAAAGGTTCAAGACAATTATTGCAAATTCGGGGTTGGATAATACTCTCGAGAACTCTATGTTGGAACATGACCTAGGTGGCTATATCGGCGCTTGTGGAGAGACTTTATCCTGAGACCGACACCTTCCATATGCCATTTAGGGAGATGACGATTACCCAGATGATGTTGTGCAAATTCTTAGACTCCCTGACCATGGCAAAGGTGTCAGGGCTTAGTACACAAAGCAGTTGGAATGGGATAAACTTTATACTCTAACTAATGAGTGTTTTGATTTGGGATGAAAAACATCAAAAATTGAGTTCAATAGATGCATGAGTTATAGATCTAGACAGTTCAACATGAGTACTCTGATGGATATGTTCAAGGGCACCAAGGAGAAAGAAGAGAAAGGAACTTTAACTGATAAGCAAGTGAACCACGCGGCCACCGCATATCTCCTATGTGTATTGGGATGTGTCATTTTCCCCAATACTAATGGCAATCGGGTCGACGCCAACCTTTTACAACTTCTGCATCCTCTCAATAAAGTGCATGAGTACTCTTGGGGCACGGCATGCCATGTGTGGTTGATGTAGAGTTAAGAAAGGCGTTGAGGCTTGAAATTAGCCAAATTGCCGGGAATGTGAGTCTACTACAGGTATTTTTATTAACTCTACATACTTGATTATTTTTTTTATTTTTCTACCATTGAAGAATCAATTTCCTAATACTTGTGAATATGACAATATAGACATGGATATATGACCACTTCCCTATCTTGGACTTGGCCATTGAAAACCCGAAGATGGGCGAAAGGTGACCTAGAGGAAAAAAAGTACGTCTTCGATGACAACTATTCTATGACAAAGGAGCAAGAATCGATTCGTTTGAGAGAGATTTTGGACTCACTAAAAGCCAAAGACGTATGTTTTGATCCATACAAGGAAGACCGAGGCTAATGGACATATCGCGAGGCGGTCCGATTTGTCCCTTTATTTTGAATCGTTGGCACCCCGCATGATATGTGATGTCTGATTCGGGGTGATGCGACAACACGGTTATGTGCAAGGTATACCAAAGGAGGAAATCCATGGAAATTTCTCTTTGGATATGGAACAATGCAAGTCTGATAAAGATTCTATCACGGTGTTTTACTCGGGTAAACCATCCTGTAAATCCCATTGGGATAGAAGGATGCATTACTTGATCAACTTAGGAAGGCCAGCCAACCAAGGTTTTGAAAATGCTCCCAACTATATGGATTGGTACCGGAAAGTTTCTCATATTCGTGTAATCCATGATCTTAAACCAAATCCCACAACTCCATACAAGAGTATCCTCAAAAAGAAACCTCCGGGTTTTGATAGATTGGTACATATTTTTTTCTTAATTTAGTTTAATATTATGGGTCAAAATAAGAGTAATAACCGTTTGATGGTATGCTATGTATAAAAACAGCTGGGAGAGGTTCAAGTTTTTGTCCAAATGGTGCACTAGTTGCATAAAAGTCCTAGAGCCCTTGCCAATTGAAAAGATACAAAAGCACCAAGAATTAATTGATAACGTTGACAATGAAGAGTATGCATCTTAGTAAAAAATTGCAAAGAAACCGCAAAGAAGGTGAACAAAAGAACTTGAGGCCATCGAGCACTTAAGTTGATGAAACCAATGATGATGTTGGTCCAAGTCGTGGAGGTGGTAAAGGTCGCAAAGTCAAGGAAGAACAACTAAACTCTCGATGTTTTTTGTTAACTTTATGGATAACTTTGTTTATGTCGGATTATGTCGTTTTCAAAGTTTGTGTCGGATTATAATTTGGTACATTATGTTTATGGTTTGTGAATGGTTCCTTTTATGGATTATGAATGGTTTTATTGCTATCTTTATGCATTTAACGATGACTCGCAAGCGAATCACATGAAGAGATATGAAACTGTTATATATATATATATATGTCTTCCTATTCTGGGGATTTTGCAATTTTTTGTCAGAATCGGGAGCTATTTATATTATGGATCTACCGATTCTGGAGATTTTGCAAAATATTTTGTCAGAATCGGAAGATTTCTAATTTAGTTGTTCCAAACAACACCATAATCGGAAAGTAAATTCACTCATTGACTTTCGATTATGGTAATCGGTAGGTTTAGTTTATATTGTTCTTCCGATTATTTTATGTGAAGAAAACTTTGTTTTCTGTATCCAAACAACACCATAATCGGTAAGATAGTTAACTCAATGGCTTCCGATCATAATAATCGGTATATTTACTTTATATTTCGCCTTCAATTATTGTATGTGACGAAAACTTTGTTTCCTGGAACCAAACAACACAATAATCGGAAATTTAACTCACTCCTTGAATTTCGATTATGGTAATCGGTAGGTATAGTTTATATTGTGCCTCCGATTATTCTATGTTAAATGAATGTTGTTTTTTGTATCAATACAACACCATAATCGGAAAGATAGTTAACTCATAAAATATCCGAATATTGGAATTGATTGCTTGTTTAACCAAATAAACTACCGATTGTAGATAATCGGAAAGTTTTTATATTAATATGCTTTCGATTACATCCATTACATAAAGTTCAAAAGACATTAACGTTACAATCACGTTAAAAGCACCTAAATCCATACTCCTAATTGACCATAAAAGTATTAAAAAAGATCATAACTTCCAGTGACCATAGAAATTGTACCTCTTGATTTTGTAACATCCTTCATGTTCAAATCGTTTCCCGTAGAGGTCCACATACCGGCGATCAACAAGATTTCTCTGAAATTACAAATGAGTAACAAGTTAGTACTAACTAATGTTTATGTGAGCCAAAGTTACAAAGATACTTACTCGTTTTTCATACATCCACCAAGCGTTCCTAACAAATCATTCCTAACAAATCAAGTTTGTCAATCTCCTTTATCGAGCGCCTTCTTTCTCATCTTAATGTCATTGGATGATCTTGAATTGATTACCATCTAACGCCTCAAATACCATTAAAATACGGTTCCATAACTGCTCTTCGGATTCCGATTTGTGGAGCTTGTGAACACGATCATGAGTAGTTACCACAACGTCGCTCTATAAATAACACAATCTTCTTCTTGTGCAAAATCAATATCCATGTTTTGTTTTCAAAATTAGAATTGAAGAGAGGAAAGAGTTTGGTGCAAATGGGTTGATAGGTATGAGTTTCTTTATATAGGTTTATGGACCAACGACTCTTTTCCTTTTTCCAAAAAACCCCAACGGCTATTTCATCAATTAGGTTTAAACTGCAACGACTATTTTGACGGAGGTTGGAACCGAGGTAATAATTGGTAGGTATAAAAGTTAGATTATCTACCGATTCTGGTAGATTCAAAATCTCGTTTTGGGGCAACCCATAATCGGGAGGTTATGTAACCTATTTATCCTCCGATTATGGCTACTTCCAAAACACAAACCAAATGGTTATGGTTGGCTCTGTACCCTCAAAACCTATGGAATTTGGCAAAGTTTGAATCTGGGGCTACTTATAATCGGTAGTTTACAAGTTAGATTATCTATCGATTATGGCAGATTTCAAAATTCATCAAATGGAGGATTTAAGAAAAATCTCGTTTTGGGGCAACCCATAATCGGGAGGTTATGTAACCTATTTATCCTCCGATTATGGCTACTTCCAAAACACAAGCCAAATGGTTATGGATGGGTTTGTACCCTCAAAACCTATGGAATTTGGCAAAGGTGAATATGGGGCTTCTTATAATCGTTAGGTTTACAAGTTAGATTATCTATCGATTATGGAAGATTTCAAAATTCATGAAATGAAGGATTTAAAAAAAAAAAAAAATCTCGTTTTGGGACAACCCATAATCGGGAGGTTATGTAACCTATTTATCCTCCGATTATGGCTACTTCCAAAACACAAAACAAATGGTTATGGTTGGCTCAGACCCTCAAAACCTATGGAATTTGGCAAGTTTGAATGCAGGCTACTTATAATCGGTAGGTTTACAAGTTAGATTAACTATCGATTATGGCGTGATTTCAAAATTCATCAAATGAAGGATTTAAGAAAAATCTTGTTTTGGGGCAACCAATAATCGGAAGGTTATGCAAACTATTTATCTTCCGATTATGGCTACATCCAAATCACAAACCAAATGGTTATGGTTGGCTCTGTACCCTCAAAACCTATGGAATTTGGTCAAGATTGAATCTGGGGCTACTTATAAACGGTAAGTTTACAAGTTAGATTATCTACGATTATAAAAGGGCATATTAGCTTTAAATATCCACACATTAATCGGAACTACTAGTTTATATTTATATTTATTCTAAACTACCGATTGAGATGATGGCTACGATTATAAAAAAGAATATTGGTCATTTCGAAAAATCGGAGATAATGGTTAGCTTAGATTTATGCTTGGGTGACCTTTTTTGTCTTTTGGGGTCCCACTAAAAATACCCGGAAAAAAAGACGGAGTGTTATCCCATTATCATTTGCAAATGGAGAAAAGAAGTTTAACCACTACAAACAGTGTGGCA